>BTHU01000013.1:56149773-56492273 GCA_036184795.1 Tokudaia tokunoshimensis | reverse complement strand
TTCTCACTTTCCTGTAGTTTTGATTTGCTCCAGAGGATGCCTAGAAGAAAGGAAGGTAAGTACATGCATAAGTTGTGTTGGACCTTTGGGAATTCTTTCCTCGGTTTCAGTATTGTGGTTTTCTTTCTTTTTTTTTTTTTTTGTTTTGTTTTTTTAAAAAAAGAACTGGGTGAGATGAAAGCCCATTTTCTCATTTATAAATATCCCCATGAGAACTGGTAACTGTGTGAGCACAGAGAAGAAGCATGACAGAAACCGATACATCCTATCTTTAGCAGTATTAGCAGGTTCTTGGAGGAAATACAGTTTATTCTGGAAAACATGGTTGGCATAATGTTTAAAAAAAACAAGATATTAAGCACACTGATAAATAATTGTGTACATTAAAATTTTAACATTCTTTTTTTTTGTGTTGATTTTTGAGACCAAATATTTCTCTTTAGCATAGACTGGCCTCAAACTCATGGTCATCCTCCTGCCTCTGTCTTCGGTGTTAAGATTGTAGGTATTAGTCACCACACTTGACTTAAAATTGTAATTCTACCCCTAAGCCAATGATCTAGTTTTTCTAGTAAAATTTATTTCTTTTTAAAAATATTTGCTAATATTTGAGTCAGCACACAAAATTGTATAGTTTTTAAAATTTGGCAAGTAGGATGCCACACCTCCCTGTGGTTAAGAGTGCAAGCCTAAGGTGTTTTGGAGAAATTGGGGTGTTACTCTTCTACAGATGGTTTGATTGAAATGTTTTAAAGATGGTTTCTTCGGTAAAGCCTAAACATTTTGGTGAAATAATAATGTTTGAGTGGTTCTCAGTCTCCACCTATAAATGCTATTTGCTATTTATGTAGGACAAACATCTTACAAACTGAGGTTGCATCTAAATAAAACAGAAAGTCTATAACCATATGCTTTAAAAATACTTAAACCAGAATTTTGTCAGTCACCTTTCTCTAGTGTTAATTTTATGTAATAAAATTATATTGTGAATGGTTTCTTTAGTTGGGGAGATCTGGGAATGCCTATGAGAGGGGTTCACATTATAAACATGAGAATGTATTCCAGCTCTATTGTAAGCCCATTGAGATGTGTCCACTGATCATAATCCATTTCATTTAGAAATTGGGCTGCATGTTTTCGCTTATACTTCTGATTTGAGAACATGTAGGGAGATAATAGATGAAGTCTTATCGAGAACAGTGTTTCCTCCACTATCGAAATGAGCAGTGCAATCTTACATAGCAGCTTGATTTTCCCAAGAGGGTGACTAACCAACTTGGACACTCACAAGGAGTGTGAGATAGATAACTCAGAATCTCAGCATGAAAAGAAACCTTCAGGGCAGATGCCCTGCCGATCCAAACCAATTAGCTATATTTTCTGCACTGGGGTGAAAACTCTTTGGAGGCCTTGGAAATTAGAATGGAGCTTTGGGTAGAGGGTTTCACTTGTTCCATGGGGTCATACCACTATGATGGAAGTTCTCATTTCCCATGTGGGTAACACAGGAATTATAGCAACTATGGCCAATTTATATTGAGTGAAAAGTATGCTAGTTTTCTCTAGGTCAGGATCACTCCTCCTGACCTTTGCTGATATTTTAATCTATATAATTCTTTTCACTGGGAGATTCCTCAGCCTTGGCTCCTGACTGCTGGGTGACAGTTCCACCCTCCCTAAGCAACTTATATTCATACACAACCAAAGGTCCTTTAGAGACAAGTTCTTTCTGACTAAGAGCTATGTGCAAGATAGTTTTGGTTTCTTCTTTGATCTATACAAAAAATTAGTTATATTAGATCTTTGCACTCACTTTAATAGTGTGTTTGTGTGTGTGCATGAGTGTGTGTGTGTATGTGTGTATGTGTGCTCGCAGCAGTTTTCTGAAGAGAGTGAACAGCTCTGATACAAATGCTCCTGCAGGACAATATGTAAATCTGTCATTCCACCTGTGTACCCATCACCTGCATCACTCATGTGATAACATAAGAATATTAAGAGTCATCGAATGTGGGCTAGTACCTACTGCTTTACTTGAAACCATTCAAGGTGCCCAGTTAGGCTGGCATAAAATATTTGCCTCCATTTGGATATGAAACACTTTTCTTATGTGTTATCATTAAATATAATAATATGTTTTCAGAATCTAGTTTTGAAAAACCAAAAAAAAAAAAAAGAATCTAGTTTTGACAACCTGGAAGAAAGTAAGGTGATTTGGATGATTCCATGGGGAACTGAGCTTATAAAAGTGGTATTAATTGTACTTTGTCATCAGTTTGGAATTTCTTCAACTACCAAATAGGTTTCTTGCGAAGGTGCATAAAATATTGAGCATTGAAGAAAATTTGAAGTGAACATGTATGACCACCAGGAAAATAGGGTGATAATCATGGTCCTTTCCAGACAGGAAGAGAAACTACCAAGTTGTTTCACCTTACTTTTTAATATGTTTGTGTGTGGGAATGTGTGTGGATGTGCGTGTGTGCGCGCATGCATCTGTCTGTGTTTGTATGCTGGTAGTGATTTCAATTGGAAGGAAAAACATAAAATTATAATAGTCACATGGAAACCAAGAAGATGAGTCATCAAAAGAAAATGCTATATGAGTCCAACTTGAGACTACGACACAGAAAATACATTCCATGGCCTTAGCTTGCTCTTTTCAAAACTGTTAACATTACTAAGACAGAATATTGTAGTTTGAGCTCACATTAACAAACATAAGTAATCTGGGTCTGTTAACTGAGGAAGACTAATTTCCTGAATAAATCAGTAATTTCACAGTGAGTTCGTGTGCATGTGTATTTGCACATGCGTGTGCATTCACATGTATGTGGGTGATGTGGCCTCCCCATTGTGCACCTGTGAGACAAAGCTGAGTTTTTTCTGCTTGTTCATTTTAGTTTTGGTCAATTTTTCTAAAGTTTCTGTGGTTCTCTGCTTTATGATTTCTACCAGGTGATGTGGAAGCATTAAAATGTAAACATGCCTTGTTTATATGTTATTATGTGTTTACAGTTTCAGATTATAATAAGTCATCTGGATCCATGTACCATGGTACTATGAGACAACAGGCTTTCCTTCAAAGGCCTTAGTTGTACACTAAGGCAAGAGCTGGGCTCACATCCTCTCAAGCGTTAACTGTAGCATCATTGAACATAGAGCTGTATATCTGTAGTGTCAAGAGTTAGACATAAAAGCCAGAAGGCTTTAGAGCTCCAGTTTGTTGGAACTACATCATAAAATGGCATTATGCCTATAGCTCACTCTTTTTCTTTATGAAGAGTTTATAATGAGTGTGCTTTGTTTGATATGTCACATAATTTTTTTTTTAAATTACAGTGAAATCTTTCCCTGGTCATAAATAACAGGATCTGAAATAAAAGGAGTGAACTTATTGCTAGTAGATGTTTCATGTGATAAAAAACAAAAACAAACAAACAAACTTTTATAGTGATGAGTTCACATCAGAGAGAAATTACAATTTGGTTTAATGATGAACTGGGAAATAGACTTTCAGCAACTTTGTGGCTAAAGGCATTTCTAACTATCACAGACTTTTCTACACCAGAGTTTTACAAACTTTGGCTGTGCCAGGACTACTCAAAAGGTTGTGACAATGTAGATTGCTCAGTTTTGGGCCAGAGTCTCTGCTTCAAGTGAATTCTGACAACCTGTATATATGACCAGTTGTCCAGTGGTGTCAAACGGCCACTGTTGTGGGGCTTTACTGACACTCAGGAACCAAGTCTGAGTTGGAGCTAAGAACTTTCTCTTTGTTAAAAATGACAAAGACTATTACAGGTTAAATAAATAAGTTCATAAACTGGGAATACTCATTTGTACCAGACTGACTCAGCTTTACCAGCAGAATGGATGGATTATAAGTGAGATTGTTTACAACAAAAATCCTTCACAAGATATTAAAAGACAGGAAACTTTAAGAGAAAAACAAAACAGGCGATCTCTTCTGAACTAAGAGTTCAGTCAGCTTAATTTTAAAAGTCTATAGTATATAATAACACAAAACAAAAATCCCTATCATCAATATTTTGTTCATCTTTTCTTGATTGTCTCTGTTTCACATGATCTCAAAGAATTAACAACTCTTTTTTTCAGAGACCAACTTCTCCCGAATACCCAGTATCTCTTAGCCTTCTATGGCTTATATTTTAATGCTTACGTGTACTACAGGTTTCTAACTCAATACTGTTACTTAACAATTCATTGAGATTCAAATAAATTGAAGTAAGTGCTAATCCATGGGATAGGGTACATTTCATAAATTAGCCAGCACTGCAAAGCATATCTTAACAGCTATTCAGGACTTCCCTCAGTGATGGTGGGGACCACACACCTGAAGCTCATGGTATAGTTGATCATGTGGATGAGACTGTGGGAACTGTGGCCAGTAAACATAGAATACAGGGTGCTGAGTGTTTTCTTATTCTTTGTACATTATTTCAAAGCACTCAGAGTAAACAAGTTACCTGAGAAGTTCCTGGCTCAGATGTCAGACTACACATCCTAAACCAGGAGTCAGCTTCTAATCCTCACTCCCATTTTGACACAATGAAGGAAACACGAGTAAGAATGCCCCATCTGCTGTGTGACCATTTATTTCAAGATCATGTTGTATCACAGCCAGCTTTCCACAGAAACTATGAAATGTTTGGTGTTCTAGAAGATGAAGACAGCAGAAATAAGGATGCTGTGAAGTCCTTCTCATCGTGCTTGGGAGAATGAATCCAAAATTGAATTATAGTGCTCATACTAAACCAGGGCACCAACTCTTCTGCCTATTTGGCAGAAACATTGAATCACTTAAACAAATAAACAATGCAAACCTTTCAAACCAAGACACTGTCTATTGAATTAATATCTAATTTGTCAATAAATATGTGTTACGGTTGACAGTACATCCTGCCACACTGATGCATATGTGCTTTAAGATTCCACATAGAATTATGACCACATGAATCTATTTGTGGAATAATAGCTTATGAGATCTGAAATCTTGTAGTTGTTCTGACTACAGAGCAAGGGGAGATGGAAAGTAATTGTTACTGATTGACTATTGGAAAGCCATCATCCTCTCCCCTCCGCCTAACGAATTAGTGCTACTTGAATAACTTTTAAAGACGTACTGATTCATTAGTGAGTAAATATTTTTATATTCTCAAGTGCAGTGGATAAACACTACATTAGAACACTAATAATTAAACTTCATTTTTTTTTAAATTTCCTGGCTTTATAAAACTATCATTTTCTAACACCTTGCCAACAGTATCCAGATTTGGGAGTTAGGGTTAGAAGTTGTCTTCTGTTTTAGAATGACTAAAATGGTTATAATTATAATAATGCAGGTTTGTCTCCCCTGTCCTTTCTGTCTTCTGTGTAGTTTATCAATCTTAGCCTTCCTTTTCTACAGAGGCAAAAATACAAATCTCTTTGACACAGGCCCTCTAGCTCATCATGTGCCTACCCAAAGGGCTATTGTTGATGCTGGATTCAGGGTTTTGAATGGAGAGGATAATCGATGATAACAAAATTGTAACCCTTTCTTCCTGCAATTACCTCAGAGTCGGTACAGCCTTGACATCTGGAAGCTCCCAGCTACTGTTGCAGCTGCAATTCCTGCCCCATTGCAGGAAGTTAAGCACATGTTCCAAAGAACACTCATTGTTCTGGTATTATCTGGGAACTCAAAATCAAGGCTATTAGTGAGCACAACATGTGGTACCATCCACATATTGGAATCATATTCTCATGTGAGACACCTCATAATATGAACCACTTACTTACAGGTGGTGTAGGTTGTGTTTGCTTAGCAAACACACACACACACACACATACACTCATTTTCTCCAGTGATTTGTGGCACAAGACACACTCCTATTTGAACTGTTGTAAGAGAATTAAGTTAGATAGTAAGTGGGAGAATTTTACTACTCTGTCTTTGTTCATATAGAACTTCAGATAACAAACAAATGAACTTTCAAATACTTAGGAAAAAATTAAGAACTCTAGAGTTTCCCAAATGAAATATAGAGTCACTAAGTGTTGGTAAAATCCAACTGATTTTTGGCATCAAATAAATTTAGGGAATGATTTTGTGATTTAAAGCTGATGAACACTTATGGCTGTTTTCATGGCCTGCTTTGACTCTTAAAATGATCAGAAGGAGTGTAGAATGGACTAGCTATTAACTTATCTCAAAAAAAACCCATAATGATTATCCTCATTTTAAGAACATTTGTAAGTTTTGTTCACAAAATTCAGAGGAAGATGGATTTTACTAATGCTCTATAATCATTTTGTTAATCAAAATGATTGCCAGCAATCTTCTAGAAACTAAACTGATTTGCTCCAGAATAGATTGAGGATTGCTGGAGCTCACAGTCCCACTTGGCAAAAATGTAATTGCTTGTGATTTTTATTTAGCTTACTAATTGTATTTTTATTTCTGTTTATCCATCTTGTTTCCATTTACTCCAAAATATTAAAATATTCTCCATAGCAAATTATTTGCCCTAATTTACTACTTAATTCAATATTTCCCTTTGCTTGATTTTTTTAAAAATTTTGTACTCATAATGATTGATAATCTCTCATAATTCATCAGCTTATTTCAAATGATTAAAGCAGGCTTGAATCATTTATGCAATGACTTTGATAGCTAGCCTCTTTTGGTTATAATTTTTTACAGTGTATTTACAATATGTTCATGATACTAATTTTATACATGCTTGAACAGTGTGCTTAGCTTTAGAGGATTGTTCCTCAGATAACCAGAAGTTATTGGACATTATTCTAATATTTTAATATGATATTTAATACTGAAGGCTTAACTTACTTTGAAACAAATCTTTGCTTGGATAGTGGCTGGTTTTTCTACATTCACTGCTCTGCAAAGCCTTGCCAGGGTTCATCCTTCTGAGTAGCAATTATGAAGCCCAGAGAGATGTTTAGATGAATTTTTTAAAACCCAATTTAAAATTACATACAGAATACACAATACATCTTGTCCAATTGCTTTGTTGCCTTTCTCTGTTTGCATTTTGTTCTCTTGGTGACAATTTACTTTTCATTGCCCCACAGTGAGTGAGAGCAAGATTTGTATTCGTTTGTGCAATTCCTGAGCATTCAGACACAGGTGAAGTATTTTCAGAATCAATACGGCAGAATTGTGTTGATGATGGTCTGTTCACACACCGTTGATGCTTTGTAACACATTGGACAAAACACTCCTTTTTACTGCTAGTTAACCAAAAGCGCATGGAGCACTCTATTTGCAGTGAAGTTCCATCGGTCTGCACATGTGCAAAGGGGTATGCAAAGACTTGCACTTGGGGAGAAGAGATTCAGCTTGCAATAAAGATTCCCCAACAGATGTGTCTGCAGTAGCCTTGTCCCAAGTGTATTGGGGCAGGCAGAAAGAACCCCCATGCTTATCTGGCTTACAGACCACTTGCAATTGCTTAGAAGGCCAGGTTATGAATGATTTCATTTAGCAGCTCCAGACTTGATTTAGGTTGCTTGTTGAAGATTATTGTGAAAAACTGACTTTGAGTTGTTTTTAGTGGATACAATATGTGTCGGAACTGCTTAAGCTTTTCTCCCTATTCTTTTTGGCTTTTCTCACACCTCAGAAATCACTTTCAATTTTCCAAAGACATCTCCCTTCTTCAGCTCATTGTTAGAATCTTTTATGTCATGACATAAAATGTAATAAGGTGGAACTAGAAATGATTTATGCACAGACATTGTACCTTCAAAGTACTTAAGCCAGCTTTGGTAAAGTTCATTATCAATATTTCCCCACATGATAAATTTGGATGATAGATTTTATTTTGTATAGTGCTTGGGTCTGAAATCAGAGACTCACATATACCAGGCAAGCCTGCCTCCACTGTGTCACATCCCCAGACTGGAACTACTGTCATTGGTCATTAATAGACTGCCTTTAGTTACTGAGACGTTCTTACCTTCAAAAGAAACTAAAAATGATTATTGACTATGAGAATAGATATGTTGCATCTTGGTAAAAGTATTTCTAGCCTCTTATCTTTTAAAGAATGTATTACTCATTTTTTAAAATAAAAAATAGTCACCATACGAATGTGTGAGACCTAATATATACTAAGATTTGAAAACTATCACCAACATATTATCATCTGAAATAGATGATTTGGGGACAGGTTTTTTAGTGTCACATATAATGAACCATAAAAAGATGTCTAAAAGGAAAATGACTGTTTCTTTGTCTGGTTTTCCATGGAAACCTGGTGAATCTGCTAGGAAAATCTTCCAGATCATTTTTCTCCCTTGAGAAGCAGAATATACATTTTAAAAATTATAATTTAATGCAAAAATGGGAACATATCACTAATCTGTCTGTGACTTAGAATCTTGACATGGACTGCATATCATTTGCTATGGTGTGGAGACTATTTTACTTCAAACTCTTAGCTCTTGAGTTTCCTCAGAGGCACAAACTGTGTTGATGCTCTGCTTAGCCTTGTGAGCCAAATATATTACCATTGATCCAGAAAAATTACAGAGAAAAGCAGCGAACTACAAGTCCTGACATCCTAACATAAAAACATGTAAATGGTCTGTATCAACACATGGATTCAGAGTCTAGGCTCTTTATACCAGATGTGGATATTTTGGGCACATTTTTTTTCAGCTCTACACAATCAGAATACAGCCCAAAATAAAGATGGGGGAGCATGAAACCCTGTTCCATGAAATGTGTGTTACTTTTTATGTGGTGTTAACAAGGTGACTCTGATGGAAAATCTAGTCTGTCTTAGTTTAAGACGGAAGCACACAAACATTTTCCTTCTGGCCAGCAGACTTCAGCACCGAGAGATCAGAAGAACAACCTGATCTGCATTGTGACTGCAGACCAAAAGATTTCACAGCATCCCTGCCTCCATGCTAGGCCTCATGTCTCTTTAATGGCATTTAAATTATAGTCTTCTGCAGCCATGCAGTCAAAACACCACGTCATGTTGGGTACCACATTGCAATCAGTCAGGATGTTGCAATTAAAGGATCCATATATGCTTGCCCTCATTTTTCTTTCTTTTTTTTTTTTTGATAGAAAAAGTAAAAGGACTGTCTTTTAAACTAGGTCTTTAGTTGAACAAATCAAGATGGACAAAGGACACGCGTTTATTTATAGATTTTCCTCCCTTTGTGTAATATATTCCTCTCATAGTTATATTTTAGCATTCCATCTATTTAATATATTACATGCATGTTATGCTTATACATTGATTCATAGAAATTAAAAGAATATGTTCAATTATAAGAATTTTGTTTTCTCCCAAAACAAGATATTTGATGAAAAGCATACCTAGAATAGAATAGTATTAAATATAAAGAAAAAACACCATACTCTGAATTCTGGGATGGCATTCAGTACAGATGGTGTGTTTCAAATGTCATACAAGAAACAAGTTTTAATTGGAATATGTACTTTTAACATAATGTTTATTATAGTGACTTCACAATAAAACCCTTCTGAAAATTAGCATTTCACTCAGTATTCCTAAAGATCCACAAAAAAGATGCTACACTTTCTGTAAAGCACTATACATCCACCTCATTCAATGGTTTATATAATAACACATGCATCTATTCATCTGTATCATCAGTGAGCAAAGAATAGAACTTCCAGGAGCACATGCTACCTTTGTAACTGGCTGGAGAGCTTTGATTTCATTCTCCATAGAGTAGTATGAACTTAATGTATTTGCAAGAGGAAGTTTAGGTCACTCACAAAATAACTCGTTTTACATAAGCCATATGCTTGTTCATTGTAAAACTGAGGTAGGAGTTTTAATACTCTCATGGGAGGGTTTTTTGTTTGTTTTGTTTTTGTTGTTGTTTTGTTTGTTTTCTGAGACTCTCTTAAGTAAGCTTTACCTGAGACTATTTATACCAAAATGTGTGTCTTAGTTTTGGAAAAAGCAATTCACTATGAATAAATGGATTGCTACACTTGTTAAAGTTCTGAACTCTGAGAAACTTTCATTTACATTTTCTTCTCTCTCTCTCTCTCTCTCTCTCTCTCTCTCTCTCTCTTAGTGTGTGTGTATGTGTGTGTGTATGTAGAAAATTATATTTTAAACTCTATGAAACAATGAAATAAAAAGAATGTGCAGATAGTTCTCAAACTGGGTGTGTCTAAGATCTTACAACATTATTTCACCTTCCTAAGAAATCAGGTAAGGAATGACAGATATATTTATTGAGAAGAGGAACAATTCAGTTCTTTTTTCTACTGAATTGGGTTAAATGTACCTGCATTGAATTAATGTTTGACAAAAAAATCATGACAAATATTTTACTGACAGATATGTTGAGCTAAATAGAGCCACACAATATAATGTTTTAATTAAAATATAATTTTCTTTTGTCAGAAGCAATGGAAAAGAAGGAATAGCCATATTCATAAGTGATATCATAGAGAGGAAGTTCTGCAGTGTGGGGAAGAGTCAACCTTAGACTATGACTCTCCTTTCCATTAACTCCTAGGATCCAGGCTAGATTTTTTTCCTCAGGAAGCCCATATATATATTTGTCAATATATAAATACAACCTGCTTAGTCTTTAAAATGTTACTTGTCTCTTGTTGGTTTAATTAGGTCTCTTATATTGTTTTATTCTGTGTCATGATATCAGCATGCAACTCTTCTGGCTGAGAACTCCTTATGTAAACCAAGCTATCCTGGAACTCACAGAGAACTGCTTGCCTCTGTCTCCTCAGTGTTGGAATTAAAGCCATATACTGTTATACTTGAAGGATTGGAGTGCATATGGGAAAAGTAAAACTCTTTAGAATAATGTGATATGACACTCAAACTTTACAAATCTGAAAGAATGAAATATGTTTGTGCATGTAAATACATATTAGTAGCTACTTGAGTAATTTTACAAAGAAAGTCTTACTAAGTCATTTTATTTTATCCAAATTCACTTTTCTTTATGAGAGGTCAACACTAATAGAATTTGCACTTAAAATGAAAAATATATTTTAATGCTACAAAGCTGTTAAAGAACAGCTCAAATTGCCATCCAGCTCTAGAACATTCTCCCTCTTCCAAAGAACCATATACCCATTACAACACATGGCCAGTGCATCCCATCAGCTGCCATTGCACTCTCTGTATCTCTGGATCTGACTACTTGGCGACATCGTGTGAACAAGCGTATAGTCATTTGATTGGTTCATTCCAATTATCTCAAGGCTCTCATATTTAATTCACTTGGAAGAAGAATATCCTTCCTTTAATTGGCTCATTCCAATTATCACACAGCCCTTAGATTTCATTCATTTGGAGGAAGAATATCCTTCCTTTTCTAGACCAAATAATTTTTCACTGCACACACACACAGTAAGAGGGTAAGAGCACCTGTGATCTCATCAGTAAGAGGGTATGGGTGCCTGTGATCTCATCAGTAAGAGGGTATGGGTGCCTGTGATCTCATCAGTAAGAGGGTGTGAGCACTGTGATCTCATCAATAAGTGTATGAGCACTGTGATCTCATCAGTAAGAGTGTATGAGCACTGTGATCTCATCAGTAAGAGTGTATGAGCACTGTGATCTCATCAATAAGAGTGTATGAGCACTGTGATCTCATCAGTAAGAGGGTGTGAGCACTGTGATCTCATCAGTAAGAGGGTATGAGCACTGTGATCTCATCAGTAAGAGGGTATGAGCACTGTGATCTCATCAGTAAAAGTGTATGAGCACTGTGATCTCATCAGTAAGAGGGTATGAGCACTGTGATCTCATCAATAAGAGGGTATGAGCACTGTGATCTCATCAATAAGAGTGTATGAGCACTGTGACCTCATCAATAAGAGGGTATGGGCGCCTGTGATCTCATCAGTAAGAGGGTATGAGCACTGTGATCTCATCAGTAAGAGGGTATGAGCACTGTGATCTCATCAGTAAGAGGGTATGAGCACTGTGATCTCATCAGTAAGAGGGTATGGGTGCCTGTGATCTCATCAGTAAGAGGGTATGAGCACTGTGATCTCATCAGTAAGAGTGTATGAGCACTGTGATCTTATCAATAAGAGGGTATGAGCACTGTGATCTCATCAGTAAGAGGGTACGAACTCTGTGATCTCATCAGTAAGAGGGTATGAGCACTGTGATCTTATTAATAAGAGGGTATGAACTCTGTGATCTCATCAATAAGAGGGTATGAGCACTGTGATCTCATCAATAAGAGGGTGTGAGCACTGTGATCTCATCAGTAAGAGGGTGTGAGCACTGTGATCTCATCAGTAAGAGGGTATGGGCGCCTGTGATCTCGTCAATAAGAGGGTATGAGCACTGTGATCTTGCTACAAGCACCTGTGATCTTGTCAGTATCAGCACCTGTGATCTTGACAATGCAAGCACGTTTTATCTTGTGATTTTGTCCTTATGAGCACTTGTGATTTTTTTTTGTCAGTATGAGGGTAGGAGCACGTGTGTTTTTGCTAGTATGAGCACTTGTAATCTTGGGTATTATGTTTTTGGTTTTTTATTAATGCTTTCTTTGGATTGACAGAAAGCAGGATGCTGATAATTGTTTTTAAGCTTTTAAATTTTAAAATATTTTCTGACATGAATGTTTCTATTTTTCTAATGACTAAAACTTTAGTTTTGATGTAATATTCATTCTGTTCTTCTTAACTTCAATGTTGTAACACTGAGAATTCTCCCTGATAAAGCAATTTTGTGCATTTTATAGAGGCAATTCTTGTTTCTTCTTCAAATGATGGACTGCTATTATATGAAATAACCATCTCAAAAGTATTGGATACTTTTAAGATAGTCACTATAATCTATACATTAATAAATTCTGGATAGGTAAGTCTATATATGTACATATAGACCAACCATTAAGGAGTCTCATTTGACCTTTCTCACCCATCTTAGCAGAGAATAAAGTGAGATTTTAAAAAGAGAAGTGTCATACAATCCATCCATTATTAAGGGGCAAAGACAGAGTGCCAGCTCATGCCTTTCTACTATCAAACTCATTTCAAACACAATACATTTCAGCATCCCTCTGCTGAGTGATTTCTTATAAAAGCCCTGCAGTAGATCGCAGTGCAGTTGGCTGCACATCTCTGGAGAGATGATCTCTGGAAGATGGAACCATGTTTGGGAATCTCGCAGCTAATAATTCATTTGGAGTGCTGGTTCTTTTTGTTCCCCTTTCCCAATCACCCATGTGATGCAGTCACCACTGGTTTCACTGGAGTTAATTTACCATGACATTTCTACGAGCTAGGTCAAAGCCATGTAAACAAAATGACACTGAAACAGATCATGTCGAGTATGCAACACGCTGCATATTAGATTTGGTTTGTTTTGTTTGTTTTGCTTTATTATGATGTTAAGGCTGACCTTGAACTCTCAATCCTCTTGCCTCAGTCTCACAGTGTTTGTATTACAGACCAGCACTATGCCTACCTCCTTACCATAATCCATTATCTTGGTTCTTTGTGTGCTTGTTTGTTTTAAGATGTGGGTCCCTGTATTCCGGGCCTAGAACTCTCCATGTAACTGATCCTCCAGCTTCCACCTCCCAAGTGCTAGGGTCATAGGTGTGCTGGTACCACCATTCCTGCAATTCTTTGATCAGGAGAGTAAGCCTCTTGTTTTATATTTGTTGGATTTAAGAGCAAAATATTTAAACCTTAGTCTCATTGCCTTTAGGAAGAACTAAATGGAAAGACATTTCTTTAAAAAAAAAAAAAGAAAAGAATTATTATGAATAGAGTGTTTTGACTACATATATACCTGCAGACCAGAAGAGGGCACCAGGTCTCATTATAGATGGTTGTGAGACACCATGTGGTTGCTGGGAACTGAACTCAGGACCTCTGGACGAGTAGACAGTACTCTTAACCTCTGAGCCATCTTTTAAGTATGGACACATAGATCACAAACACGTTTAGAGAATTAAAACATTTCCCTACTACAGCACACTTGAGGATCTTCCAAAGTACTAGCTACCTGTCCATGAAGAAGTTCAGTCATTATCACCAGGATCATTTTCCATTTAGCTGCTATTGAATTGCCTGGAGTAGAAATGCTGTTTGTGCTGGCACACACAGAGCCAAACCCAGATCTGGCGCCTTCCCCATTGGATTAACCCAATTCCATGTCAAAGAACTGGACTATCATTGTTCACCCATACGTGCAATTGAACAGGCACAATGGTAACACACTTGCCTTTTTTCCTTTATATGACTGAGAAAGCCTCAACCCTAGTCATTCCATCAACATATCTTCCCTTGTAATAGCCTTCTACACAGAAGAGAGGACAATGAAGGCATTAAATAATTTAATTAATAACAAATAATTTATGTGATGTATAATTCATAATATATTCATGAAGTACATAAAAAAAACTTCTAGATCACTACCTTCCAAGAGGTTTATTAAGAAAACAGATTTAACAGCCACTTTCCTCCTTAGTACATGCCCTATATGACAACTGTCCTTGTTATATGTATAACCACAGGGCTCCACCCAGAGACCATCACATGGGAATCCCAAGCTCTTATCAGCATTCCCCGAAACTCCCGTAGTCTCTGTCTGAGGAGGAGTCTTAGGTCAGTTTTGATCCTCTTCAATTAATGTCAATGCCTCTAAATTTTAATTCATTAGCACAAGAGAATATCATGCTAATTAATAATGGAAGGCTAAAAAGTACAATAACAATTATGATAATAATAATAATAACCCAATGATAAAATAATAGAAAATTGTTTTATTTGTTTAAAAAATGTTAATAATGCCAAAATTGTTCAGATACAGTAGTTCTGATATAATTACTAAACATGCAAACATTCTGAAATATTAATACAGAAAATTTCATTTCTAAAGAAGAATAGCTATTTGGTCTGATTCTTTTCTCTTTTAAATAGAAAGAAGGTTATCTAATAAGGGCCAAGTCATTTCATGGTGACTTTCTGAGTTTGCCCATTTGCTTTCCCAGAACAAGTGCTTTCTCAGGCATTAACTTGAAAAGGCAGCCACTGCCCACTTATTTGATCATTCGTTTGAGTGAAAATACTCCTCTAAATTCCACTTGTTTTAAAGCTTTTGAAGCATGTCTCTTTTATATATTAATATGCTTTCTTTCACTTTTAAAATTTTGCTTTATAAAAACACAACTCAAGACCAAAGTGATTTTTTAATTAAAGAATCAATTTGAAGTTACTTAAGCTATGTATTCTATACCATTGTGAGGTAGTTAGGTAAAATGGGGCTTTAAAGGGAATGCATGCAGTTGACTTAAAGAGAAGAAGGAGTAAGGACAGGAGGAGAAAATGGGGGATTCCATATCTGCCATCTTTCATGAACTGAAAGACTTCAGGGGAAGAGAAGCCAAGCGTGTAATTGACATGCCAACTCATTCCTAGGGAACTCATTACTTAAGGCGTAAAATTACTGTTGCACATGTACATATATGTCACTATAAAATATTTTTTGTCCTATATTTACATATGTAACTTTGTAAGTTGAAACACTGGTATAATGATTCCTTTGTTTTTTTATAAATAACCACCATAATACACAATGAATTTCAGAATTTATTGCAGTGGCAGTATAGTTCTGTCTGGCCTTTGTCCCTGCAGTGGTAACATGGTTTGCACCGGACATTTTTCTGGAACGCTGGCGCACAGAGGATGTAACAGAGATTGCCTCAAAGTCAAGATCATCTTGCCTGAACTTCATACTCCCAAATACTGGGGTTTCAGTTATGTGTTACCACGTTTGGATGTGCTGAATTAATTATTTACATTTACCTATTACTAATTTGATTGATTTAGTATGAATTGATATAAAGATTAAATTTGGAAGTAGCCACAACTTTATAGATGGTCAAAATTCAGAAGTCTAGGTACATTTAGGTACTTTGAAACAAAAACAAATGCAAAAACAAAACAACAACAAAAAATAAGTAAAAACATTTTTATTCAGAAGCATATCTATAGTAAAATTTTAAGGCACTTTCCAGGTGATTAATGGAAACTATACTGTCTGTAATGAAGTTCTCTTGTAAATATACTAGCGTACTACTGGTCCTGTAAGCTGTATAGAATGATCGTCCTCCACTCAAAGTGAAGGGCATGCACGGCTCACCCCACAGGGGAGTCAACAAAGAGTACCAGGCTGTACGATGACCATCAAAGATGCTCTCTAAAGGAAGCTTTGTGGGATTTTCACACAGCTGTGGAGCATAAATAAGAATGAGCAAGAGGAGGAGGAGAGAGAAGAGAGAGGGAAGGAAAGAGCACGTCCATGTCTGTTCAGAGGGTGTTCTCATCAGCCCCCTTATCATTCCTTAAAGTCTTGACGATGGAAAAGGTGAACTAGAGGAACCTTCATTTCCATCCATAACCGATGAACTCATACTAACACTGTTCTAAAAATCTAACCAATGCTTTAACTTTCCTATTGTCTTTACTGTCCTGTAATTTGAACAGTAAGTTGCTGTGTTTATCTGTCTTTCTAAGATGACCCACATGAGGGACAGCTACAGTGTTTCAGTAGAGGGCAGGAAGTAGAAGGGAGGCAGGAAGGTTTTCCAATGCTGCCCTTAACATCTTTGAAATTTATTCTAGTAACTTTTCAAAGCCACATTTGTTCCTTGTCCACCTTGCCTTGCAAAACTCCCTGTCAAAGAAAGAATTCTAGAATGAGAAACTAATTAATTCCTGCCATAAGCTATCACGTAGCTTTAGAAAACTATGCTCAGCTCAGGTGACTGTAGAAGTTGTCTGTATATTCTGTTGCCCCTTGAGTAGGGCCCAAACTCTCTTCCTAGATATCAAAGCATTTCGTACGTATTTTAAGTCCAGGCTTAGCAGTTTCAATCACCCTCCTGCCTCTCTTCTCTCTTGCCCAGACACAGAGATCTCAGGCAGGGATGTGTGCTGTTTCCCTAATAAGATGTGGATCCCCTGCTTCTCTCAAGAGCTAGCTTTCCTTGGATCGCTTCTACTCTTCATTGTAGACCATTTCTATTCATCCCTTTTAGTGAATCAGAGCTGCTTAAATTGCTCAAAATTGCTCACAAAATAGAACCAACCATTGGGAACATTTTCTTCAAGAAGTCAGCATTTACAGAAATACCTCAGGCAGCAAACTTTATGACAATTAGAAAAAAATTAGGAAAATATTTAGAGTTCCCAGTGAGATATTTCTGTATTACAGCTAAGGAAACTAAATTATGGAGAAAAAGATATTATCCAAGGCTATGTAGTTCTAAATGAAAGGAACAGGAGGTATTTTCTTTTTTCATGTGAGTCTCTGCAGTAGTGATTACAGCAGCCTTTGATTCAGACAGTTCTCTACCTGACCTTGGGAAATACTTTACCCTCTCTGCAATTATATTTAAAACTGGGGATAACAATAAATGATCCAGAGAAGTCTCCATCTCCAGTTAAGTCTGTATACCACATATCCTTGCTTGCAGAGACACCTGGAGCTTCTAGTAGAGCAGATAGCTATGGTTCATCATGGATGGCAGAGGTAGAGATAGAGCCACTTATTGAGTGGTTCTATCGTAAGTACATTGTCAGGATCTGGATATTTGGAGCTGGTTACTTAACCGATGCGTGTCTGTTTTCTCCTTGGTAAATTAAAAATGATCACCTTATTTAAGGCACTTTACTATATTTGAGCAGAAATTTCCATCACAGACTTGAAATACAACAGTGAAACACAAAGTAAAACTGCCACTATGATAGAAGCTCCCTTCTCACAGGACATACAACCAGTCAACAGACAGACTAATGACCCAGCCTATGTAGCACCCAAATCTCAGTGTTTAACCTATCTTCTTAAATGTTTTTCCTATAAATGTGTCAGGGTGAGTTCCTTCTGTGTGACAAGTTCATACTGAAAACTCAGGTACTTTGGTATTACCTCTACCATCATTTCATTTCATAATTTCTTCTCTGCACTGTTATTTGAAATCTTTAGTCCTTGTGGCTTGACAGATTGTGTGTTTTACTTCTTTTTTTCTTACTGGTTGGTGCTTGGTTGTGGGCCAAAATTCTAGGGGGAAAAGCTTGACATATCTGTGCACATATGTGTGCACAGCTCATCTTATATGCACATATATATTATATAAATTTTATATAATATGTTATATATAATATAAGCTTGCATAATTTATGAACAATGGCTATATTAATAATTAAAACTTATAATTATAATATCTAATATAATGACCTGT
The DNA here is from genome assembly GCA_036184795.1 of Tokudaia tokunoshimensis. Classification (NCBI taxonomy): domain Eukaryota; kingdom Metazoa; phylum Chordata; class Mammalia; order Rodentia; family Muridae; genus Tokudaia; species Tokudaia tokunoshimensis. The sequence continues at coordinate 56,473,994 of BTHU01000013.1, read as the reverse complement.
GGTGATGTATGGAATTCAGTACAGTAGAATAGAGTAAATTCATAGTTAGAAGGACAGGACTGCTGTTTCTTTTGAAAGAGTGAGCCAAGCCACAAAGTGTCATGCTGGATCAGAGGCATGAATGAAGTAAAAAAAGCCAGTCCAGCATCTTAAACCATGTGCCAAAGGGCCAGGGGTACCCTCTGCCTGGCATGCTCTGTTAATGGCAAGGACATCTTGGAAACAAAGCCGAGAAGACAGAGGCAAGAGGGAAAAGCCAACAATAATAATCAAACAAAAAAATCAGAGAATTCATGTCATCCATGGACTTTGATTTGAGAAGATAGCCTACCAAACAGAGGAGTAGGAGCTACTGAGAGGTTCTCCAGGGATTTTGTGCAAGAGATTTATCACATAACTATCACAGTGAAGGTGTATGTGATGCTGATGATGAGAGAAAAGAACATGCCCTTGTCTTCCTGGCTGTGTGATTAATAACCACCACAGCGAACACAAAGACTTCCCCACAGGACTCAGGATAAAAAGGAGCTGTGCAAAGTTCTACTTAGAGAGTACAGATGACTAATGAGACAGTTTATAATCTCATTGGATGAAATGTGAACTGAGCATGGTAGCATCCACACATAATCTGAAAGATTATTCCGTTACCACAGGTTTTGACATTTTACTCACTTTGAATTATTTTAAATGCTCATTCATTGAAATAACTATGATTTCCCGCCATGGATATTATATTGTAACCTGTTGTTTGAGCTTATAAACACACCAATACACTAGAAGTCTGGTCATATAGTACCTCTTCAAAAGGAACTGCTGTGGAGCAAATGTTTTGCAGAGCTTGACCCCCTAGATCTGTTGTGTATATTTTCATTTGTACCCTAAGCCAAACGGCAAGGGATGAATATAAAATTTTTGCTTTAGCATATGTATTTATTAAAATTATTTCTTATTAGTTTCTACATTCTTTGTTTTCAATAAAGATAATGGCATCTTGAAAGAGAAAGTTCTCAATTCACTTAGTTTCCCCCTGCAAAGTGACCAGATCTTCTATATTACTACAAGGCTTCCAAAAACCGGAAACTACTTCCCTGGAAGTTTTTAGATAAGAAGCCATGCCTGTGTATCATTCAATTCTTGTGTACCAGTGAGCACAAATGCATCTAGAAGATTTTGTGAAAGAAAAAAAAAACATATACTGCATGTAGGTTCAATAAGTGTTACAAAAAGATGGAAAAGAAATCTGCATGGAGATAGTAGAGACTATGTAGACTTTTAATTATGATCCTAGGCCGAAACGATTGGGCAGACTGCCTGCTATACATTATAAATTAATTCCATTCATTATTTCCCTACTTTAAGTTTTGGCTGGCCTAATTAATGGCTGTTATCTAATTCAGACTTTGAGCACCTCTCTGCAAGGCCCCTAATCACCTGGCACAGAGGCCCAGTGCAGACAACTGCCTAGGCCTCCCAGTGTCTGACTTAGACAGATGTGGACCTCTGATTTATGGGCCAGCCCTCCTAAAGAAGAATGCACAGCCAAGACAAAGCTTAGCCTCAGGCAGATTGTGTGCCTGGGTCCTTCAGTGTGTTTCCTGAAAGCTGTCACCAGAGAGCAGAGTCTCTGGAGTGACCCTAAGTCAGCATGCCCAGCCTCCCTCAGCCTCTGGGGTCCCACTTATCCTGAGCTCCATGCTCTGCCCTGAGTGTAGGATGGTAGCTATATTCTCAGCTGATCAATGAGCAAAACAGACAGGTAGCTGAGTCCCTCTTGCTATCAGGAAACTGACTGCTCAGCTTCCTGACAGTGGAAAGCAATTAACTTGGTCTAGTATGCATTTCAAATGAAAAAGTTACACATTCTATCGACTTCTTCATTTTAGTAAATGTAGTAATGTGTAGAAACTATTTGCAAAGAATTATATGTTAAAAAACTAATAATGCCCTTCCCGACTTCAAGGCAAATTTACTTATGGCCTAGAAATTAATTTATCATCTTATCAGAAACTCAGACATAAAAATTCTGCTGGAAATGCATACTCCAGCTGCAGGCAGCATCCAGGGTCTCCACTCCTGATAAGACACAGACTTTAGCAGTTCAGACTCTAGAGTGAGCTTTGGGCCTGGCCAGATGGAGCGACCGAAAATTTGCTTTATGCATGCTTCATACTCTCATTCCTATTGTTCTGTTTAGAGTCTTACAGGTGGTTTTGTGTTTTGAGAATCCACTGATGTCTGGGTTAAAGGCTCGGGCATGAATCCAGTCACAAAATAAACTTCAATCCAGTATAACAGTCAAGCCAATACCTAAGTCCAAATTGGTATTGGAGATATCAATTGAACCACTTCATGGCCCTGTGGAACTGGAATATTTTCCCCTTAGTCCAGGGCATCAATTGAATAATAAAAGGCATAATTTAGAAAGTATTTTAAAGATCAATGTGTATTTCTGCAAGTAAAATTTACTTCTCTATTCAACTCTTAAATTTAACCTTTTGACTTATAGATATTGAACAGAAAGGAAATGGTTTCAATTAAAGGAAAGGAAGAGGAGAAGAAAGTGGGGAGAAGGGAAGTATAGTCAGGGGATTATGAACCAGAAAACACTTTTATTTTTAAGTATGAACACATAATTCTCTGTCCTAGAAATAAGCCATTAAGCAAATGTGCTCTTCAGAATGAAAGACACAAAGTAGACATTGATATTTTGTGACAGTTTGAGATCAAATGTATTTGCCCGTGGCTCTCTTGGAAAGGCAAGGGAGGCTGGCACTCTAAGGGCAATGCTGTGATGACATTGATCTAAAGCAACTCTGAAGTTTCAGATTTTTAAATGAATTTGTGAAGCAAAAGAGAAATGCCATTAGAGGTGAGGAAGAAATACATTCTGTCACAAGAAACACAAAGCTCTGCCTGTTACTATGAGCCGAACTAACAGAAATAAGTATGTAAGAGAATTTTGAATGTGGAATGGAAGTGGTAAAATACCGCACAGCCTAACCCATGAATTTCACCAAGCACCACTGGGGACAGGAGTTCAAGACCATCAAGGCAATGGCTCTTGATTATGCAGTCACCTCTCAGTCCTGCTCCATTTTTGTGGAATTTTATGCAAGTTATTTACATTGTCTACATTTCAATGAAATGAAACAAACAAAAAAATTTCATGAAACAAACAAAAACAGAATTAAACTAGACTTGATGCTAAGACTGAAAATCTAAGTACTCATCTCTTTTGATGGTAAATGAAAACTTAACTAGAGATCCCTTCATTAAAATTCAACACTTTGTCATTAGCTTATAATTATTCATTTGCAGCTACTTAAGTTTTCCAAATGGTAAATAATCCAAATTTCTACCCATATTTAGCTGAAAGTCTACATTGAATATGGTGTCTATCAATCTAACCTAGAAAGGTTTTGTCAAGTATCTATCCATCATGTGTAGAGTTTCTCAAATTATATCAAACCCTTGTATAGATTTTAGTTTCAGAGGAAAATACTGCTCAATGTTGTTTTGGTTTCCTGTAATCTCACAATAGAGCTGCCACTGAATAAGATATGTTTAATAACCAACGAGTTGATATATATATATATATCTATATCTATATATATAGATATAGATATAGATATAGATATCTCCAGTCAACTCTGTGACTGTCAAGGCAGGAAAGAAAAAATGCAAGCTCAGCTTAGTTAGGCATCAACTCTCTGTAGCAGAAAAAAGGAAGATTCCTTGGCACAAGCAGATCTTGACTCATCAGAACTGGCATCCTCTCTACTGAGCTGGAGCTCTAAGTTCCAGGAAGGAACCATGTTCAGCTTGACTCTTTATGCAACCCATCTGTCCCTTGAGGCTTTGCTTCTTTTTAATCTGGAGGCTATTGCTACACAGATTCTTACTGTGTAGCCCAGGTTAGCCTCCAATCCAACACTAGATCCTTCATTCCTTGCCTCCTTGAGGCTGGGATTACAAGCAAATCCACCAAGTCTGGTTCCTTTTGAGGCCCTGAACTTTTCCAGGCCCAGATGAACTGTCCCATCTGTTACCAGCACCTTGCCAGTGTCTGGCACCTTGCCAGATTTGAAAGCTTCTATTTAATTTCTCCCTCTCTTTTTCTTTCCTTCTTTTCTTCCAGTGTCTTCCCTCCCTCCATCTCTTCTTTCTGTCTTTCCACTAAGAAACATTTAGGCAAACGAAGCTTCATATTGAAGAAGGGTGACAAATGCTTTACCTATGGACTTGACCTGTTGATTAAATTAGTAGTAGGAGTTTTCATGCTTACTTCTGCATATAAGTGGAGTGTTCCTTTTTGGATCTCCCTGTTCCTGAGGCCTTCCTATGTCTTTTTAAAGTTTTGTGGCAATTCTTTCTGTTTATGACTTGTGGGGCATCCCAAAGCAAATTGTAAAGCCAGAAAGTAACCCCACTACCTCCTCTAACTGTAATCTTTATTCATGTAGAAAATCTCTTCCAGAACAGCTGTTTTTATAAAGCTCTCTGCAGCATCCTTAAAACTATAAAAATGAAAGACTGAGGTCTAAGGACATATTCTATATCACATAGACAAAAGCATGAAAATAAGTTCTGGGAACATGATTATGCTGAACTCAGTCATAGTTTCCTTCAAATAGAAGCCTTCTGTCACAGTTGGACTCACTGGAAAGGCTTGGCTTTTGCAGCCTCATCGACTAAGAAATTTTGAATACATGTATTCTTCCCCTCTGGCCTCCACCATGCAGTAGACACACACAACTGTACTAAAGAAGAAAGTCATGTTTGAAAACATATGCTGTTTACAAGAGTGTGAATGTACTGAATTTTAGGGGACAGATGTTTTTAATTCCCAGTATATTGTGTGTGTCTTAATTCCATTATTTCTCCCAAAGTATTCCAAATTTATAATAATGAATGTATGTCTAATTTTAAAATTTTACTGTCCTTTCCAATAACGTATCTTTAGTAACTATAAAGACTAAAAAAATGTATGCTTTCAAATAATGCTCCTTGCAGTAAGGTAAAAATTATGTCTAAGGGCTGAGGAAAATTGAGGTCCTTTCCATTTTTCTGTATGCCTCCAGTTATTTCCCATAACAGGAATGAGAGCTTATGGTTGATACCCTGTCTCTCCAGGGGAAATTTTTAGCTCTCTGATATAAGTTATCTAATGTCAGAGTAAAGATAATGGAATGACACCAAATGTTTCCATCATTTCATGGGATAATTAGGACGATGTAAAAGATATCTCATGGTTCTGCTCCTTTAGAATGCTTCAGAATAAAGTGTGCTTTTTATGGACACCGAAATCTGCATTATTTTCTCAAATTAAATAATTCATTTCGAAGTGCACTTCATCATAATTCATGCAATGCCACATATTCACAAAGTTAATAATGTGAAATTATTAACAAATGAAATTTTAGCCTAATAATCTTCTACTTAGTAAACATTTTCTTACTTGACAAAATAAAACTGATACATTTTAAAAATGTTATTGCTGAAATTGTGGGGGTTTTGTTTGTTTGATATGTTTTAAACCAGAAAATAAAAGGTAAAAGTAGATTAACATGTAGTATATTTTCAAAACTCTTTTCTCCAGGGTGACAATGCCTCTGAATTTAGTCATGATTTTTCTTAGTTAAATATAAGGTGTGGGAGAAATGGATTGGATTGTATGGGTCAGTCAATGTGTTTGAAGCAATGTTGGGGAATCCTCTTTTTTTTTTTCCTGTGACAAAAAAAATCAGAAATGTAATGTAACATTAAGAAATGCAATTTCAAGAAGATATGAGGGCCACAAGTTACAGTGTAAATTGGTGCCTTGAAGATGATGTTTGTGGAAAGACAAAAGAGGAGACAACATGACAATAATAACGGTGTCGGGTTGGGGGCAGGAGGGTCATTTGCAAATGCACATGAAGAGGCCAGAAGAGGATGGCAAGTGCCATCTTCTATGAATTTTTGACTTATTTTTTGAAACAGTGTGTCTCATCAAACCTGAAACATACCATTTTCTGTAGGTTGGTAGGTCATACACTCCTCGGATCCACCTGTCTCTGCCTCAGTTTGGGGCTACAGGCATACATGATCATGCTCAACTTTGACGTGAGTGCTGGGAATTTAGTTCAGGTCTTCTTGCTTTCAGCAAACATAATTACCTCCCTGAGCCATCCCGCTAGACCTGCTCATTAATTTTTAGACATTGATAGGAACTGAATTTAATACAAGTAAAAGAATGGAAATGTAGACTCTAAGATAAAATAGAATATCTTCATTCTATTTTATTTTACTTTATTTTATTTTTATTTTCAGTGCCCTATACTGCATGTATATTGGTATCCTTTGAGGAAAATATCTATCAACTGAAATACTATAATTAAAAAACTACTGAGATTTATGAACATTATTAGAGAATGCTGGAATCCACAACATCTTAAACTATTAGTAAAGGGGCATTTGGTTTGCTTCAATCTGTCTGTGGAATAAATTTTTCATTTTAAATGAATATCAATGTTTATGCTAATGTGACTGACTTTTGGATAAACTGGTACTATGCATACATGTGTTGGGGAATGGTCATAAAGAGAAGGATCTACAGTTAGTCAATGGTACAATTTGGTAAATAAAGCAGGTAATCATCTTGGTTTGCATGGATTTTTATTTGAGTAAGAGGAAATATTGCTGAGAGTCATTGCTGTGAACAGAGCAGGAGTAGCTAAAGGCTTGCCCTAAGCACTAGCCTAGCCTACAAGAAATTCTGAAGAGTTGGAGACAAGAAATTATAATTATCAGACATCACTCAATGAGACAGTAACATATTGCTAAAGGACAGGGTGAGGTGATACTAAAAAGTTACATTTTAGGAAGAAATGAAGTTTGTTTGCTTGCAATCCAGGGCACAGGGCAGAGGTAGAAAACAGAAACATCACATATTCAGGCCAGATAGGTGACATATGAAATCCAGTTCAGCCTGTAGTAGGCTGTATAGGATAGATAAGAAGCAAAAAAAACAACACCAAATGGAACCGGAGGATTCATATATGGCTAATTTGGAAAGGAATTCAGGATTCCCTTCAGCCTGGCCACTTTAGAACTTTCTTATTGGATAACATTTTGCCTTTAAGTAAATAAAAATTGCAACAATCTCTGAATATAGGTTTTTTTGCAACAAATTATAATACCTTTATCCATATCTTCATCTTGTGCAACAAAATTTTAAGAAATATTTCAGAAATGAAAGTATTGGTTTTTTTAAAAAGTACACATTTTGTCAAAAATTACTGTAAAAGCCAATAAAATCTTTATGTATGAAGTTTTTTTTTAATGATACTTTGTTCATATTGTCTCAAGAAAATGTGTGGTCCATCACATAGGAGAGTAAAATGCTTATTTCGGTGGAACACTTTATCTCAAGTGCTTTGGCTCTTGGTTCAATTTCTCTGTGTCTAAACTTCTGAGAATGACTAGCAAGACTCAGACCTCCGGGTAGTCCATGCACAGTGCTCCTGTGCAGCCCATGCAGGATATGTGGGACCCTAACAGTGAAGTTGGCCATTTCAACAGCCTTCATATATAATCATGTGCTATGGAGAACAGAGACTAAAGAGACTATGTCTGGCTGAACATTTAGATGATATCAATGTGTACCAGGGAATCAAGGATGAAACAACGATTGTATACTGAGCACCTACTCTGTTCTGAAACATATATTAGATCCTCAAGTCCCCTGGGAAAAGAATAGTCTATGACCCCAAGAATTTCACAACACCATGAGAAATATGTGACATTGAAGTTAGAGTCTGCCAACCTACTCAACTAACATATTCTTCCCTCATTTTAAATGTCACCTGGAAATATCAAAAGACCTTTAAAACTCCAGGTGCACATATCACATGTGATTTACATGGATTTCTTGTGTAATTTTGGAAAAAAATATATTTTCTGATATGTACACATAAAAGTGTTAAGACTAGAAGTAAATACATTTTTAGACATTAGGTGATAAAAGTGAGGAGGGATATTTTAAGCTTGTCCAAAATTATTCAGTATTCTTGATTCAATGCCAGTTAAACTACAGAATCAGTACAATTTTTAAAGGAATGTTTCTTTTTATCCTCTGTGTGATATTTGTTCTGATTGTTTGTATAGTAGTAACCATTTTCTCTATAAAGTTCTTCATATTTGTGGATTTGTTACAATGTGACTGAGTTTTATAACTAAACTTATCTTTTTAAAAAAAAATCAGTGTATGCATGGCCCCCCATTCCAGGAGAAACTTAACTTTCTCTGCAGTTGTGTGCTTCACTCACATGGTTGGAATGTTGCAGCTGTTTTGCAGCCTCCAAGCAATGGTAAAATCGAGTTTTAAGACAGGAAACTAGGAAGAAAAGCGTGTTTGCTTGCATTTGCAGAGGGGATTTCTTTTCAGTGCCTAAACTGAGATTGGACCCAAATTATTGAATCAATACACCTTTTTGATCTTTAAAAAAATGGAAGCAAAAAGCCTGTATATAATTAATGGTAAATGAATCGTTGAAAGCAGTTATACAAACAGGTCAATGGGGTCCGTTTTCCTGTGCATTGATCTCCGGTAAACATTTATGAATGATGCGGGAGATAGATTGTTTTACAAATTTAGTTCAGAATACCTGTGAAAAGTAGAGTACAATGACATCATGTTTCATCTCAAAATCTTCCCTATCAGGACTAGTCATGGTTACAGGACATTGTACTAGAATTGTACACAGTGAAGCCAACCGTATTTCCCACGCTGTGCTAGAAACGGGAAAGGCTGCTCACTCCTGTGCTTGATAGGCTCTCATTTATGGCAAATAGCTTTTGAAAATATGTAAATTAAGAAGAAAGCATCCCAGCAGAGAAGATGTGAACAGTTCTAACTATGGAAAAATAGTCTCATTTCTTTCCTGCTATGGAGACACAGTCGAGTATGGCATAATTTTCAAGTAAGTTTTGAAAGATACAAAGTCACAGTGTATAGTGACATTGCTAAGGTGTCTGGATTATAACAGACCTTTTAAAAAGAATGTTTTCACTTTGATGGAAACAGAATGATGTCAAGAGGAAGTGTTTTTCTTTCTTCCATTTGTTATTCCAGTCACCCCGGCCTTCACAAGATGCTGTTCTTTAAGGACTAGGATGACCTGTAGATAGATTTAGGAGCAGAAGGTACTATAAGTTACTTATTAAATAACTGTGTTACTGTGTACTATTTAAAAATGAATAATGGTGGAGCCTCTAGAAGTATTCTTTATAGAAGAAGCTAAGCAGTAGAAGCTATCAAAATATAGAATCATTAGGCAAGAGGCCAGTTATTAGAGACCAAGATCAATACCTCTATGCTTGGAGTATTTCAAACGTGCAGTTGTGATATATTTGATATACAACTTGAACTAACATGTTTAATGTCAGGGATCTTTCAGAGGAATATAATATTGATGACACTGAGTTTTTAATTTTTGCTGAAATTCTTTCCTGGCCTCATTGATATACAAAGATAACACAACTGTCCTCCTGCCTCCATGACAGAAGGTCAGTGTGCACTGTGTCTGCTTACATTGTCCATTCTTAACAGTTTTTATCAAGGCAATGAAACAATGTCAAATTTGTGCAATATATACCAAAACTAAAAAAAATTCATAACTTTTTATATTTCATAATCAAATATGATCATTTAATGTGTTTCATGCCACAATCAATATTTTATAGAGATGTGGATTGTACTTAAAATGTTTCATGTTCTTCTAGAGCATACAGAATAGTTACCTGGAAAGATATCATGACTGCTATAATTTAAGTACCATAATTTTTTTAATTCCCACAGATTTTACTTTGAAATATATATATTGTTGCTGCTAAACCCTTTTCCACAATCTTAGTCATTCAAAAAAGAAATTTTTACAACAAACTAAAGACTCACTAAAATCCCACAGGAGATAAATTATATAATATGCATTGTTGATACAGAGTAATGTATAAAATACTTTGTCCCTGTTGATTTAGAGAACAGATACCTGGACAATTTATGAAGCCAGAAATAAATCTACAATATCTTATAAAAACATGAAAACAGTAAAATATTTTAATGACATAATAAGTGGAGAATGCAGTTCAAAAAATAGAGTCTAAGAGATTGTCAGAGACTGAATTTTGAATGTAACACAGAAATTTTGAAGGATGTTTAATTGTATTCTTAAAACCTAAAAATTCAACTAATTTTACAGTATAACATTCTAGACAGAAAAATGAAATGTGTTGTTTCAAGTGAAACAAAAATCTCAAGAGTCTAGAATGGCATTTTGTGTTTAGCTTTTTGTGATTGTGTATACTAGATTTTTTCCACTGGAAAAAGTTTAATAATTTGCATAAACTAGAGGCCTGCTTCTTTTCAAAGATGCTGACTTATTTCTTCCAGAAAAAGACTTATTTATTCCAATACATGTATCCTTTTCAATTTTCAAAGATTAATTCATGTTGTTAAAATTACTTTGAATCTATGTTAACATATCTGTCCTTTTCCAGTCAAGGGAGGAGTCAACTGCTATTACACAGTCTTGGATCAAGACTGTGTTTATTTATTTTGTTTTTAATCTATTTTGGGATGTTTTTGGTTTTTTTCCCATTTTTTTATTGATTATTTTGTTTAGTGACATTTCAAATGTTATCCCCCTTCCCAATTTCCCCTCCAAAAAAAACCTTCTATCCCCTCCCCCTCCCCCTGCCTCTATGAGGGTGCTCCCCTAGCCAACCACCCACTCAGCCTCAGCACCCTAGCATTCCCCAACCCTGGACTGAGCCTCCACTGGACCAAGGGGCTCCCCTCCCAGTGATACCTGATAAGGCCAGCCTCTGCTACATATCCAGCTGGAGTCATGGGTCCCCCAGTGTGTACTCTTTGGTTGGTGGTTTAGTCCCTGGGAGCTCTGGAGGACATTTCTTTTATAAAGAAATAAACACTGCCTACCATGGCAATGGCACCATCTGTAGACGTGACAGGATTCTAAGTTCTTCATGCCCAGAATCCTTGCTTCAATTACGGTTCAATGGTTTATTTCAGTGTTTATTCTAAGGTTCACATTATTGTGATTTTAAGTCATTGTAAGCTCTATGAAAACATAATTCAACTGTAGTTAATTTTTCTTAGCAATAAGTTATTTAACTCTATCATTAATGAGTCAAAGAAATATAAGCAACTAAGAAATGCTGAGAGTAGACAAAACAGTTTTCCCCAGAAAAGATCACACCAATTAGTTAAACAATTTCAAATGATGGATGCTACATAGGAGAGTTTGGAGGGAGAAAAAGAAAGAGAAGGGAGGAATTTATGTAATAATTACTTAGAATTAAAAATTCTTTGGATATAACAACCTGATTTATTTAAAATAGTTCTTGAGTTTGGGGAAATAAATTAAGTTCTGTTTCTTCTCTATTTTCCCCTTTTCTTATTTTAGGAAGAATTATAAATTTCAGAAAATACATACAACATATATACAACAAACTAAAAAGTTAGGGAGGGGGAGGGAGGGAGAGATACAGAGAGAACTGAAAGGGTTTTCTAGTGGATCCCATATTTTAATGATGACTGGATACAGTTCTAAAGCACATTTGTGCACAGCTGTGCGATATAATGATTTAAATTAAAGCAATTTAGGACATAAGCCCAAGGACAGGCAACCATTTTGACAGATGATCAGGAATAATCACCATCTTCACACACTGCTGCAGTGCTCATGATAAAGACAGACACACTAGGTTAATCAAGGGCTCCTAACTTTAGAAGAGCTTAAGATTAATTGTTACTTTTACGTAGACATCAATCGTCTTCAGAAGTACCTGTCTAGAAAGAACTCTTCCTGCCTGTCAATCACCACCACCTACCAGTCAGGTAAGAACACCACTGCTACAGAACATTCTAGCTTGCTGGGGAACACAGCAGAGCATCCTGGCTTTCTGGCATTGACAACATGCACTTAAAAGTAAATATTTGTTACATATACTTGTAAGAACATTGTATATCTGCATGTGTGTCTATATATGAGAATTTCAATTTTAGAATTTTTAAAGACAGTTTTTTTTTTAAATGGGAAAAGCATTAAATATTTAGGAGACCTGGACCTAATTTGGCCTTTAAGTAATGATTGGAAGGAATGCTATACTTTATAGAGTGTCTATTACATGGAGTTTTTATGGAAACTAGGTGGTCTAAATGAGAATGACTTCATTATGCAGATTTTATCCAGGCAGAGGGCTTATATAACCGAGCCTGTGTGGCCAGCCCCAAGTCTTTGCCCGAGTTCTAGTACTCTTCTCGAGTTCATTTTGTTATATCACCTTGAAGGTACTCCTTTTAAAGTACTGCACAGAAAACTTTACAAGCAGAGATGATATGTAGACTTCAACTACAGCCAAGTTTAAAAAGCTGCTGCATATGATGACAAAGTTATTCTACAGCAAGAGATGGAAGCAAGATAATATTTGTAGGGTGTTAGAGAAAGGGATGTCCAATACTCAAGCATGGTGGTACAAGCCTATCATAAATAGACCCACCACTTGAGAGACTGAGACAGGGGGGATCAAAAATTTGAGGCCAGCCTAGCTAAACATCTTAAAAGACTAAAGAAATGTAAAAGTATAAGTCTGAGATGACTGTGCAGTTAAAGGGTCTTGCTGCCAAGCCTATCAGTTTGAATTAGATCCCCATCATTGCATGGTAGAAGGAGAGACCCAACTCCCGAAAGATTTCCTCTGGCCTCGGTATGAAAAGCCGAGCATACCTGTGCCTTTTACCCCAAATAGATGTAATAGAAAAAATAACAAGGTTCATTTATATTTAAAATATCTGCAAATAAATGTAAAGTTGATGTTGGAGTTATACTGGTTTATTTTTAAGTCTTTTTTTTATTACTGTAAACATTTCAGTTTATTTTAAATGAACAGCATAAAATGTTTATGATATATATGTATTACACTAAACTGTGTGGGTTTCTTATACGTAAATGTAGCTGATATGTAGATTAAAAATCAATCCAGTTTTTTGTTTGTTTGTTTGTTTGTTTCAATCACTGGCAATTTTATTAAACAGACTACTAGGATGTTTTGCTTTCACGAAGCAAAATGATAAGACAATTTATAGGGCGAATAATGTAGATTACAACAGTACTGAAGGAGAGGAGTATCATTCCTATGGGCCCTCATCTCTAAAGTGATGACTGTCTTTCAGTCAATCTTTGGCGTGACTGTCCTGTTTCCCTTTGGTGGAGACCAACGCCCTCAGTCTCCGCTGAGCTCTTTACTGTACTTACTCAATTTTGAGCTCTTTGGTGCTTTCACCTTTCCTACTGAGATGGGCAGAGGACCCTGTGATTATGATAATAATCTCTGAGAGTGAGCACTTGTAACTTGAGCTCTTACCGCTCTGACTGGGAAGGGGAAATTGCTAGTGCTGAGACATTTCATGAGATTTCTTGAACAGAAGAATGATACCCCAACAGAAACAGACATGGACATTTAAAAGGCGGCTTGAGAGCACCAACTCTGGTCATTTTGGAATCTTCTTCATCGTATTTCACAGAGGGCATGCGCTTGCTTTGGAAGGGGAGGAGGCAGTCATGTTTCCTACTGCGAGTGTGACATTTCTTACTTCTTGCATTTTGAAAAGAGTTATATTCACTGCAGAAAGGAAAACTAATTTATACATGTGCTTATGAGTGTGTTCCTACCCCAGCCCCTAAGACAATTTCCAGCAGAATAAAAGTAAGGATGAAGTGTGCGTGGTAGCGCCTTCTTCCTCTCATTTGTCAGATCAATGCCCACATCCCAATTCAGGTCAAGGCATCTGGCAGAGGAGAGGGCGCAGAGTGACAGTGAGATGCTCTATTTCACATACTTGCCCTCTGGAAGGACTGGCAGAGGCAGTCACTTAAATTAAATACAGGTCATCAAACAAGATATACAGTCTATTTCTAAAACGGACAACCCCAGCATCCTGAATCCCTGTGGCCTTTTACTGAGGCGCCCTGTGCTCCTTTTTCATGCTCCCCTGTCAATTCATGTTAAAGTTTGCTTTGCTTAAAAGTGATATTTCATGTATTCTCTGACCCTCTTGCTCAAAGCAAAGAAATTGCTTTGGTTTATTTATGACCCGCTAACCTTAAGCAAAGCTGAAATTCTTAATGCTTCCAGAGCCTCAGGAGGAGAAATAAAAGCTAAAGTAAATTTGGTGTTGGTGCAAATCAGTTTTAACCTGTCTAAAAGACCTTCCAAAATTACAAAGGGAGTATAGTTGGATATGTGCACACAAATGACATATTTCTGGTGGCTCTTGATTCAAGAAAAACTGTGCAAGGAGGCAGATGGTTAACACTAATTTAGAAGCCTGGAATCGAAACATTTTCTAAAAATAGTCAAATGAAACCAAACACCTTCTAACAGAAAATGTAAAAATTTCAATAGTCTCCAACATTAATATTTCATTAATATTATTGGGAAAGTAACAATGCAGATGAGGTTAGCTAGTAAAATAGTGATTGGAATCAACATTGTATAAACCAGAGGAAAGGTAAACTAAACCAGCATGTAGACATTTTTCCAGTGTAGAATACAGTTCTGAAGTTATTCTCTTACCGTAAGGCAGGTGCACCAAGAACAGAGATGCTCCTCCCCATGGAGAGAGAATTTAAACTACTGAGAGGTTTTTCTCATCAAAATATAGCCATGAGAAAAGTACATGTTTTATTTTGGGTAAATAAGAGTTAATCTTTTCTCTGCCACTACGCTAAGATATGTCAGTGATGTGGTGTTTAATCTAATTTCTTACTAGACACCAATCACTTTCAATCTCCTAAGAACTTCAAGATAGCATTCTCCATATTTTTATTCTGAGAATTTGAGAAATTTGGACTTATGTTTTCTACAGAGAATTTTAGAAGGTTCTGGAGACCTCTCACATTGTGCTTTGCTATTAACTGTGATTTGGATGGGAATTGCTTGATGGTATATTGAGATAAGGCAATGATCATGGTTTAGAGTGTCTCACCTCAACATCCTTGGACAAATGCTAGAGGATATCAAAAGTGGTGACAGGTACATATAGATACCTATCTATACATTGCTATAGAAGCAATGGGATGTTGCCCTGATATGATAGTGCAATGGTCAGGCAAGGGAACATGAGCGACCTGCATTCAGGTGAAATGACAACACAAACAGATGATCCCAGGAGGACATGCTTTCCCTCCACAAGAGACTGTCCTCTGCAGGAAAGCTGTGTCTCTCAAAGGAATTCCACAGGGGTGTTCAAATGCATCACCTTGGTGTCCCATAGCTATCTGAAGTCTGAATGCAAGTCAGCAGGATCCTTACCTTATCTACCTCAAAATACCAATTAGAGAAACTTGTTCTGTAATCACTTTATGTACAAGATAATGAATGATTACAGGTTTAGCATACAATATTCTAAGTGAACAAAATGTATATGTATAAAAATTTGGACTGAATGGTTTCACCGATATTTTATTAATAGTTACAGTAATTTGTACAAAACTAGGAACAGTTTCAAAGTCAGATTTTATTTTTTTACTCATTTTCTCATAAAATACATAAATACTGTATAGTAACTTTCTACCCTGGTTTTGAGGAGTACATAGGGATTTTTGTTTAAATTAATTATTGAAATCAGTTATAAAGATACGTTTAATACACTTTATGCTAATTTGTAAATGCACTTTACTTAGAGAACACCTAGAAAATGGATAGAAGTTATTGCCAGATCCTCTCAATCATAACAAATAGCAAAGTTAGGACTTAGATAATCAAAACGAGAGGAGTTGAGTCTCCGGTAGTATGTATGGGTAGTATTAATTTTCATTGTAGTTTAAAAATCTGTGTCATAAGCAAAGAAAAATTCATTAAATGGGTTTGATTTGTTGATTGTTATAAAAATAAGTGTATTTTAAGTAAATTATACTAATTAAAAATGCCTATTGTAACCAAAATGGTTATTCTGTGCACATTGTAAACATAGATCAAAATTGTTAGCCATTTAATTTGAGAAAACCTAAGTGATTTCCGTTTGGTTTTTCATGATCTACATGCATCCTTGCCATTCTCCTTATATTCACACCAATATTTAAATTATGAGATACTTAGATACTATTTTGTTTTTTGATAGCTTCAATTACCTTGAATGATAAATTTTTCTCTTGTCTTTAACAGCCTGGAACTAAGCCCCCCAAAAGACATTTTTTTTTCTTTAAAAAAAAAGCAGATCCTTTTCTTTGACACAGCACAGAGTGGAGGATTGCCAAGCTCTGGGCTGAAGGAATCCCTCTTCTTTTCTTCTGTACTCTTTTGAAATGGTTTAAAATGTGTGACATGTTTGGTTAAAGGATTGAGCTTTCCTCTGCCTCCCTCCTGCTCCAGACTCCCACAGATACTGTAAAGTCAGCACGTCTCTGCCTCACAGGTTGCTTCAGTGAACATTCAACGCTGTCGGTGAGTTTGGAATTCAAATAAAAACCATCGACCGTTGATTGTACCCTATAGCTAACCACCATCTACTCCATGGCCCTCTGCTTTTGCTGAAGACAGAACTGCGAAGCAGGACCCGACACGACTCTCTCCGCCTGTGCAGAGATTATGTTTACAAAGGTCACAATCAACATTCATTGCTGTCGGTGGGTTGAACTGTGGAGAAAAGCTCACTGAACAATGAATGCAACTGTGGCCCCGCTTTTTGCTGTCGCAATCAACCGACGTTCCCTCCCTAAGAGAGGTCCTGGAGGTATTAACACCGTTTCTCGGTTTAACTTCTGCTGTCTAAATTTTCAGGTTTGTCTATTCAATTCGTATCAAGTCCTATTTCCACGAGGAAGTCACTAATTTATTTAAGAATACTGCTTTTCTATGCTCCTGAGGGTTACAAATGGGGCACTTCTTTAAAAAACGCTAAAGTGCTGGATGCCCCAAATCAGCTGTATAGCCCTGGGTTGGCACAGCTTCCTGCTCTGCTGTGTGGATGAAAGGAAGAAGCAAAGAAGTATCTTACTTGCTGTGCCATTGCCCATCCCATTGTTACGCCACAGAAAATAGCCATCCCCTCATCTTTCATTAGATTTCCTGGTCAAAATGAGTTTGAAGCAAGAGCTAATTCTTTTGCTCTGCATAAGGAATCACTGAACTGGCTCCACTCTATGTGGAATTAGGTAAGGAAAAGAATAGAATAGTATATAATAAATAGCTAAGTAGTTAGTTATCCAGGGGCTCATTATAATCATACAGTAGATGTAGATTTGTTTCCCCCAGAGAAACCTCAGATTTCAGATTATATTTCACCATCTTTTTTTATCCTTCTCCTTCCAAGGACCTGATCTGAACTGGTAGACTTAATTCCATGCCCTGTCTTCAAGTAACAGTGTGTGTGTGTGTGTGTGTGTGTGTGTGTGTGTGTGTGTGTGTGTGTGTGTGTTTCCAAACTACTTTGGCTCTATAATTTCAAAGAGAGCATCTGTCATTAAGGTTCATCACCACCAATAGTAAGTACAGTGGCTGGGTTATTATTTATAATGAGATGTTCTACATATAGTGCCTGTGTTCATGGTACCTAGAAGATTTTAATTTATTGGGAAAATCTATCAAACATATTGTCCTTTTTCTCTCTTGATTGATTAATTTTGATACACTGTCTTAGTCAGGATTTCTATTCCTGCACAAACATCATGACTAAGCAACAAGTTGGGGAGGAAAAGGTTTATTCAGCTTACATGTCCACATTGCTGTTCATCACCAAAGGAAGTCAGGACTGAAATTCAAGCAGGTCAGGAAGCAGGAGCTGATGCAGAGGCAGTAGAGGGATGTTACTTACTGGCTTGCTTCCCCTGGCTTGCTCAGCTTGCTTTCTTATAGAACCGAAGGTTACCAGCCCAGGCATGGTACCACCCACAATGGGCCTTCCCCACTTGATCGCTATTTGAGAAAATGCCTTACAGCTGGATCTCATAGAGGCATTTTCTCAAGAGAGGCTCCTTTCTCTGAGATAACTCCAGCTGGTGTCAAGTTGACACACAAAACCAGCCAGTACATATACAGCAACTTCTACTACAGAAATGCATTCCTGGAACCTTCCTCTAGTATTGAGAATAGTCCTACAGTATTTTACTACAGTATTTTATGTAGTTCACAAGTTCCTGCCTTGCTTAGGACATCTCTGCATCTGTCATAACTCTTTTCTCCCACCGTCTGGCTCTTTCCATTTAATGTATGACAAGGCCCTAATCTCTACAAAAATACAAGAAGCTCAAAGAAAAAGTGTTTCTGTTCTTGCCTCATTTACTAAACAGCTCCCTTCTTTTTGCTCTCTATTTTAAAACGCTATGAGTTTGAAAACGGCATTTAATTAGTAACCTGTGGAAAAGTCTCTATTTCTACATTTTCTCATTACTCCTCTTCAACCTACAACTTGACATCTTCAAACATTGCTCTCTCCCAATTGTGCATTTTTTTTTTAAATGGAAGCTGGTCTTGGTGAAACCAAATCACCAGTAGTATTCAAATTGGTAAGCAAATATCAGACTTCACTTCCAGATGCCCTCCTGGATGTGCCCTCAGTACTTGGTATTTGGAATTCTTCCCTGCAAATATCAGGGTCATCAACATTTCTGATATAACTCACATTTAGAGTTTTGTCTACGATGTTAGTTAGCATCCTGGTTTGTAGGGTTGTCTATTGTTGACTTATTTGTTTTGGGGCTTGTTTTGTTTTGTTTCTGTATAGCTGTTAAGTGCATTTGTATATGCATGTTTGTATGTATACATGTGTGTATATGTGTGTAGAGACCCACAGTTAGCATGAGGTGTCTTCTTCTATCATTCTTCACTTTACTTATTGAGAAAGGCTCTTTTACTAAGCCTGGAGTTTCCTGCCTGGAGTGTGGGGACTCTAAGTGGGTGTCACCCCTGACTGGCTTTTACCAGAGTTCTGAGAGCAAGCATTATAGTTTCTATGCTTATGGAACACACACTTTATCTACTAGTCATCTATTTTGTCCCCATATTTGCTTTTCAAGCTACTTAAAATCTGAAAGCTAGTATCCTGGTAAGATACATCCTTGGGTTTTCTTTTCTGTGCTTCATGAACTAAAGGAAAGTCCAGCAGAGGCCTGGGGTTTGCGCATGATTAGATGTTGCTGTTTTCTAAATCTCAGCCTCCGGGTTGAATATCATAAACTGCCTTCTGCTCATAGGCCTAAATCTCACTATAGCTACATTTACCTCTAATCTTTCCCCACAGGAACCACACCCTCAAACAACACCAAAGATCTTGCGATCCCATGTTCCTACCTCGTTTCATCCTTTTCCAAGCACACAATAGCAAAGTTATGAAGATGCTCTCTGCTTGGTGTCCTACTAAACACCCACCTCTTCTGTATAAAGTTCCCCTGCTTTGGTCCAGAGATGTATTTTGCTGACATGGAATATTCCAATTTTCCAGTTAACACCATTTCTATTATTAGGCATCTATTTTTAGTTTCTTCACATTATTTTAAAAGTGTTTTTTACATTTATTTATTTTATATGTATTTATATGTCTGGTCTGCATGTATGTATGTATAACACATATGTGCCTGGTACCCATGAAGATGTCCTGGAACTAGAGTCATAGGTAGTAGCAAGCCAGAATGTGGGTGCTGAAAATCTAATCCCTGTTCTCTGGAGGTCCAGCAAGGACTTATAACTGTTGAGCAATCTCTCTCCCCCTTAAAAGGGAAGTTTTTTAAATATAATGATGTTGAAAAACCTCCTGATGTACTCTGAATAGAATAACATATTCTACTATGGGTAATGAATAAAATATTCCTGCGAGAAAGTTTGAATATTAACTAAATGAAACAAAAAAGTGAAAATTTTCATATGTTCTCAAGATTTATTCCTTTAAGGAATTACATATACTTCTCTAAAACAATCTAAAATAAATGCAATTAAAGATGTACTCTTTCAAAATGACAAGGAACTTTTTTTTCAATATTCATATAAAGCAAAACAGAGAGAAGAAAATGATGGAAGACATTGCTTGCATTCGATGGGAGCATGTCAGAGACACCTTTAATGAAAGGCAACCACCAAGAGGAGAGCATGTGGGCAGCAAATGAGAGAACCTTAGGAGGCTGGGTATATAAAACCTTTCCTAATAAACTGAGGAAAAAACAGTAACTCACAAGGCAAACAATGGGGTGGAATTCATAAGAGTGACACAAAGATGATTTAAAAATTTGCATCATTTATGAATATTCAAACATGAAGTAATAAGATGTAGGAGACTTTTAGTAAGGCAGGCTGAGGAAGAACGAGAGCACTGTATGATGCCGTCTCGCACGCTTCCCATCCTACACTTGATGTGTTTATATTAGGTTTCCCTTTAAACTCACATCGATTGCCTTCATTCTGCCTGCTTTTTGAACATGTGATCTTCATGTCCTCAGGCATGCTATGGTCAGGAGAAGCGCACCCTACCGCAGGTGTGCCAGTCCTGGGGCTTGGCTGTGGTTTACATACTCCCCGCTCTTCTTAGAAATTCAAACTAAAATTTACTAAATCATTCATGGCGTAGTAGATACGTACATTAGTAAGAAGGCATGAAGTTTCAGAGTCATTTAGCAATTATCTTTGTGTGTATGTTAGCAAGTCGAATAAGAAATGATTAGCAAAGGAAAAAAAGCAATAGGAGGCAGGAATGAAATGTTTTGTCAACATCTATCCACACGTCATGGATGAGTTAGAGTTAGTACAAAAGTTTTTACTCCAGAATGGATTCTCTCAGCTACTTTTATTCTGCTTCTTGATGTACGTTGTGATTCTATATGATCTAGATAATCTTACTGTTTTTGTAAAATAAGCCTTTCTGTTCTTAGCCTCAAGAACCATGCAATGTTCAAGAAGCTATGATATGATATAAACTTTATCAAAACAATTTGGCATGATCAACCAATAATTTAAAAATATTTGATATTAATGATTTAGTTTTGGGATTCTCATTTATTATTTTGATTGTTAAATAGTAATAACGCACATTTGTGAAGTACAGTATAATCTTTGACATATTTATATATTATAGAAAGGGCACACAAAGCTAATAAACTAATAAACACCAGGCTAATAAACTTATCCATTACCTTAGCACCTTTGTTTCTCTTCCTCCTCTTCCTCCTATACCTCCTCTTCCTTCGTCAATTGTGATTATATACTATCTCTATAGGTAGAATTTTTTTATTTACTTTTATATTCACTGCTGTTTTTCCTGCATATATGTCTGTATGAGATTGTCAGAAGCCCTGGAACTGGAGTTACAGACAGGTGTGAGCAGCCACATGGGTGCTAGGAATTAAATCTGGGTCCTCTGGAAAAGCAACCAGTGCTCTTAACCACTAAGCCATCTCCCTGGCTCCACCATTGCCTCATATAGTGATGTTAAAATCTATACTTTTATTATTTTGAAATGCCTAGGTGGTGTGATTAAACTCATGGTGTTGTGGTTCACTACAGCTTCTTCCTCTAGTTGAATCAAAATTTAGTAAGACATCTCTTTCCCAGATTCTATTCTCCACTCAGCCACGCCCCCCGATAAACTTTCTATTCTTCTTCAGCCCAATCATCATCTTTAAGTTCCACACTTAAGTGGATCATGCAGCACTTGCCTTTCTATTTCCCTGATTATAAATTCATTCAGGTATATCATTGTTGACAAAATTTCCTAGCCTGTATAGTAATTCATTGCATGTCTGTGTGTGCATTTGTATACACGCATGCACGTATGTATATGTATGTATGTATATGTATATGTATATATATATATTATATAATATTTTCTTTACCCATTCAGTGGTTGAAGGACACTGAATTTGTTTCCATAGCTTGACTATTATCAATAATATTGACATGAAGAGAGCTCAAATATCTCTTTGATATACATATCTCAGTACGCACACACACACACGCACACAAACACACACACACCACACGATGTAGGAATAAAAGGACATATAGTATAAGGATACTATTTTCATTTTGGGGAAGAATTTTCATCCAGTTTTCCCAAATAGTTGCACTAATTTACATCTGATGCTCACGGTGGTTCCCTGTGTCTTTATTCCTTGTCATTGCCCTCTTTGCTCTTGTCACTCGCTACCATGTATGCATTTGATAATGTACATTCTAATGTGTGTGGGCATAAAATGATTATGATTTCATGTGCATTTATCTCATAGAACGGACAAAATTTTTCCACATATTTGCACATTATTTATTAATATTTATGTTTCTTTAAAAGAGTCTGGATGTTTGATGTGAATGATATAAAAGACCATTTGCAAAAAAAAATCTTAAGATTGTACTGTTCATGTATATAGGCTTGAATTCAAAGCTTAATAAAACATTAAACTTTAATTGCTTATTTGAGTTTCACTTTTTATGAGATACATGGACTATTATCACATGGATTAATTATGTAATGGTGAGGTTTTGTAAATTTATGAATTACAAATCTTACTAATTTTTTGATGGGAAGATAGATAAAAAACTCATATCCTAGGTTGTGCTTCTAAAGATGGTGTTTTTTTGAGGCAGCATCTCTCCATGTGAACCACATGGTTCTGGTAGGTCCTCCTTTCTTCTCAGCTTCCAGAGTTCTATCATCACAGATTCCTACTACATCATGCTTAAGATGTACTTGTAAGTAATAGTAGGCATTCATTGTCCAAGTTGTAATGCCAAGATATGATAAAGAATGTATACAGGAAAACAAAATGTTCTCAAAATTCAAGGGCATTCTTAGGCTGTTTAGTAATATTTCATAACTCTTTCTTCTTCTTTAGGTAGTCAAAAAAGAGATCATCTCATTTTCATGTATTGTTTTCTCTCAAGTACAGTTATTAACAAATTCATTTAGTTAAAAAAATCTATCGTTGGCTAGATGTTTTTTCAGAAGTGTTCTCATGGGCCTGGGGAGATGGCTCAGTGATTAAGAACACTGCTATGAACACTGCTATCCTTCCAGCAGGACTTATCTGGAACACATATCAGACAGCTCATAGCAGCCTACAAGTCAAATTCCAGGCAATTGGAGTCCTTTTCTGACCTCCATAAGAACCTGTACATATTTGGCTTTTCTCCACAAATACACATACACATGTGCCTGTATATACATATACACATAAAAAAAGTATGCTCCTTATTGCATTGCTGTGTTTTGTTTCAAGTCACAATACCTGCTTCCTTGCTGTCCTGAACACTAAAAGCTTTGGTTGAAAAATAAATAGATAAATAAATATATATAAATAAATAACAAGTTACACTTAAGATTTGATGAACTTACAAAAATAAAGTTAAATGGCATTACCTTTATTTAATGTACAGCAACAGAGGTACATTTTTTCCCTTAAATCTCACAAAACTGTTAGAGAAAGAAGATATTCTTTTATAAATAGGACAAAACACTAATTCACCAAATGTGACAGCGCAGGCCATGTGAGGGTTTGAGAGCTGTACTGGGAGTTCATGTTCCAGTGCTGTGGATGTAGACTCTGACAAGTAAGGAGTCTACAAAAGCAAATAATAAATTCCTTCCAAGGCACACTTGGGTTTTAGTGTTCCTGTGGATGGCCCCACTCCCAAAAGTATATGGATGGCTCTTAAGTGTAACTTGTTATTGATTAATTAATTAATTAAAAGCTTTTAGTGTTTAAGATAGCAAGGAAGCAGGTATTGTGACTTGAAACAAAACACAGCGACGCAAAAAGGAGCACACACCTTTATGTGTACGTGTATTAAACTTAAAATAGTTTACCAAAAGAGACCATGAATTTGGGGAAGGTCAGGAGATAGGGGTTAATCTGACAAGATTAACAGGAGGAATTGGTAGTTAATGTGATCAAATACACTGTATGAAATCCCAAAACATTTAATAAAGTATTAAAAATAAAATATTCTTATTCATAAATTAACTTAATCTGCACAAGTCAGGGGGCTTTACTTCCTGGTTTCTTTCTTCCTTCCTCCTTTCTTTCTTTCTTTCTTTCTTTCTTTCTTTCTTTCTTTCTTTCTTTCTTTCTTTCGTTTTATCTTTCTTTTTCCTGCTCTAAATTTGATACAAGCTTGAAGAAACTTCAAGCTTGTAGTAGATGTGTAATATGTATAATAAATTTTGGATGAATAAGTAAGTCAACAATACGTCTACTTAGCAGCAAGCAGTATGTAGGGGATGTGGAAGTCAACCTGGTGAAGGAAAAAGTAGGATGGAGAGCAAACTGCCCCCCCACTCCTGTGACTCCTCAGAGTCCTGGTCTTCTGTATACTGCATTAGATCTAAGATGGCTCGTTGAACATCAATGAGACAAAGGGAACTGAGGTGAAGGTGGTGGATGCTTCCCCTATCTTCATGGAAGTCCTAACAAGTGACAATGCTCCCCTCTACCCTGCTGCTTCTGGCTTCTGAGTAACCTCATCAGGCAGAGCTTTCATTAGAGCAAAGTGACAAGAATTTATGGCTGGGGATTGGCTAAAACACTGTATACGTAATGTATGCTCTCTGCAAAAACTCAGATCTGCACCCTAATTCTGGTTTCCTAAGTGTGATTCCTGAGATTGATCACGTGACTCTTTTGCCTCTCAGCCCCATCTTCCATTCTGCTCCCACAGCAGTGTCTACGAATGAATAACTAATGCATACAACTCAATACTTTCAGCCACAGGCTGTGAGTCAAAACTGAGTTGTGGATGTCTTGGAAAGATTTATAGTCATATCTGTATCTATATCTATATATCTATATATTTATCTATACCTATATCTATATATTTATCTATACCTATACCTATATCTATACCTATACCTATATCTATGATACACATAATGATTCTAAATTATCAGACCCTAGTATTTATGTATGTATTTATCATATATGAATGTAACTACTCCACTTATTTTTTTAAAAAAAGTTTCTTTGTTGTGTGTTCGTACATGTGTGTATGTGTCTATGACTACCATGGCTCACGCATGAAGGCCAGAGGACAACTCGCTGGAGTCTGTTCTTTACTTTCACTGTATGGGTCCTGAGGATCAAACTCAGATCATCAGGCTTGGTGGCAAGTGCCCTTACCTGCTGGTCACATTGTTGGATCTAACTGCACTACTTAGTCAAATCTAAAAACCTATATTACATCAAAAATCCGTCAATAGAAGAAAAAAGGAGGGAATCACAATTTTTTTTTAAAAAAAATCACCTGTTATGATACTGTCATAACAGATGCTAGCAATGTAGGAAGGACTTTTTTCAGAATCAGAAAGCAAATGGTGTACCTACAGAATATCCCTATTTGGTTTTACTGCTTACATTAAACTACAATTAGGTTAGGCCTGGAAAACTTGATGTATGTAAAACAGATGGAAAATCTGGGGCACTTATTGTAATTCTGAGTAGTTTAAAGTTTACAGATGTTTAAAGAATTTTCTAAGATTACTTTGGATTCCCGTGGTTATTTTTATCCAAAGTACTGACTTTAAATGTGAACTCTCACCCTTTATCCTTAAGGTAAGGATAACATGTAGACATGAACTGATTCTTTTCTTAATCTTGAAGATGTAATGAGAAGAGACACTGGTGAAATAGCAATGAAATCTGCATTTTCACAAATCCGTTTGCTTTCTGCAATGCCATCAGAACGTAGTACAGTTTTGTTAGGCCTTAGTCATATTTTCCAATCACTTCTCCATCATCCTTAGGCAAATTTATTCCCTTTTCCAGCTCCTTTAAGAAAGCAGATTGTGAATACCTTCAGACTTCTTAACTAGACATTTGCTATGCAAAAATTATCCTGAAATATCAACACCAAGTGATGGGAATAAAATATCCCCGTGTGCTCACTGCCTGAATTTCTCTAAGTCCCGGACAGACAGCTTGGAACCATGAACATAAAGTCTTAGCTAGCAGTGCCAGATCACACAAAAACCATTTGTAAGATGCCTAGTCTATGCTATCAATCCTCTTACCTTAGGCAACCCCCTCCAGCTGCTTTAAGTGCTAACACATGCTTTCTAATTGCAGGGAATGAGATGGTTTGCACATTAAAATTAGATGCAGAATGAAAGTGCTTGAACATGATAAAACAGAAGGGAGTAGTGGGTGGGGTTCAGAAGACGGTCTGAGCATGCCAATACTCACACAGACTTAATTCCAAGATTTGCTTCTCCGTTCGAATTCTTATGTGCAGCCTCTGACTTCATTGCAGAAGGGCAAAAATGCATAGAATCTTTCAAAGAATATGCATCCCTGTGAAAAATGCATCCCCAATTTATAGGGTTTACAGCCATGAGAGATCACAGAGGCAAACATCAGATATAGTCTTTGAAAGCCAAGCCATTTAATGGTCGCTAATGACATTTGTAGTTTTCCAGGCTTCTATAGCAAGAGTAATCAGATCCCAGGCTCTGGGCTGTAATGTGATCACCTCATCTTTTCAGAGAAGGATTTCTGTGGCATCTTTGGTGCTGCACAGCTGCTTAGGCATGTTGTTGTAATGTCAGAAGGCAAGGGTGGTGAAATCCCCTTTCTCCAAACTCTTAGATGACTTTTATACACAACCTAACACAGGGTGAAGATGGATCCTCCTTTATTACATAGAAAGAAAAATCAACCATTGCCTAAAATCAAAGTCAAAAAGCACTGAAAATTAAAGAAATATGTATACACTCACTTTCTTGGTTTTGAACCTGAGGTCATGAAATCAACAGTTATTTACACGATTGTTTAAAAAGTATGCGCTAGGAAGCCCTGCATTTACTTGTACAGTTAAATGCTGGAGTACACCAGAGTGAGAGCAGACATACTCATTATCTCTTGGAACTCAAGTCTACTTACAGAGTAGGATTTCAACCATACTTCTATAATTAGAGGACTTCAAAAGAAAGGGCTAGAGAATGAAAAGGAGACCAGTAGAACCTTCAAGAAAGAAGAAAAAGTAAAAGTATAGCTGAGTTTTGCTAATGTGCATAGCAAAGGAACACATACCCCTGCCAATAACTCATAGGAAAAGTGAAACATGTTTAACATAGGCAGGAATATTATTAATAATGCGAAAAAGACTAAAACCTCCTTTACCGAGACAGAAAGAATGAGTTCAAGATCTTTTCATGATGAGAAATAAAAGTGACACAATTGCTAGTTGGTAAAGAGAGTTAATTTAGATCTATTTAAGGTGTGATGGGCCAAAGCAATTCTAGGGCCAGGATCTTTTAACAGCTCCACTGTTTAGAGTTAGTCTTGTGAGGACCAGGCTGGTCTAGTATAATATTTCCTTCTTGCAAATGGAAAAGAGAAGTTAACATGTTAACTCTCTGGGGTCAGGAAACTAGTACAGAAAGCCTCCAAGCTAGAGAAAATAACAGGTACAAGCACCTAGTACTTGGAAAAAGAAAAATAACTCAAGGAGGTGAAAGAAGTCAGTGTGGTGACTGAAACAGAGATCCCTGTGGAGGTGGGCTACCCCAAGACCCATTCAAGAGTAGACAAACCTCTATATTCTAATCTCTTTGACATAAGAAGGCACTCTATATGCTATGGAAAGAAAAAATTGGAAACCAACCCCGCCACAAAAACCTTCACCTACAATCTATCTTGCCTGCAAGATATGCTGGGGCAATGGTGGTGCAGAACTTGTGGGAGTGGCCAACCCAAAAAGGTAGGTCATGCTTTATACTGTCTGTATGTCCCAGGACAGGAGACTAGATAGGCCAGAGTCCTAGTGTACAACCAAATATGACTGCCAAAAAGAGAAATCAATGGAATAATTCCTAATGATATTCTGCTATAATCATAGATCAGTAGATTGGTGTACTGTCCAGTATTCACTTGGGAATAGATGCAGAGACCCACAGTCAGATACTAGGTAGAGAGTGAGTCTAAATTAGAGTTCTCTATTGTGTCCTTCACCTCAGAGTTCAGGGAGCCCCTCAGAAGAGGGTGAGGAAGGAATGTAAAAATCAGAAGGGGTAGAGAACATAAGAAGAATATGGCCAACCGAATCAACTAAGCAGTCCTCAAATGGGTTCACAGAAATTGAAGCTGCAAGCATGGGGACTCCGTCGTGTTTTGTAGGATCTGTAACAGTGGGGCAGACAAATCTCTGCCTCTTTTCCCTGTTCTTGGGTTTGTTTCCTCCTATTGAGTTGCCTTGTTCAGCTTCAATATGAGGGTTTTTGCCTTGTCTTATTGTATCTTGTTTTTTACTGTTTGGCTGTGATCCTTTAGAGGCCTGCTCTTTTCTGAAGAGGAGATGGAGGGGCCATGGATATGAAGAAGAGGGGAGATCCAGGGAACTGACAGGAAGAGAGGGAGCAAAAACTGTGATTGGGGTGTAGTATATGAAAGAAGAATCTATTTTAATCAAAAACACAAAATAATAAGTAAATTGTAGGAAAAAAAAAGCTAGAGAAACCATGTTAAAACTTTGTCTATTGTCCTGAACAGTAGAAACTCCCAGACAATTTTAAGCAGCAGAGTAAGAACAGTGGTTGGAAACAGTGGTTTGCTATTTGAGATGTTTACTTTAGGAGGCAATTATCCTTGCCTGGAAGAGAGATGGTGTAATTAAAACCACAGAGTTCCAGTGCACCTGGATGATGTCTATAATGGAGGAAAGAACTTCAGGCACCAAAGGCTTAACAGTCTCAATAATGTGTACACATTATTACATTTAAGACGTCTGCCGATAAGTGTTTGACAACCTGACACAAACCTCCACATACCTGGAAAAAGAATCTCAGTTGGGGAATTGCTCCATCAGAATGGCCTCTGGGCGTGTCTGCAGGACATTTTACTGACTGCTAATTGATGTCAGAGGACCCAGCTCACTGTGAGTGTTATCATCCCTGGGCACAAAGCTCATGTGGGTTGCATGTGAAAGATATCAGAGCAAGCCAGGAGAAGCAAGTCAGTGAGCAGCATTCCTCTGTGGTCTCAGAGGTCCCTGTCTCAGCTTTCCCAGATGATAGACAGTAACCTATAAGTGAAATCAATCTTTTTCTTGTTTTGTCAATGTTTTATTACAACATCAAAAGCAAATTAGAACAACCTCTGATCCCAAACATCGCCCATCTTAGTAGCAGGGAACTGACTTTCAGAATGTGGATTATCATTTCCTAATATGTTTAAGCTTATGGGTCATTTCTGGTTCTTTGTACATGAGCTGGACCTACTGATATAATCCAATAAATGGAGCATAGGAGATGGAGGGTCACTTCTAAAAGGATGATGCAGTCAGTGAGACTTCCATGTTGGTTCCTCTCTTTTATTTATTTACTCATGGACTATTCTCTTTGGATCAACAAGCATCTGTATTATGCAGTAGTCTTGCTAAAATGTCTCTAAACAAGCATTGGATCCTGTAAGCAAGTGGATATTTTTCCAAAGGGACTCTCTCCCGCCTACATGTTGTGATGACAGAAGCATATCACACTAACTCAGCAACTGATGACGACCAGTTCTATGACAAACCCTGAACCAATAAGAACTCATCCCAAAGACAGCAGATTTGTGATTGAATTAGCTTTCTTTCATCGGGACAAAAAAAAAATCTGTGATAAACAATTTTATTTGTGCTTACAGTTTCGGTCCATGATTACTGGACCCAATTACTTTCAGGACCGAGGCAAAGAGCATATGAGAGGAAGCTGGCATCCCTAAGGCAACTGAAAGCAAAAGAGGAAATAAGGGCATTGCCAAAGTACCATACTCCTGCTCAAGAAGACATCCTCAAAGATTTAATTCTCTCTCTGATTGTACCCCACATAGAAATGTTTGCAGCCTCCAAATATCACTTGGGTCTGAGGAACCTGTGCCTTTCAAACTATCACCCTAACTCGTGGAAATAGCAAAGTGAGAAGGATAATTTGATCTATCAGTGTGGACTGCTTGGTTAATTAACTAAACTGCTAGGTACTGATGATTTAATGGAGAGTGCTTATTCATGAAGCAAGCAGTTAGATCTGATTATGTTGTTCTTGTATTTGTATTATTTGTATTGAGAGGCCAAATCTACTCCATCTAGGGACTAGCCTCTGTCTTAATGAAAATAATAATAATAATAAATAAACCTGACAATTCGACCTATGACAAAACCCAAGCTTCATTCATGTACCAGGAAAGACACCATGGCTTATCCTTGGCCAGAGATATTCCCTAGCTACTTCCTAGTAACAGCTAATCAAAGATTAGTTCATGGTTGTATATGGTCTTGCTTCAGAGCACCCACCTGTTGGAATACAATAGTTATTCAATTAGATACTTGTCAGCCTAAACTCCCCTCGCTTGCTCATCACTTTCTAAATAGCCCTAAGTCTTGATCTTCTTCAAAATCTATTCCAATGCAGCCTTTTGCAACTCAACTGAACACCATCACATTACTGACTTAGGTCAAAACCATGGATATATCACTTTCACCTTCAAAATCCCCTATCCTGACATATACCAAACTCTAGCTGGATCACCATTATTTATTCCTTGAGTTATTGTACTCACCCTTTTCTTTTGACATATATTGGCTTTCCTCAATTTCTTCTTTCTAAGACAGTGGCAGAAATCCATTTTGACTGTCAATCATACTACATCACTTGTCTCCACAAAAGATAGCAATAATAATCCATTTTATGCAGAAAGAGAGAGGAAGTATTTACAACAGCCTACAAATCCCTAGAATACATGAGATTCACCATCAATTCTTTATGTGATATCCTATTGAAGTCACATTTGACATCTTCCTTTTTATATATTTGATTTAATTGTTTGTATGTATTTATTTCATGGTATAATGCTTGATTCATGTATTAGTTGTTACTGTTACTGTCATATCTTCATAGAGAATACATTTAGATTCCTCTCTTTTGTTTTAAAAACCTTAGGTTTAGTCACCCTGCTATTCCTCAAAACACCAATACTTATTCCTCCATCTACCTCTTTCATCACTCCTATTATTGGATATTTCTTCATCCTTTCTCCATGCTCCCCCCAGCCCCCACTAACCATTCTACTCTCTGCTTCTGTGATGGTGATGTTTTGGATCTCAGATTCTCCAGCAAGCCACTAGTTCCCTGGCATAATATCTCTGCATTAGATATGGCCTGTGCTTGGAGCATCTTCCTAGATGCAATCATGTCTAGTCCTTACACACATTTTAACTGTGTGGCCAGATATGACTTTCTCAAAAACCATACTGTTTTATTATAAAACATGCTTTTCTTTCTTGCCACTAAATACTCTTCATTTCTTTGCTCTGCAATGGTCAGAACCTTCTAGAGTACATATGACTTCTGTATTTACTACATATATTTATTATATTACTTTGGATTTTCTCTAGAATGGAAAGTTCTTAAGCACATAAGAAGCACTTTCTTCACAAATGCACACCAAAGACACAGAAGACATCCTAGGTGTTGGCATATAGTAATTGACCAATGAAATTTTGGTTGACTGGTTGCTTGAATAAATCCATCAGTTTTAAATGTATTAATCTCTCCAACAACACATACCACAGTACCAATTTTTAATAAAAGACCAATGATTTTTTCCCATTTATTAGTTTGGATATGTTCCTTACTCACTGTTTTGTTGATGCAATGAGATACCATGACCTAGGCAACTCTTACTTTTTAAAAAGCATTTAGATGGGAGCTTGGTTACAATTTCAGAGGTTTAGTCTGTTATTATTATGGCAGGAAACATGGCAGCAGGTATGGCAGGCATGGTGCTGGAGAAGTAGTTGAGAGCTATATCCTGATTCACCAGCAGCAGAAAGAGAAACAGAGCTATTTGGCTTGGCATAAGTTTTTAAAGTCTTAAAGCCTTCCTCCAAATTTCTCCAACAAGGCCACACCTACTAAACAAGGGCATACCTACTCCAACAAAGCCACACCCTTAGTCTTTATAATCTTTTCAGATAGTTCCACACCCTGGTGA
Organism: Tokudaia tokunoshimensis; assembly: GCA_036184795.1. Taxonomy (NCBI): domain Eukaryota; kingdom Metazoa; phylum Chordata; class Mammalia; order Rodentia; family Muridae; genus Tokudaia; species Tokudaia tokunoshimensis. Next base: position 56,441,985 of record BTHU01000013.1, on the reverse strand, counting down.
ATAAACATTCAAATCTATAAGTCTATGCAGGAAGGATATTTTTATTTAAACTGCCCAAGTATGTGATACATTTAGGAGGCCAAAGTATACTCGAAGAGTTTAGAAGACAACTTTGTTGGGTTAGTTTTCTTCCAACCGTAGATTGATCTTTGGGACTTAACTCAAGTTGCCAGATTTGTGTGTCAAACATCTCTACCCAATGAGCTATCTCAATGGCTCATAGTCTAACTTTTCTTTAACACACACACACACACACACACACACACACACACACACACACATGGGTATACATATATGTGCATACACAAAAAAGTATACATATACTACACGAAAAAATGGAAGAGGTGGGAGAGATAATAGGTAGAAGGACTTCTTATAGAAGCAGAGTTTTAAACCATTAATGACCCATGGTTGGCAGCCAGCAAAGACCCTCCCACTTTAGTCTCACAACCACAAGGAATTAGATTTCATTAACAGTTTGAAAGATCCCGGAAGTTAATTATTATTTCCCAGAACTCTCAAATAAATGGTCAATCTTCCCCTTGCCCTGCCCCCAAATTGATTTCAGCCTTGTTTCATCCTAAACAGTGGACCCAGCTGAGGGAATATGGGCTTACAACCTGCATATCTGCAAGATAATAATAGCCATTGTTTTAGGCAGTGAAGGCTAAGGCAATTTATTTACAGAGAGAAAACTAGTATGCATAAGAAGTTTGAAAACTGCAGTATATCATAAGGAAATGACATGGATTCCTGATGACAGCTTTTTAAATGTTAAGCCCAAGAATCCTGGATTTGGGCCATTCCACTGATGGGTGAGTAACGAGGCATGACATTTATAGGTCATTACTTGCTAGATGCTCTGATTGGGTGGTATCACAATTCTGAAACTCTATTAGCTGGTGTGACAGGTGAAGATGTGCCTTTCAACCTTCAGCTACCTGAGATTTACCCAGATGAAGTCACCCTTCAGCTGTCCTTTGAATTCAGCATACTTTTGTACAGCCTATGCTAGGATTGCTTCTGGTCAATTACCATGGACATCTGGGTAACTGAGGCATGCCCACTGCCCTGCAGCTGTCATCTCTCTGATGACTCACAGTAGCTTCAAGTATCCCTCACTCCTCTGTTGAGGCTCTCTATAGCTGTAGTCTAGAGGATTCTACCCAGTCTTTCTTCTATCTCTCCTTTATGGAGCTCAGACTTGATTCATAGTCTGACTACTCTCTGAGCCTTTCCTGGCTCTCTCCTACCTTATTTTCTCTCACACAGGCATTTCCCCTAATAAAACCCTTGCAAGCTGGAGCCTATCTCCAAGTCTGCCTCCTTAAAGACGTGGACTAACAGAGCTGGGTTTTCTTTCTTCTTGTGAAACCCTTCATTTCAATATAAGCATAAAATAAATGATAGTTATCTAGGTTGTTTTCGTTCTTGTGATCAAAAATGCCCCAACAAAAAAACATAGAGGAGAAGGAGTTTATTTCAGCTCATGGTTGAGAGGTACCATCCACTATGGTAGAGAGGTCAAGGCAGCAGTCACATCATGTCCATAGTCAAGACTCAGTGAAAGGGGAACATCTGTGCATGTCTCAGTTCCCCTTTTTAAACAATCCAGGATCCCAGTCCAGGCAAGGATTCCACTCATTAGGAGCTGTATTAACTGCCTTAATTAACCCATTCAGGATAACCTCCCAAAGGCACGCCCAAAGGCTCACCTCCCAGGGGATTCTAGCTTCTAAGTAATTGAGATCACCTATTACAACCCTACCTTTTTCCTAGATGACACTCAAACACATCATTTCAAATCAAAGCCTTTCACTGTTTGTCCCCAAATTTCTTGTTTATCTCACAATGCAAACTGTGATCCAACTTCAAATGTCCACAACATTTTAGCAGTTCCAATAGTTTTAAAACTCCAAAGTCTACATTTATTGAGGCAAATGCTTAATCATGAGCTTCTATAAAATTAAACATTCTGGGCAGTCTCTCATCCAAGTACTAGCCAAGCCTGATCCAGACAAGTTAGATGCATTCAGGGTGGTATGGCAGTAGACAATATATATGTGTGTGTGTGTGTGTGTGTGTGTGTGTGTGTGTGTGTGTGTGTATGAATTTAAGTAATTTTCTTACCTCCAAACATACAATGGCACAGAGTACATGTTCCCACTCCAAACTGGAAGAATCTGGGCATCGCAAGGGCACGTATTGTCTTTGTCTGGCGGGTCAGTATTATAGCAAGCAGGAAACAGTAATGGCTAAAAGCACTGAAGTCTTTCTCCCCCAGCAGCATTGAGGAGGTAAGGCTAGGTGGGTTCCTGGGACTTGCTGGGTAGCCAGTCTACCTACCAAGGGATCTTCAGGCCAATGAGGAGAACCTATTCAAGGAAGAATAACCAAAGTGTATAATCCTTATATAGTGACATGGAGGTCCTTGCCTGTCTCTTATCTGCACAAACACATAGCATGTGTATGCCCTTATAGGACACTGGATTCCCTGGAAATGGAATTCCAGGTTGTTGTAAACCACCATGTGGGAAATGGGAACTGAACCCAGGTCCTCTACAAAAGCTATGGTTGTTATCAGTCATCTCTTTAGACCCTAAATTTATTTTAATATATTGTTGATTCTTTGAGAATTTTATACATGCATATAATGAACTTTGATAACATTTACCCTGCCCTTCTCTTTCTTATTGTTTCTTGTCAAGACCCAGCCTCTGCTAGGTCCAGGTTCCTGAGAGAGGGGTGTTTGGGAGCATCGAAACAAATGACTCAAAGTCAAATCATGGGTCCAAACTGGTGGTCTATGCTCTGCTGGTGACCACTTTCCAGCCTGGTTTCTTTCTGTTCTGCTTTCTCTGGAGATCTCTAGACAACGCTCTCTCTATGTTCTGCTTGAGATAGTTCTCCAAGCAGTAGTCTCTTGATATTCTAAAAAATTCTCTGGATAACTCAACTCTTGTAGATCATAAGCCCAGTATTTGATTTGACATATCCATGCAGTCATTTACTCTAGCTTTTCTTTTGATCATCCTATGAAGTAGCATCCTGTGACCCCAGCCCCTTAATTCTTAGGATATAGTATTTCTTTTTAACATTGCCAAATAATTCAGAGACTTGCCTGCCTCTGCCAAGCACAGATGCTGAGCTAGCTGGGTGGGAACCCAACCTGAAATTACCATTTCTACCACACATGATAGAAATTAGCTCTGTCTCAGACTGACCTTGAACTCAGGAATCTGCCTGCATTTGTATCTTCCTGCCTTTGTATCTTTCTGAGAAGCTGACTCACTAATATAGCTGCCTCTGTTCCTTTAGATTCGTGGATCCCCTGATATAATTCATATTACATGCTTATTTTTGCATAGTTGAGAAATTATGTTTTCTAATTCATAATTTTAGAGTTCTTCTCCATAGCCTTAAGGGCTGTCCTGAAGGATCCAGCATTTACCATTTTGCTGAGACATTAGCCACACCTTTGCCTCCTGGACTTGTGCTATCTCTGACTATCATGGAGTCATTAACATTAACAGGGAGGACATTCCTTATAGAAAGGATGTAAAATATGTACATTATAGTACAAACCAGCCATATGCCTGTGGCAGCCATTGATACTTATAGGAGGCCCATATCTGCTGGCCCTGTCTCAGGGTCAGGAACCATGTCATTTTCTCCCCACCAAGGGCATACCGGACCTGGCAACTCCCAGATACACCCCTACTTTTCCACCCATCCCTCCCGACATTACATCTTCTTTAAGTTGTTTTTTTCCATAACCTATAGTGTTCTGTTTGTGCTTTCCATATATTCATTGGTATGAGGCCATCCCCTGGAGGATGGGTCTTGCTACTAGGGGCCTTAAAATTTTTGATCCTACCTCCTCAAGAAGCCATCTCAGGGAATCCCCTCTTCTCTTCACACTGAAATGTTGACTGTCTTGATCATGTGCAGGTCTTACAGATGCATCTGTGGCTGCTATGACTTCACCTGCACATGGCCCTTCGATTCCTAGCAGATAGTGTTTTGCCTTGGTCCCTCCCCTCTTTGGCTCTTACAGGCTTTCTATCCCATTTCCCGTGATGCTCCCTGAGCCTTAGAGGGAAGGAAGGCTGACATAGGTGCCCCAATTGTAGCTGAGCTCTCCTCAGTCACTTGTGAGTTTCTGCATGAAAATCCATGTACTGAAGAAAGACTTGTGAGACTGAAGGGAATCAATGCAATAAACATCAAACTCTGTGCCAACTACCTCAACTATCATGTCTATTAATCTAAATGATAGTTTCCATTAAGTTGATTTTGTTACTCTGTGGCTGAACAAAATTAGAAAATTGTAAATCATTGAGGGATGGTTCAACATTTATTTATTTTTTTTTTTTTTGAGAAGGGACCTGATGTACCCCTTGGACTCAAGCCAGGAGATGCCTCAGCAGCAAGAAGCTTTTCTCTGAATGGTTTGACTGCATTTGCCAAGGAAAAGTGTTCCATTTGGACAGCAAGTTCATTGCCAAAGTGTTTCTTTCTTTACCTAGGTATAATTTAAGTAATATGTGAAAACACAACCAAAGCAAATAGAAGACATGTTCTGAGGCTAGATCAAGGCTTTGAGGTTTGAGAGAACAACAAACTCCAAAATCCATTTAACACAGACAAATTATTACATCTTATTGGACACTTGTGCTGGTCTGGCTCCTTGCAGAGAACCACCACAGAGAAGCAAGCACAGTGCATTTGCTAATATGCCTAAATTCTGATTCTCTTCCACCTTCAGGGTCCACTAGTGTGGTTCATCACTGCTGAACCTCACTGTGAGAAGAAAAGGACATGCTTACACATGTGGATGCATGATTCATTCCATGTGAGGAATAATGCTTTCAAATGCATGATTATCAGGCAATACTCTTCCTTTCTGAGACTTTTCATTCAGCTTCTCATGCAGCACCAAGTTTATGTCAATGGATCATTATGGTGAACCAGGATGGTGGTGGGCATTCAGAGTAACTAAAGTTGACTGAGACTCTACTGAAACTGAGACCAAGTTCCCTGTACAAAGTTCTTATACACACTTAAATTTTAAAAATTAAGTTTTAAGAAACTGAAGACATGACTTTTGAGCTGGTCTTGGGTGTTCTACACTTTCCATGCCACCTTGGAAACCCTGAAGCACAATTAAGTTGTGGAGCAACATCAAAGATGTGAGAAAGGGATTATGGGAAGATAGGAAAGCCCAACATCTGATAACTGACTGCATCCATGTAATTTAGAGGTGCCAGGGGCTGAAGGAATACCTTAACACAAAGCTAATTCTGTATGTATGAAGAATTTTTATGGGGAGCCAAGGGCGAAAGTTCAACCTAACAATTTTCCGGCAGAGTGATAGAGGCCTATGCAGAGCTGTCTCAATGTAAAATGGGAGAATTGTTTTCTGACATTTGGTTTTAGGTTTGTTCAAGAGTCAAAGCTTTCAGTAGAATTGACACTGGAAAACCAACGAACGTTATGATCTTTCTCTTCTCATTCCTATAGCCTGAAAAGATGATCCCTTTGAAGTAAACACATTGTGGTTTTATAATAAAGTTAATTTGAAGAATTCCTTGTTTTCTTATAGAGTAATTTTAAAAAATATTTTACTGCTATTTAGACAATTCTAGAAATTACTTAGCTGTGGTTGATGATATTGATAAATCTTTTACTGAAGCAAAACCTTGGGAGAAATTTGGAAATTTTTCATTGTTTTCTGCTGCTATAAATGGCAAATGACTGCTGCATTTCTTACCCACAAAGGGTCTGCCTCTTGCAACACACTAACAAGTGCCTGGGAAGACATTTTTAAACAGTAAGGCATGTTCGGGCTCCCAGAATATGTGTGGTACTGACCTAGTAGAGAAGGCAGTGGGTGTGGCCTGTTCTGAGGAAGCTTCTGGTCTAACCTGTTCCTTCAACTCCATCAGCTTAAACTGCAAGAGCAATCTCCTTCCCCAAAGTCTGGCCTGGCAATCTCCCTTTACTAACCCCAAAAGGCTTGACAACCAAGTTCAATGCTTACTTTTTGGATAGCTTGAGCTGAGCTTATGAGTTTTATATTAGATAAGGTTCTAGCAACTGATACCAATGATTAACAATTAGAACTTAACAAATCATAAAATCATCATTATGACTGGAGATTAAGATGACTTTTGGGTGTAAAGTGAGCTTGCATATGGTCAGATAATGACTCAAACGTCTATTTGGGGATAGTCAGAAGATAGAAGACAATTTCCCTCACATGCTCAAACTACTATGAAGACAAACCATTCCTTGTGGAGTCCCAGCTTCTCAGTTCAGCAGACCGACTTATGTACACTCTGATTCATCTATATTCTTCTACTCAATGGGTCTGTGTGCCCTTTCAGAACCACACAAATACCACTGCCAGGGAGTCAATGGACTGTGATTTATAGAACGGTGGCTAACCTTTTATCCTTGTTTGTGTTTGTCTTGTTTAGCCTCCATAATGAGGGCTTCGGGAGGCAGTAATGGCTCTCCACAGTTTGGTCCATGAGGCCTGGGAAACATCTATAATGCTTAATTTATGTAATTCCTAATGTGACACTAACTGTCTAACAAAAGGACTGACACCTCATGCTTGGTGTCACTCAAGGACATATTTAACATAACTTAGTTGCATTTATGTGGAGGAGGCAATTAGTGCAATATTATAATTAAAAGGCAGCCAAAGGCACACATTATTGCAAAAGACCTTCCTTTTGTGTCTAACATGTCTTTTCAGTTTTTATGTCACCCATTCATTCATGTCACAGTACTGCTTATAGTCTATGTGAGTTCATGTGTGTTTCTTTTTTTGTTTTTTTTTTTTTTTTTGTTTTTCGAGACAGGGTTTCTCTGTGTAGCCCTGGCTGTCCTGGAACTCACTTTGTAGACCAGGCTGGCCTCGAACTCAGAAATCCTCCTGCCTCTGCCTCCCAAGTGCTGGGATTAAAGGCGTGCGCCACCACCGCCCGGCTCATGTGTGTTTCTATACATGTTCATGCTTTGGTGATGGAGGACATTAAAGGTTACATTATGGTAGTAAATCTTTTGCTCAAATGCAAGCACTGTTTTTCGAGGCTGATATTCCAAGATGCACTTAAAGTGATCATACTAGCTGTGACCATTGGAGTGATAAGGCAGTGAATAGTTACAGTTCTTAAGAACTATTAAAGATAAAAAGTCAGGACAATACTTAAATATTGTCGCACTTCAATAACATTTTCTGTGAGTCCAAGAACTCCTTAAGCACAATATTACCAAGTGAAATCAGTTATTCCTTCCCTAAGCAGGAATATTTTATTTAGACCCAACTGCCTTCCCAGTTATCCAGAATAGACACCTCAGAGTTGCCCTAAGCTAGAGAAAATGACAGGCAACAGTCACAGGACCAGCAAAAACTTACAACAAAGTGTTTTATCACATTTTGAGAACACTGCAAATCTGCCCTATCCTGACTTGTTCTGCTAATTTGTGCCTGTAGTTGATAACACAGTCATGTTCTAGAGCATTTAAAATAGCTTCTCAACATCTAGTCAGTGTGGCAGATGTTGAGGGTGACAATTTGAGAATCCTTTTCAGAATGGGAACTAGTTTTAAAATCAAATCATAAAATCTTTATGAACATCATATGTCTAAAGGGAATTTGATTGAGTTATTTTATATCAAGATTCAGGAGGCACGTTAAACCTGAGTTGTATGTTTTATTTTGGAATTCATTTTGAAAATCAGTTTTATTTGTGCAACAGCTCTAGTTTTGCATTAGTGCTTTTAATTTCCATGATCAACAAGAAAAAATCTAGGTCAGTCAATTTGACAAAAATTATTATAAGACTTGCCCCACTAATAAAAGAATCACCCTATCACCTTAGTGAGTTTTTCTATAATTGAACAAATTCTCCTAACAAAGAACTATATCATATGTTTTAATTTAAGTCAATACACAGAATAAAGGTGAATTAAGTACTGTGACTTTTTTCCCAGGTAAGGATTATAATCCTTAGAAATCATAGGATTCTTCGCTGTGAGGCCATTAGCAATGATATCACTTTTGGTCTAGGATTTTGAGAGCAGAACAGATATTCTTACCCCACATCTCAAAGCCATTGTTGCTACTCAGAAGCTCTCCTGGAGCATGAGGACTTTGGGAACTGAGATAAGCCATGTCTATGGTTAGAAGTGCAAACTAGAAGTTAAAATTTAAAAAGCCATCATCAATATAAATTTACAAAATTTCAAAGAGAGAAGTACAAATACCAAGTGTCTTTAGTGTCTTTTTAATATGTGATCATATTAAATATGGAACTTTCTCACCACTCTTCCTTGGTGCTAGGATCAAACACAGTTTATAATCTCTTGACAATGTTTATGACTTAGTTTGTGGTGTATAATGTAGAAATAATAACAGTACCTATAAATTTTTACAGGAATTAACTCACAGAAAACTACTGTTATAATTAATGCTATCATCTATTTAAACCTATAAAAGGATAAATGAGAAAGTTCTTTTTTCAGTCTTGATTGTCATCTTGATAGAATTTGTAATCATCTTACCAACAAATATCTATCAGGAAGTTCATAGATTAGGCCAGTTGAAAAAGGGAGACTCTAAATGTGGGCAGCACTATTCCACAAGGAGGAGGAGTCTGAACAGAATTAAAAGGAGGAAGGCAACTGAACAACAGCATTCCTCTCTCTTTGTTTCCTGGATGGTGATATAATGTGACCAGCTGTCTCAAATTCCTGCCATAATACTTTCACCTTAATGATGGCTTGTACCAAAAGGTAAGCCAAAATTAAATCTTCCTTTCTAGAGTTGCTTTCTTCTGGTATTTTGTCACATGGAGGGCAAACATAACTACTAAAAGGGTTATTATATTTCAAGATGTGATTGAGGTGTAAATAACTTACATAAAGTAGCACTTTACATTGCCTAGAAGATTCCCATACTTGTTTTTACATTAAAACAGCTAAGGGAAAGTAAGGGTAATGATTAATGGTTCTTCCTATCTCTAAGAAGCATTCTATAAACTAGTCAAAGAAGTAAGTAACTCACTATAATTTATGTGACATTCCAATTTTTTTGAGATCTTTCCCCAAGTCTTACAATGAAAACAATTTTATCATATTGGGAAACTAAATATCAAAGCTTCCAGTTACATAAACATATACAAAACAAATATTTTGCCCAGTCTATGCCAGAGGAATCTTTCCTCTAGTAAGAAAAAAAGAACACCAGAATAATGAAGGAACTACCTTCAAAATTACTGGCATTTTTCTTTGAAGTGAATGCTTCTAGAAGCATCTCAATTATGGAATCAATTACAAAACTGAAACTTTTATTCCTACTTATTAACTATAAGGAGTTTAGCAGACCTCCTCATTCTCTTGTAAAACATGTATGTTCTAGGCCAATGTTTACAGCTTTAGGGAACATAAAAATAATCAATAATGACAAAAAAAAGTCAACATATTCGCCCTGTTCACAAAGCTGTCATGATATGATGTAAGGATACAAGCACATGCTACCGAAAGATTCATCCCATGGTCTTTCCTTCTCTTTACATTTGTGTAAAAAATCAGCATGGTTACTGGAAGTGCAACAAGAAAATTCAAGAGAATACAAGAAAGAGTCTTTTGTCAGGATAATTTGCACAACTGTACTCTCTTGAATTGCCTATTTCTTGATTCACTATTATTGCAAGATGATGCGTGAACATGTGAGTGTTCTCCTCACAGAATGAATGATTGTGAGTTTTTCAAAGCGAACCCATTATTTTTGTGATTTCCATCATGCAGACCTGGAGCCAGTGCTTACATAAAACAGCATCAATGAGAAAAGGGGACAATAGAGAATCTAAGCAGTAATCCAGTGCCTGAGAGTCAAGTCTTGACATGCTTGCTCACCATTCCTATGACAGTATCACCAAAGTAAGCCTTATGTGAGACCGGAAGGGAAAACATTCATCACTGACAAACACTAAGAAAAGTGACAACACACATACCATGTGTCATAAGCAGCAGGCATATCTGTGATTACTGTCACTCTACTTTGTGCTACATTTCTTTCCCCTGTACTATACCTTGACCCTTTTGACATCCACTGATCACCACCCTCCCCCCATACACACACACACACACACACACACACCTTAAAGGCTGTGTCTCTAACCTATGACACTGTAGGGAGTTGTGGAAACCTCAGGAGAAGTAGCCTAGTAAAAGAACTTAGGTCATTGGAGGGATGTGTTTGAAGAGCATAATGTATTCGTCCCCTGTGTCTTCTCTCTGGTTCCCAGCAGCCGTGAAATAAGCAACCTGGCTCACTATTGGCTCCCTCTCCATGATGTCACAGATTACCCTAAGGGCAAAGGCACAGTTGACCTTGTAGAATTCAGAGCTGTCAATTCTGAGTTCTACCAATTCAAGGACTGGGAAGTCAATTTAAACCTTCCCTCTTTTTAAACTGATTATCTCAAATACTATGTTGCGACAACACAAATCTGACTAACCTACATTAAAAATGATTTTATCTTAGGCCTTAACGTTTAAATGGTGCAACAAAACCATCTCTCTTCCTTTTTTTAGCAGCTTAATTCTCTTTCTAACCCACTAAACTTTCATTTGAAATAAATTAAATAGCTGAGGGTCTGAAATAATCTACTGAGCTTATAAAAAGGTCTAGTTCAAAGCCGGAGGCTGAACATCACACACTGAGATGATGGAGAAGAAGACTGCTTTGAAGCCTGGAGTCCCCTTCAGTGCTGTGGTTCAGCTGTTTCTTGACATCGGTTGCAGTAAAGTGAGTACAGAGGCTTGACCCAACAGGCCACAGCAGCTCTCAGATTGCTCCTGCAGTCAGTGTCACAGGTCTTGTGATCTGTGCACCAATGCCTTAAGCCCTGAAGAAACTTCCCTGATCATTTTAAAGGACATACTTTGAAGCTATATATCTTGCATGCTCTTTAAGATGCTTACTTTAGATTGATTATGCACATAGCGTGTGCTGATTGTATAAAGTAAAAACATGCTCTGAAGGTCTTTATCATTTATGTAGAAATGCTAGGAATAAAACAAATCAAAACTGTTGGAGCAACTGCCCTAGATTCCAGCTTTGGTCCTAGCTGTTGTTGGTGGAGACACTTTCAAGAGATCTTGGCTTTGCTCTCTCCCATATGAGGTCTTGTTCATTGCACCGTTCCTTCATTACACTGCTTCCTTCCTGGAGATAGAGGGGCTTGAGGGTCCCCTCAGTTGTATCGAGGTAAGCTCTGAGTATTTTCTTGTCTTAGAAACTTAGCCTTCATAATCACTACTTTCTACTCTCAAGGCTTTTAAATGATGTTATAATGTTTCATGGTTAAATGATACGAGATGGAATTCACTGTCATTCTTTCGCTAAAATGGATCTTGCATTAGAGAGATCTATATTTGCATACATAGTGTATGTGGAATACAATGGGCAGCATATTAAATTACAAAGTGGGAGGTGCATTGGAAAATAAAAATGAGGATGCAAGAACTATAAAGAACAAAACTTAAGTTTTTATCAGGTGTTACCTTAGCAGGAATCATAACAGACAATTTTCTATGATATGCAGACATTCTAATTATAATAAGTACTTGGACGATCACGCTATGAGAGTACTATGAAAAATTCCTGAGTTGTTACAGTGGACCAAATATTCCATTTCCTAAGGTCTGTTCACATCCCAATTTAATAAACCTGCAAATTATTCTACATTGGAAAAGAAATTTGAACATTTACAGTTAAGACTGCTGACATAAAATGTTGTTCTGCATTATCTGGGTGGTCCCCCTGTAATCCCACAGGTTCTTATAAATGAAAGGAGGAGATCAGAGGCAGAGCAAAGACTTTGAAGATGTCACACATCTGGCCTTGAAGACAGAGAAAGGAATCTAAAAATTCCATGAGCCAAGAAAGGCAGGTGGCTTCTAAAAACAGATGTTCCCCTGGAGCTTCCAGAAGAAACTCTGCTGACACCTTGATTTTTCACTAAGACCATGTTTAACTCTTGAATTCCAGAACTTAAGATCAGGGAACCATGTACTCTCATGGCAGGGGAAAATTGTAGAGAAACATTAAGTTTAAAAGAACAGTGACAGACTGATTGGGGTAAAATGCTGACACACTCGAGGTGACATGTGTATAGGAGGTCAGCTAAGGTGATAGAAAACACTCATGTTCCCTAAGAATTGATCTGCTATTATGGCATATTGGAAAACTGAGGGGTGGTAGGTAGGGACTTGCCACTTCCTGTGGGAAGACATTAAAAAAAAAGAAGAAGCAAAGGTCGAAAGGCAATGATAACAGTTAGGATTCAGAAGGAGCAGTGATGGTGTGGTACCAAAGAAAGCTTGCTTCGTGTTCCTGTTGTCCCTATAGGGCTGAGACCCCCTGCAGGATCAGAAGAACAAAGGCCCAGTCAGAGTCTTAGGAAGTTCCCTCACCTCTGCAACTTTGACTTTGAAGTTTTTATTTGTGTGTGTGTGTATGTGTATGTGTGTGTGTGTGTATGGGTACACAAGCACCACGGTGTACATGTGGAGTCAGAGGACAACTTTCAGGAGCTGGTTCTCTTTCTAGCATGTGTATCTTGGGAATTGAACTCATGTCATCAGTCTTGAAGGCAAGCACCCTTACCTGCTGAGCCATTACACAGACCCACCCACATCTCTCTTCTAAAAAGAACACACTGTAAGGATATTGCTAAGTTTGGGAGGTTTCTCTCATGAAGTCACTTATAGGAATCTACAGCTGGAAGCTTTGCCAGAACTGAACAACAGACATTCTATTTGTACTACGAACCCGTGCATTTCAACTTCTACTCATTTTGTGATTTTCATTTTTGTTTACACTTATTTTTTCATGTGTGCGTGTGTGTGTATGTAAAAATATGTGGGGAATGTGTTTGTGTGTCTGTTAGTGTGTATGTATGGTGTGAGTGTGTGTATGTATGTGTGTATGGATATGTGTGTGTGTGTGTGTGTGTGTGTGTGTGTGTGTGTGTGTGTGTGTGTAGGCCAGAGGACAAATTCTCTATTTTTCCCACATGGGTTCTGGGTTCAAATCTAAGTCATCAGGCTTAGAGGCAGACATCCCAATCCTGCTGACATCTCACTTGGTTACACTTATTTTAATCTGTTCACCTGAAAAATAATTCTTCCATTTTACACTATCATAATTAAATAAAAGGAATTAGATAAGCTGTCAAACAGGATTAGTCATCTATCACAAGTATCCTCCAGAAAAAACTCCCACCACCTGAAGATGGGAAGTCATTTATTTGTACCATGCAGCAGAGCTTGGTCTTAGGCAGAATTCCTTGTGTTGGGAAAGAAAAAACAAACAAACAAACAAACAAAAAACAGGAGTCAAATGATGATATAGATTTTATTCATTCGTGTTTAAAAACAAATCTCAGCATTTTACACACACTTTCCCAAATTGTTATTCAGTGCTTTCAAAACTTCCAAAGGTTTTGTCCCATAGCAATCCTGTCCTCAGCTTTGTGTCACCTTTATAAGAGGATGTGTCTGTAGTAATCCACATGAGGTTTCACCTCCATTGTCTGAATCTTCTCATTATCTCTCTTTTGTATATAACTCCCTTGCCTGCCTTTTCACTCTTCGGAGTGTAGCATATTGGTTTGAACCCACTGAACAGGATGTGGTGGCATGGGTTACAGAGGCAGTAATAGTGTTTACTACATTTGACTTTTTTCCTATTGTAAGTCTCTGTAAAGCATTACTAAAGTGAATCCTCTGAAAATATTTTACTTACTGGAAGGACTTGACATTATATCCATCTTGTGTAGGCATAATGACCAAACAATAGTAAAATGAATTAAGAGTCTTTATAATGAATTTAATCTCATGAAGATGATGTAAAAATTATTAGGCAGATGGAAAATTGAAAACATATGGGGCTCATCTCTCTGCTCCCTGGATTAATTTTGAATGTCCCAGGAGTTCCACTTAGTTGCTAACCTTACTTCTATTTTCCTATTAGATTCTCAGAATGAACACAGACTTCCTTAAAACAACATGTCCAGGCTGACTTCAGCCCTTCATGTAGAAGACTATCCCTGGTCTGAGAAGAGCAGCTGTATTTGAATTTGCAATAAAAGAGCTTCCTATGTGGTTTCAACGAAAATGAACTCCTGGATTATCCTGGAGCCAAGGCAATTACAGGAAAGTAGGTACTGATGACAGACAGACAGTCTACTGGGACCCAATCAGTATTCTGAGTTGGTGGCGATCAGAAAACCTGAAAGAGCATTGGAAAGAAGGAAGGAGGCCAAGCTGAATTCATCAACTCACTTCGCTCACCAATGAAAGGTTTAATAGATGGTCATCATCACTACTGTCTAATCATTATTATAAATCTATGCTGTTTTATGCTTTAGTTTTTGGTAGACTCATAATCTACCAGTTTAAAACTAAACATACCCAACTTTGAGTACTGGATACATTTCTTACTAGGTCAGCAATTTTGTCTAGACTTTCTTAGGGTTTCTAAACCTCAGTCTCACTGTAAACATTGATGTTAATACCTTTGTTCTGAAGGTATAGTGCTTCTTGTGAAGCACTAGAAGACACAATTTGAGCTGTTACACAGTAGACTTGGGTACATACCTTCCATCTTTTTGGTCTTTTCAGGAGTCAGGTGCTGAAAGCTACCAATTAAATGTCATGTAAGGCCTTTCTGTTCTGTGAGAGCAGCGATTGTATGAACTTGGAAGCTGGAATGAACCTCAGCATAACCAGAAGAAAGCAGACACACAGAAAGACCCATCAATGCCAAGTGGTCCCTCGAGACACAGATAGCTAATCGAAAAATATTTTTATTAAATGATTTCATGCATTGAAATTTCACTAATTATCAGATATTAAAATGCATAATTATGCAATATAAAGGTGATATAAAAGTTAATAGTGATGTTTAATTTGGTTTTGTGTGCAGAAACAATTTTAAACTTTTAACTGGCTTAAAAAGTAAAAAATAGACTTACTATAAATACTGATCTTAAGATAATGGTTAATAGATAACTAAAAAGTCAAGACCATGCCTGTCATCATCACCTTAGCTAAAATTGGCTGCTGTCATACTTCTAGGGGGAGTGTCCCTGGAAAAGGTGGCCTGATTACCTATTGTTCACAGACACATGTGTACTATCATACAGGCCTAGACTTTGTCACTAGGCTGCTAATGGAAACAAATCTTGGCAGTTAGGATGATATGTTTCAGAGAGTCGTCAGCACACATTTGATTCAGAAATTTGAATCAAGGAGGAATGACAGCCATGATAAAAATCTAAAAGGTATGATGTTGGCTTTGGAAATATATGACAAGAGGAAGCTGTAAACAATCAAGAGATAGCAAGGCTGGGAAAAATGGGGTGTCAATAAGTATAAGACTAGAGAATATTGAGTTGGGGTATGTAATAGTAGAAAAATCTGCTAAACAAATCTGACTTCCTATAAAATATTAAGCATACTAGCTAGTTGCTGCTAGCAACTAGTATCACAAAAGACAAGAAAGAAAGTATCTAAGGACAGAATTGATTAATTTTCAAGAAGAATATTGAAGAAGTATAAAAAGGAACTTATTTAGTTAGAAAATAATTATTCTAAAGTTTGTCTTGACAGCAGAAGATTGTAAAAGTAAAATATGACTTAGGGAACACAGTATATGCTTGTACAATGTTTATAAAACTTCCATAATGATAGAGGTGGTTTTCTCAAAGAAGTAAAAATAAAAATTATATATGACTAGGCATTCCTACTACTGGGCACACATCCAGAGAAAATTAATTCAGCATATTGAAGGGATATGTTTCTTGCAGCCCTGTTACATTTCATACAACCTAACAATCCATCAACTGGTGAATGGAAAAGAAAATATGGTACACACATACAATAGAAGGTTAGCCAACCATTGAAGGAATGGAATTCTATTATTCGAACAATATGGCTGGAACTGAACATCATTGTGTTAAGTGAAATAAGCAAGCACAGCAACGACAGAGACTGAATGATCTCAGTAGTATGTATGATCGAAAGTCATATAAACTGTACAAATTGAAGAGAACTGTAGTTACTAGAACCAGGGGAGAGCAGGATGATGGCAGGAGCTAAGAGTCTGGGAAATGTGTTGTGGTACAACAGATAAAAATAACAAGCCGTTCGTTTCACAGGACCACAAGAAAGGATGATCTAGGGTTTTGTCCTAAATGAGTTGTAAACATTCCAGGAGATAGATATGTTAAGCCTGCATTAAACAATGCAAAATATCAGTGTGCTGGCTAGTTTTATGTCAACTTGACATAAGCCAGAGTCATTGGAGAGGAGGGAACCTCAAATGAGAAAATACTTCAATAACATTGGGCAATCAGCAGGCCTTTAGGACATTTTCTTTATTAGTGATTTATGTGGGAGGGCCCAGCTCTTTGTTGATAGATCCAGCCCTGGGCAGATGATCATAGGTTCTATAAAAGGATTAGGCTGAGCAAGCCATGTGTAGGAAACAATTAAGCAGTACCCCTCCCTCCATGGCCTCTGCATCAGTTCCTGCCCCCAGTCCCAGGTTCCTGCAGAGTTTGAGTTCCTGTCCTGGCCTCCTCCAGTGATGAGCAGCAATATTGACATCTAAGCCAAATAAATCTTTTTTTTTTTCCTGAGTTGCATCAGTAGTGGGTAGTTTCATCCCAACAAAAGAAACCCTAAGACAGTTTGTATCTATCAAAATCTCAATGTACCACAGTATTAAGAAAAATGTACAATTTAGATTAAGAAAAAGAAATGTGTTTCCTAGCAGGTAGTCCAGGTTAACTAGAACAAATAATGTGACCAAGAAATCCTAAGTTTATGATCCCATATGAACTTTCTGTGTAAATCAAGAAGCTTCACTTTAAAGCAAGGCATTTATAATATGTGAGAATAGTCCAGAAAATTTAGATAGAATACTTTTTAAAAACATTTTTTATGTATGTGTCAGCAGTAGGCATACCATAGTATTCGTGTGGAGTCCATGTCTGGAGGTCAGAGGACGATCTAACAGGCGCGGTTCTCTGCTTCTACCCTGAGTGTCGCAGGGATTAAACTCCTGCTATCAGGTTTAAGGAGCCTGTGCCTCTGTCCCCTGAGACACCTAGCAGGCTCCTTAAGACTCCTTTAAAGGAGATAAATAGGCAAAGGTACCACATGACTAAAAACAGGACCTTTGGAAGATCTTACATTTCTTTTAGACTTTCGGCTTTTTAGAAGCAAGAAGGCACTGAGAAGGTCCCCCAAATGGCGGACCTTATGGTGATTGTATCAGCATCAGTAACACAGGGAAAAAAGAAAGTGAGTCTCTAGGGGCAAAGCCAGAGCCCCTGTAAAAAGTAAAGGGAAGCAAACAGTAAAACCACAACTCACTCATGAACCATTCCCAGAGAGTAATCAGAGCTCTGGACGAAGCCGAGAAGATCAGGGCAGACTGCCTCTGCCTCATCTTCTTCTCGTGTGGTTCTGTGGCTTGTTTTCTACTTTGAGAGGCTAGTGGACTGTAAGGACAGATAGCTTGCCACTTTGGGCAGGACATGTCTAGATTAAAAGCAACTATATCCAAATTTCAAAGATCATTCAAGGTGTTAAACCCATGATTTTAAGCTCTCGCAGCAACTGGATGACTGAGAATACAGGGAGAGGGTAAAGGGGATTTGCATGTGGGTCCGATGAGAACAGCTACAGAAGAGATAATCTTGCATGTTTGTGCTAAGAAAAGTCCTCAGTTCATCGCCCCCCTCTATGTAGATTCCTTTTCATACAGCTTGGCATTTCTTTATATAAGGAACTGCTTGAATTAAGTCCAGCCCTGGAATTTTCACCGATTCACTTCTCTAACTTTATACCAATAGCATACTGCCTTAGTTGCTGTTGGTAGTAGTATATTTTGAAATTAGGAAGTACAAGTCCTCCAATTTTGTACTTTTAGAATTATTTTGGATAGCTAATATTAAAGTATAATATGAATATTTAAAATACATTCATATATTCATATTAATATATTTATGAATATTAAAATGAGAACAAAGACATAAACTTCAGTGTTTTTAAACAATTATTATCTGGTGCTATTTCTTTAAATATAAAGGTGTTCAGTGTCAGTTATATGAACATGAAAGAGATGGCCATTCTCATCGAAAATTGTTTTTCACATACAAAATAACACCCTCTGGTGCAAGATAGATTTTGTCAGCTGTCATTTTTTTGCTGCTCAAAGAGTTGAATTTTAAATAATCTACTATGGATATGTGGATGGCACTCAATGATATTTGTAGATCAAATACATTGTTCTCAGCAAAGATTGGTGGAAAAATACATCATTTGGACTAGCCATGAAACAGCATGGGGCCAGATAAAGTGCTTACCAGGCCAGGGATAATGATGTTATCTGACAAGCTGGTTTCTCTGACTGTAGATATGGTGAGCCCTTGAGAACTGTCAGGAATTTTATGCCTGGTGAACTGGAGCGCTCTCTCTCTCTCTCTCTCTCTCTCTCTCTCTCTCTCTGTGTATGTGTGTGTGTGTGTGTGTGTGTGTGTGTGTGTGTGTGTGTGTGTGTGTGTGTGTGTGTGTGTGTGTAGAAGAATAACAGCTATATAAAGCCCTGGAATCCCTAGTTAGTGGCCTGGAACATTGAGTTTCTTTCAAGATTGATTTCCTAGAGAACACAAGAGCCACTAAAAGCTGTTTACTGCCTGTCACTGTTCTCTTCTAGTTAGTTATTACATTCCTTCTCTCATCTCTGTTTTCTTGAGATCAACAATGCTTTAAATATTTTCCCATCTTTCCCAGAGGCTTACTTCTTATGAGTATCCCTTTCATTGGATTGTGCTGGGTTCTTGTACCTTTGCTCAACACTATTAATTCCTAATTGCTCTGTACTCCCTTCCCATGGCCATCCATACACTTATCTAATCTTTTCCCACAATGGTTCCTGAGTAGGGATGTGTTTATAATGAAATATGAAGAAGACAATGACAATTTTAAAGAATAGTTAGAATCAGAACATTTTTTTGGCTACCCTGAAACATGTATGGGTAAGACTAATGTCTCTATGTTACTAAACCAACATGTGTGCATGCAGGGAATGCTGTGAGTTTCTATTATTTGAAACATTTGGCTGAGATACCTACAGGAAATTGAGACCCAAAGGAAGAAGAAAGATTGATAGAATATACTCTGCAGCTGAAGAGAGTAAAGTATAGCAGTTAACACATGAGAAAAGCTTAAGGAAACAAACAGTATTGGTGGAATGTAGAAAAAAGAAAAAATGTAGCTGTATGTTAGGACAGAGATATATGATATCAGTGCCCGAGGAACCTCATCTGAATTAATGGTTCATTAGAAGGCCATCGTGGTTGGAATGACATCATCAAAAGATGAATGTGTGTGCTGGGTGTACCTTGGAAAGTGAGGCTGTTTTGAGTGCTTATGAAATGAGTTTCTAAGTCTAATGGAAATGTTGCAGAAATCTAACTGTTCTATGAAAGTGAGCAGGGGATACTGGAGTAGATTCTCCTGTTGCTTCAGATAGAGGGACTACAAGTGTAAGGATGGTAAGAGGTTATACACATGATATGTTGGTTGTAGCCTCACAACACAAGGTGTATAGAAATCAGACAGACTATATCATGGAAATGAGAGAGACTCAGAATGCGAATGATCTGGTTGTTATCATCAGCAAGTGGTCTTTAACAGACTGGAATGAAATGGTATGGTTAGGTGTCATTAAGGTATGTGGTAGCTTAAATAAGCTTGGCCCAGGGAGTGGCACTATTGGGAGGTGTGGCCTTGTTGGAGGAAGTAGATCACTGTAGGGGTTGGCAAGAAGACCCTACTCGTAACTACATGGGAGCGTCTTCTATGGCCTTCAGATAAAGATGTAAGACTCTCAGTTCCTCCTGTACCATATATGCCTGAAAGCTTCCATGCTCCCACCTTGATGATACTGGACTGAGCCTCTAAACCTGTAAGCCAGCCCCAACTAAACATTGTGTTTATAAGAGTTGATTTGGTCATGGTTCTGTTCAAAGCAGTAAAACCCTAACTAAGACACGGTATAAGCACACATTTCATAATATCAAAACTGCTAATGACTATCCAGTTTAAGCTTTCTGTAATTTAAAATTATCTATACCTGCCTGATATTACTGTATACTAAATTTCAATGAGGTAGATTGTTTATTTGAGCATAAATTTAAGCCTTGTGCTGTCTGTACATGTTGAATAAGCATCCCCACAATGCATAGATGGGGGAAACGGCCATGCAGGCCAGGATTCTTGAAAGGAATCTTGAAAGTCAGTGACTTAGTAATTCCTGCAAATGAATTATTTTACCTCTATATGAGATACTTAAAGTCAAAACCACAGGATCCTGGATGCACCCGGATCCTCTCCCTTCCTGAGTTCGTAAGTCCTGACCTAGATTGCCCATAAAATCTTTAGTCATCCCTGTTTGTTTTTTTGGTTTTTTTTAGAAGAAAAGAAAAACACAAGGACAGGTCTATCACTGCATGGCAAAGGAAGTAGTAAATGGAGTTGAAGCAGAGAGTGGTGAGACCCATTTAGTTTTTCTGAAAACCAGGAAAAGAAGACTCAATGTGAAAAGAGCCAGAGACTCTCTTTTTTGCCTGTGGTATTGTACTGCTTCTCCCCACTTTCTTCTGTGGTCATGAAATAACTTTGACTTTGGAGTTCATGTGCTCATGGGCTCCACATAGTTTATTTGTCTTGATTAACATTTACTCTTTGATCCAATGAGGGTAGATAGCCAGTGCTGTTTGCCTTCCTTTCAGTGTCTCCTCTTAATTCTTGGAAACAGAATAAGAAGTTATAATTTTGTTCCCTAAATGCTTCATGTCTATTTTCCTGTGGTGTCTGTTATATACATGAGTCATTTTCCAAATGTTTCAAAGACAAAAATATTGTGTCAGAGCTCATTGTAGCCTACTGAAATTCCTTGAAGAGGTTGAAGTCTGGAATGGAAACTGCCCCTTAGTATTAACTCTGGAGTTCATTTTGTCACTCATTGGCTGCAAGAACTTGGACAAAGCAATATGTGTCTCTGGGCTTGAGTTTACATGGTTATGTGCAGTGACAGCACTGGGCAAGAGACCTACAGTCACATTTCTATGGTATCTTTATGATATTTGGAGAGGGAATTCCATATCAAATACTGTTAGACATATTCAGGAATTATCATACTTCAACAATTGTTTTTACTCCAGAACCATTGACGAAAAAAATTGTAGACAAAGAGATGGGGCAGGAGGAAATAAATATTGACTTTCAGTCTTGGGACTCTTCTTAGTATTTTAACTGTCTCTCAGAGAAAAAAGAGAAAGAAGGAAAGAAAGAAAGAGAGAAAGAAAGAAAGACAGAAAGAAAGAAGGAAGGAAGGAAAGAAAGAAAGAAAGAAAGAAAGAAAGAAAGAAAGAAAGAAAGAAAGAAAGAAAGAAATTAATTTCAATTACCTTGTGCTAGATTTTGTAGCAGTAACAATTAACCCAAAATTATTAATGCCATACAATATCTTTAGTTTGCATTATATATCTATCTAATGTGGTTTAATTTGGGTCTTGTTTTATATTTAGTCTCTCCTGGGTTGAGGCTTAACCTCTATCAGGAAGATATCATTAGAAATTCAAAGCAAAAGATCAATGGTGTGACCATAGAAGGGTCTGTCGAACTACTACTTATAAAAGACCTATTCCACTCCCACTACTGCCAAAGCAAGTCACTGGGCTAAATCTGAACTCAGTGGGGAAGGATGTACAATCCCTCTGCAGGAAAAGCAGCAACAATAATATGATTGTCATGGTGAGATTTTCATAAACCCAATAGCAATGTTGAGTGTTCCCACAAAGAATGTAAGCCCTATGAGTACTGATGTTCTAGAAAAATGTCAAATCCTAACCTAAACCAGACATCCATTACATTTTTCTATTCCCCAATCCTTTTTACTCTGGAAAAATTTCTATGACCAGTGAAATAGTTTAAATGAGAAATGTATCTCAAAGGTTGGGACTTGAATACCAACTTGGTCCTCAATTGGCTGGAGAAAATATATCATGGAGATGGGCACTGAGAATCCTTGGCCTTGTTGGGCATCAGTGGGAGGAGAGACCCTCGAACATGAGGGGTTCAATGCCCCAGTGTAGGGGAATGCCAGGGTGGGAGGACAGGAGTGTAGGGGGGAGAACCCTCATAGAGGCAGGGGGAGGGAGTATGGGACAGGGGATTTCCTAAGGGGAGACCTGGAAAGGGGAAAACATTTGAAATGTAAATAAAGAAAATATCCTCTCAAAAAAGAAAAAAGAAGAGAGAATCCTTGGCCTCATTCCACTTCCTGTTAGATTTCTCTGCTTCCTGTCTGTAGTTGACCATGTGATCCCTCAGCTTCCTTCTCTGGCTACCTGCTGCCATGCCTCCCCCGCCATTATGGAAGCTCCTTTGGCACTCAGTGTAAATTCTCATCAGTCTTGGTATATTATCATAGCAACAGAAAATTAATAAAAAATTGTAAGTATGCAAAGTATATATAAGAAATCACAAAATTGTTTTAAAACAGTTCTTTAGTATGCATGTCATTTTACTACTTATTAGAGATGAGACAAAATCTCAGGCCACGATGGGGATATAAAACTTGTTCAGTCTTACATAAAGAACTGAATTTTGGCTGAGTGTTTAATACTGCAGGACAGAGAGCATCCTACGCATTTTTCAGAGGTGATCTATGTTTTAATTTTATAACAACCAAGACAGGGAGCATTGTTTTACATAAATAGTATGTACAAAATTATAGAAGCATGTCTAGGGCCATTTCACAAATTATTGAAAAGTCTTCTTAAGCCAAAGACAAACTCATTTACTTTCTGTAAGTTAAAATTTAAGTCAGAAACTCAAGCAGTGATCTAATTTTAAATTAAACATTCTAACACAATTCAAAATAAATATTCACTAATCTGATATCTATATATTTAAGAATGATGATAGGAAATATTAAAAGATTTCATTCTTCTGTAGTTAAACCATCATGTTTCTATTGGCATTTTGTGACAGTATGCACAGTGCAGAGTGAACCCACTTGCTTTCATGTGTGGTATGGTGAAGATGTGACATACAACATTGATACAGACTACCAGAAATACATGGAAGTCATTAGGTCTTTGATTTTGAGTTAATTTTGTGTAATTTAACATTCATAAACTTTTTACTACAATTAACGTTTTCTAAGTCCCATTAATAGCTATGAGACCCATATAATACTGTGATCTATATTCAGAATTGCAATCTCCCACCATACTGGACGACATTCTTTATATAAAGAAAGCATTATTGACATATTAGTTGTATAGCTATAGGATAAAGTATATATTAACAAGAGGGAGAAAAACATGTTCTGCATGCTGGACTATCTTCAGCTCTTCAACAATTCTCAGCAAGCCCCTTCCTCATTTTCTTTTGTGATGCAGCACTCTCTTCAGAGTTGAAGCATTCCATCCTGGAGGATGCTTCTGTTGAGGATCAAGGAGTTCCAAGTAGAAACATTCCTTCCAGGAAGAAGTGGGAGGATCATGAGATGCAGAACAAAATTCATAAGTATGGGAAAACTGAAGCAAATTCCACAAAGACTACAGAACAGTAAACAGCTGCTGGGGGAAGAGATTCTCCTACCAGTTTAAGGGTCTGTACTGCATGTTCATGCAGAGAACTCCAAGGATACAGGCTTCATGAGTCATCACCCCCAGTGATGTGCGGGTTTTCAGTGACTTGGCTGACTTTGAATCATCTCTGCTTCTGTAAGTAACCTCTCACCTATACTCCTGGAAAACTCCTAATAAACTCATTTATTTTCCAAGTTTGACTTTGGTGTGACAATTACTTTGGCCTGTATACACACACACACACACACACACACACACACACACACTTGTGTGTGTGTCTGTGTACTCTGTTGTGACTGGTTTCCAGAGAGTCCAGAAAGAACATTGGATCTTTGGAACTGGAGTAACAGAGGGTTGTAAGCTAACGTGTCAGTGGTGAGAATTAAACCCAGGTCATCTGGAAGAACATGGAATGCCTTTAACTTTCAGCCCATGTATCCCTGCCCCTATAGCAATTTCTCTATAAAACTCAGAGACAGAAAGGCTTGGGAACAGAGACAAATAATCAATACTGTAGTGGCTATTCCTGGTTGTCAACTTGACTAAATCTGGAATGAACTAAACAAGAATTTGAAGGCTCACCTATAATCCTAATCTGGAGGCTCAGAGATACAAGTTTCTGACCTGGAGATCTTGATGCATAGTGACTATGAATTCCAGAAGATTAAGATTAGGGGATCTCTGAGTTCAAGGTCATCTGGGATTAAAGGCGTGTTGGCACACGCCTTTAATCTGGGCCACACCCTCTGCTGGAGACCTATATAAGGACATTGGAAGAAGAAAGATTTCACTCTGGCTTTTCCTGGCCTGCCTCGTGGGACAGAGCAACTGCTACATCCTTGGACTTCCATCCACAAGTACTGCTGACTATTGTTGGGGAGTTGAACTACAAGCTGTAAGTCACCGACAAATTTCCTAACTATATAGGGACTACCCATACGTTCTGTGACTCTAGAGAACCCTGACTATTACAAATACCAAAGCAAAGACAGATGAGAGATAAAACTTTACCTGCATGCAATAAGGACACATGCTCCACTATATTCATAGCAGCCTTATTTATAATAGCCAGAAGCTGGAAAGAACCCAGATGTCCCTCAACGGAGGAATGGATTCAGAAGATGTGGTATATTTACACAATGGAATACTACTCTGCAATTAAAAACAATGAATTCACGAAATTCCTAGGCAAATGGTCAGAACTTGAAAATATCATCCTTAGTGAGGTAACCCAATCACAAAAGAACACACATGGTATGCAGTCACTGATAAGGGGATATTGACCCAGAATCTCGGAATACCCTAGACACAATCAGCATATCAATAGATTTCTAAAAAGATGGAAGGAGAGACCCCTGGTCCTGGAAAGACTGGATGTAGGGGAATGCCAGGACAGAGTAACGAGAGGGGGTTGAATGGAGAAAAGAGGGAGGGAAGGGGGCTTATGGGACTTTCGGGGAGGGAGGAAACGGGAAAGGGGAAGTGATTTGGAATGTAAATTAAAAAAATAAAATAAAAAAAATGATTTAAAGGCTCTAAAGGGAAGCAGGTATGGAAGGAGAGGTAATAAGGAATGAGGGGTCGGGAGAATCTGCTAGAAAGGAATTCCCATGTATCTTGAGAGCATGTTTTTAAAAGTTACCACCATTAAACATAACCAAGAATGTTACATTGAATTTGTAAGCCATTCACTGGGTAAGTAATGTTTGCCTTTGATAATATCCAACACACCTTCAGGATACAAGTCTTAGAGAGACTGGGGATACAAAGGACATACTTCAACATAATAAAGGAGACTTACAGCAAGTCCACAGTGAACATCAACTTATGTGAAGTGAAACTCAAAGCATTTCCACTAAAATCAGAAACAAAGACAAGGTACTTCAGACTCTCCATTCCTAGTCCATGTAGTACTTTAAATCTCAGCTAGAGCAATATGATAATTTCTGCCAGGACATTTTTATAATCTTTAAAATCACCTTTGAATTTGTCCAGATCTTACACAGTCTAAAAGAACTGGTGAAGCAAGGTATTTTTTTTTAAATCAATATTACAGTAAACTGCAAACAAGCAAGAGAAAGGAAACAGACTTGGATGGTTTTGATGATTGTCCTGGAACAGGCTCCACTTGGCTGCCTTGTCACAGCCAGGGCAACGGTGGGACCCAGATCACAGTGCTGAGAGCCGGGCCCTGAAAACGGTCCTTCACAAGCTCCTCCTGCCCTAATCCATGAACTTAATAAGCATCTGTCTCCCCAGTGGTGCCTCCCTGTCTAACAGAACTACTTGTATCCTGTAAATGTGCAGTCTGTTTGGCTTCTAGAAAACAAAGCAGTTAGGCTTGCCTGATCTCATCAGTTTAATCTTAGAATGCCTGAACTGCTCAATAAGTCGTGTACCTTGAAGGGACAAAAAGGAAAAAAAAAACATGCCACAGTAAATGCTGTTATTAGAGACATGTGTCACAGACTACTATCAGAAACTCTGAATCCTTCCCGATGAACATGAAGATATAATATTATGTTGAAAACTCATGTGGCTAATGAGTTACTGTGCAGTGAAATTTAGAACAATCATCTATAGATGATATGACTGGAATTTTAAGAGCTGATCCAAGATCCAATTTCCATGTCCAGAGAAGCATGGTTCTGCTGGATAACTCCCCAGAGGGATTAAGAGCTAATGCCCCTCACATTAACTATACATTACCTGAAAGTTTCTTAAGGTATCTAATTTGTCTGTGAACTTTGAAAAGAAACACATCAAGGAGCACTTTATCCCAGAGTATACTGTTTTCCTGAACTCTGTTTATTGAATTGCAGCCTCCTGGTACCAGGTAAATCGTAGTACAAGCAACTAATATTTCAGGAAGGTGGGATGTTATAGAAGTACTATAAATACCCACTCACTATAGGAAAAAAAACCCTCACAGGCATATCATCTTTCTCCTCTTCCATTTGGACATGCTATGTTTAGACCCTTGAATGTTTTGTGCTTAATGCAAGGAAACTGGAAGTCCTTCTAACAGTAACTAAGTGCTTGTTCTGGTACAATTGCTTCTAATCATGAAAATTATCAAAGTCAGTCCACATGGCCATCCTGTGAGTTGAGTACGCGTGTGACTATGTAGAGGAAGCATGCTCACTGAGAGGAGACACTTGGGTTCCAGGACTGGCTGCTGAATATTGTGACTAATTGTACAGAAATCTGAATGTGGACTTATAGTTTCTAATGACGTTGGTGTCAAAGAGGAGATACGGACATGGGAATGTGTAATGTTCTTCTCCCTCCCACTTCTGTGTAGAGTAGCCATGTATCAACCAGGCTGAGCTGAGGTGGAAAGCAGCCAGGTTAGTGGCCAGTGTGTTGAAGAATTTAGGAGCTTAGGAACTCAACAAGCTCTTTTTAAACAGGGAGGAAGAGTAAAGGCCATTGGTTTGACTGTCAACCTTCCCCTCTCCAAACATTTACACACACACACACACACACACACACACACACTACACATATCAAGAAGATGCTGAGAGATTCTTCACCTACATCTGACTTCTCATGTCCTCGTCAGGATTTATCTCATATATATGAAGAAATGATGTATTTTTTTCTCAGGAGATTGAGTCTCCTGAGAAATAGTGTAAAAGTCTGAAGAAGCAGTCACGGTTAAGTCCATTTGATAAGTGAGAAAACTAGTGGGTAAAATCTAATTACACAACACTTTTTAACTCTTCTCAGTTTTCTTCCTTAACCATGTAACTTACTACAAGACACTTTGCCCTGTTAATTTCCAAATTCTACAGTAAGCTGTTAGGTTACAGTAAGTTTGTCATCATTTAAAAAAAAAAAAAAGGTAAATGCTCCAGAATCTACCTGGCATGGAACCAGCATTTGGTTATAGTATGAGAGCCAACTGTCTCTTCTGAACCTGGCCCATTGGCATTACAGCCAACCAATGTCTTATCCTCCATTGCTGGGAGTTCCTTAAAGCTCTTAGAGTCTCCCATCAATGTTCTTTCATGAAATGAAGAGCTAACAATCCTGGTATCTCTCTGTAGCTAGCTGCCTTAATTAGTTATTTTATGAGCCCAGTTGATTTTCAGGCTGGGTTGTGTAGCTCAGCGGTCCAGTCTTGCATAGCATGCAAAGGTCTTGCCCTTGGGCCCTGGGAGTAGAGAAGAAACACAAGAGAGTTATTACTGAAAGAGAATTGCACTGCATTTTTATGGGTCTTAATGTAGAATCTGCTTCCCTGGAACCTTAATGGACCCACAAGCCTCTAAGTTTGTACTGAATCTAAACTTGTGATGAGGCTAATGAGCTTATTTGTATTTTACTCATTTTATTCTTTATGTGGTCTCCTTTTTGTCTTGGGGCATTTGTATTTTGTGTGGGATAATGTGTCAGCACTCTATGAATTACAAAAGACGAAAGAAAATCTTAATATAAACTGACAAAGATAATACATTTTCACAACAAAGAGATCAGGGTTTAAGACCAATGATGGAACTTCAAATCATTTGCTAACTACTTTTGTAATTTCAGACAGATAATGAATTAGGTTAAGCACACTGTAATGTTTGGCAGTCTTTAAGCCAGTATCTTTGGTCACTCATGATATATATATATATATTGATACCTCAAAGAAGCCAGAATCACAAATAGGCATTTTAAACAAAGCTAAGTATGCCTACAGATTTGTACTCTTGTTTAGCATTTAACTTGGCAGAGGGAGGTCTCTGGAGTGTAAAAACAGGGAGTAGGTTCAATATACCATTTACATGAAGTTTGTAAGTAAAGACAGCACAGATCTGCAGTGCAGTGGAAAGGGCCTTTTGTTCCCCCACACTGTACACAAATTACATGAATTGAGTTTTATATTTCTTGGTTCATGTCTGGGCATCCTGTAATGTTCTTTCTTGGCCAAATATCAAGTGGCTATGCTTCCAAGAAGATAATCTGTAGGGTTAGAATCTGTCTAATGAAATAGAAAGCTAAACTTCTGAAATGGTCCCATCAGAACTGCAGTTGACTTTCGACTGCTGCCATGGCGGATACTTAGGTAGAGAATAAGCTTTGTTGGTTTACATGGATACTGTAATGAAATTTAATATCCAGAAAGAAAGTGCCTACATATACAGAGCCATCAAACAAGTGTTTGTTTTAGGCCCAGGACTACAGTTAGAAGAATCAGGGATCATCTAAGCTATCTCTTTACAAATTCTCCTGCTACAATCTCTATTTGTGGCACAAGTTCTTATTTTGCAGCCTGGTCTGACCAGGCACTTACTAGATAGCTCAGGCTGGCCTCAAACTCCTGGCGATTCTTCTGTGCTGGAATTGTAGATGTAGTCACCACACCCTGCTTTTGTTTATTTTTAATTGAACTTATAAATAAATAAAATACCCCCAAGAACACATCCTGCAATGCAGTTTATATTCCCATAACATCTGCTTTTTTTCTCCAGCATTATGAATTCATTATACTAGAGGTTAATTCAAAAACTCTCTGTGGATTATATTATTACACTGACTATTTTGCTCCTATTTATTAGGTAGGACTTATGTAATTGTGTGTGTGAAAAATAAGGTCTCTCATGAGGTCTTAGTTTCCTCAATTTGCATTTATTTTTAAGCCTTGGCATTTCTATTTTTATCCTGAAAGGCCATACTTGGTTATTTCAAATAAATAAAAGTGATCAATTGAATGAATTAGAACAAAGAAGCTACAAGCATAGAAACAGCTTTTAGCCACTGACTGGTACGCAATTACATAAACTGTACGAGGTAAGTCCTGCTGACATTTTTAACTAAATAGAAATCTCATTGGCTCATGATGCTCACACATGCAAGTAATGATGTTAATATTTCCTCACATACTCCACTCCATATGTTATTAGATTTACCCACTTACCCATCTTTTGCTATGGAAAGCAACTGTAAAATTGAATGAAATACACAATACAAACACTTAAGTGAAATAGGCAACCAAAACCTGAAGGCTATTGTCCTAGAAAGAAGGAAGCAGAGAAGGAAGCCATGTGTGAGCCAGTTTTGCAGGTTGGGCTGAAGACTGAAGAGTAGAGAGATAGAGTATAAGAGGGAGGCAGTGGTCCAGCAAGGAAGGAAGCCTAGATAAGCACTTAGGGTGATGTTAAATCTAGAAGTGATGAGGAAGGTATCAGAAAGGAAGAGGCTGTGCATATAGGAGGCTATATGTAGAATTTCCTCTATTGATTTGGTTGAGAAGTGGTCTGCCACATGCAGGACTTTATATATACATGCACACACATTTGTAACCAAACCACACATACATGCACAGAAACATACACATCACACATACACACACATTCACATATATACATACCACATACATACACACAAAGACACACACTCACACACACCATATGTACACACACAAATACACGCACATATATGTATATGCACATATGTGTATACATATAACAATAACCGTTACAGACAAGACCATGTATCTGGGGGTGGAGACATTGGAAGAGTTTGAATGAAGAAGGAATGAGAGTGGGATAGATATCGTGTTCTCCAAAACATAAAATTACAAATATTTGTGCACATAGTCATTTTGAATATTTATATTACTTTTATTTGATCTGATACATTACGCAAACATGATTCACCTAGCTTCATTGCATGCCCAGAGCAGGAGGGATGATGCCATCAGGACTTTGAACATGACAAAAATATCTCCCTGGTATCTGTGTTTCTCTTGTTCTTATATTAACCTATCTGCATACAAAGCTCATGGTGATATTCCTAAGCCACTCTGAATAGAGTTAGCCTGAGAGTACTGGTTCAAACTAAGATATACAGGAACATCCTAATGCAATAGAGAAACTATAGCTACATCCAATAAGAAAGCAGCTAACATTCCTAAGTGAGCACATCAGGAGATCTGGAGATATGTGTAATAAAATCCTGAATTTTGTAATTATTGTCCCAAATTTACAAATTTGGAAGGGAACTTCCATTTCAAAGCTATAAACTGAGAAACATCAACACAGCATTGTAATGCTGTGTGAACTTTATCATAGTGTAAGTACATTGATATTTGATATACTGAATTGATTCAAATTCTTTTGATCATAGAAGCACGTTAAGCATGCAAGTTTATCAAAAGTTTCAAATTAAACAGACTATTCAGTAGCCTACAGAGTTATTTGGTATATTTCCACAGTGTGTTTACACACAAAAGGCACACAAATGACCAGTGCATATCTTTGAAAACCTTTCAAGCATATTTCACACATTACAATGTCGCATTGCCCTGCCCAGACCTTTCCAAGTCGGATATATGATTTGCCATTTTACAGATGGAAAAACTGAGACTAATTTTACACAAAGCAATACAAGCCAGGTAACCCAGAAATGCACTGGCTCCTAGAAAAATACCTGGGTAGATTCAGATTTCCCCATGAGCTGATTATTTATCCAGAGCACACCTGCATGCGTTACTGGGGTGTGTCACAAATGCACAAAGGTCTTGGTTTGCATCCTTCTGTATGTTCTGGCAAATGTATTAAATAGAGCTTTTATTTGAGATGTGACTTGAGAAAATGTTTATTAATTTCCTATTCAATTATAATGGTAAATGGAACATCATGAGACTGAAAAGCTTCTGAAGGCAAAAGACACCGTCACAAAGACAAACGGCAGCACACAGAGTGGGAAAAGATTTTCAGCAGTGCCACATGTGACAGAGGACTGACATCCAAAATATTAAAAGAACTCCAGAAACTAGAAATCAGCAAGCCAAGTAAGCAAATGTTTAAGATGGGGTACAAATCTGAACAGAGAGTGCTTGACAGAGGAATTTCTAATGGCTGAGAAGAACGTAAAGAAATATTCGGCATCCTTAGTCATCAGGGAAATCCAAATCAAATTAACTCTGAGACTCCATCATATACCCATGAGAATGGCTAAGATCAAAATTTAAGTGACAGCACATGCTGGTGAGAATGTAGAGCAGATGGAACACTTCTTCATTGCTGGTGGAAATCAGTTTGTCGGTTTCTCAGATATTTGGAAATAGATCTATCTCAAGGCCCAGCTATACTACTCCTGGGCATATACTCAAAAGAAGTTCTATCATACTACAAGGACACTTGCTCAACTATCTTCATAGCAGCTTTATTTATAACAGCCAGAAACTGGAAATAACCAAATGTCCTTCATCTGAAGAATACATAAAGAAAATGTGGTACATTTACACAGTGGACTATTACTCAGCCATTAAAAATAATGACATCCTGAGATTTGTAGGCAAATTGGGTGGAACTAGAAAAGATCATGCTGAGAGAGGTAACCCAGATACAGAAAGACAAATATGGTATGTACTCACTTATAACTGTGTATTAGTCATAAAGTACAGGATAACCATTCTATGAACCACACCACAGAACCAAGAAGCTAAGTAACAAGGATGGCCCTGGAGGGAGGGGGTATTTGAATCTCACTGAGAAGGGAAAATAGAATAGTGAGGGGTTGAAGGAGTGGCCTGGTGTGGGAGAGAGTGGGAATGTGAATAGGGGGGGATGAGGTATAGGAGGACAGAAAGAGAAAGAGAGAGAGAGAGAGAGAGAGAATTGGGAGAGAGAATTGGGAGAGAGAAAGAACTGGGAGAGAGAGAGAGAACTGGGAGAGACAACTGGATGGGGTGGGGGTATCTCTGGGATGAGCTAGAAACCTAGGACATGAGAGCTCCCAGGAATATATGAGGGTGAGCCTACCTAAGACTTAGCAGTGGAGCATATGGAGCCTGAACTAGCCATCTCCTGTAACCAGGCAGTAACCAAGCAAGACTTCAAATGTAGGGATTGGGACACCAACACAGCCACAAAAACCTTAGGCCTACGATTTGTCCTGCCTACAAAATGTGCAAAGGTAAAAGATGGAATAGAATATGAGGGGAGAGCCAACCAATGATTGGTCCTGCTTGAGACCCATGCCAGGAGAAGGAGCCCATCCCTGATACTATTAATAACATTCTGTTATTCTTGCAGACAGTAGTCTAGCATAACTGTATTCAGAGAGGCTTCACCCAGCAACAGATGGAAACTGATGCAGATGCCCACAGCCAAACATTAGGTGGAGCTTGGAGAATCTTGTGGAAGGAGGGGAGGAAGGATTAACGGAACCAGAAGAGTCAAGGAAACCACAAGAACAACCTGCATAATTGACTAACCTGGACCCGTAGGGGTTCATAAAAACTGAACTGCCAACCAGAGAGCATGCATA
Organism: Tokudaia tokunoshimensis; assembly: GCA_036184795.1. NCBI lineage: Eukaryota > Metazoa > Chordata > Mammalia > Rodentia > Muridae > Tokudaia > Tokudaia tokunoshimensis. The sequence continues at coordinate 56,408,956 of BTHU01000013.1, read as the reverse complement.
GGATGGACCTAAATCCTCTGTACATATGAAGTTGAGTCTTCATGTGGGACTCATAAAGTAGGAGCAGGCACTGTCTCTGAATGCATTGCCTGCCTTTGGATTCCTTTGCCCTAAGTGATCTGCCTTGTCTAGCCTCAATAGAAGAAGATGCGCCCAGTCTTAGTGCAACTTGATATGTCATGACTGGTTGACCTACATGGGAGACCACCCTTACTGAGAAGGGCGAGGAGGGGTAGATACATGGGAGAAGAGGGGAGAGAGAGGGAATGGGAGAAGAGGAAGGAGAAGCTGCAATCAGGATATAAATTGAATAAATCTTTTTGTTTTTTGTTTGTTTTGTTTTGTTTTTCAAGACAGGGTTTCTCTGTAAACCAGGCTGGCCTCAAACTCAGAAATCCACCTGCTTCTGCCTCCCAAGTGCTGGAATTAAAGGCGTGCACCACCACTGCCTGGAATAAATCTTTTAAAAGTGTGCTTTTACATTGAAAAAGTTAGATATAGACACTCTAATGGCGGGATGATCAGTGCTATTTCAAGGTAAGAAACATACAACTAAACTGCATATAAAACCTATAAATCATAAATATTTATTAATTTAAAATATCTCATTGTGTCTAGTTTACATAAGAGTTCCTTAAATTTATCAAGATTTTCTTAATTGTTTTTGACAAAACTTGTAAAATATGAGATTCATAGTGTAGACATATATAAAAATCATAAGGAATCTTAACTTCTATAAAAGTATAACACATTATTTCTGGGCCATAAAGTTAAATTTAAAAAGAAAAAGAAAACAGTAACTAAAATATTCAGTTGTTGGGCTGATAAGTACAAATCCAGTCTGTGGCCATGTTAGAAATAACCTGTCTGTGGAGACACTTGGAAGCTTTGTGGGTTTTGGCCACAGTGAAATTAAATGTCCGATCATTCATGCTGGAAATCAATTCAGCCCTTGAATCCAATAGTCCTGGAGGAATCTAATGAGGATGGTATTCAACAGAAAGGATATGGGTCCTTGTGTAGGGGTACACACCTACAATTTCAGCATCCCAGAGGCAGAGACACAAAGCTCATTGCAAACGCTATGTCAGCAGGCTGCTGAGAACACAGGTATGCATTGGTTAGGCGTTTTAGGGACAGGGATCCAGAAAGCAGTGCTGTTAGGAATGTCCTTGGTTTTCTGGGCAGGGATGCCAGAAGGGAGCTCTGGTTCTTATCTCCCTCCTGCCTGGAGACAAGTGTGTGAGGAGGGAATTGGCACTCCAGTCTAGACACTAATTCTGTCTGTTAAACAGCTTTATAGTTGGACTTCTAGATTTTCATGCTGGAAATAAATAATATCTATAGACTGATTTTAGTTCATCTCCCAATGATTATATTGCTACTTTCCATCAAGGGAAAGCTATTTTTTGTCCTGAACAGAGAACTAATATTTTAAGCTACACAGTTTATGCAGATTGATCTATAGACTACCTAGCTAAGAGGTCAACTCTCGGAAAAGTGGACATACCTAAAACCATGCCGCAGAGATAGAAGGAATAATTACTCTCTTAATGAGATCATGTATTTTTCTTCCCAGTAAGTCCACTCTGGATGTAGTCAGTATGGAGTCACCATGAGTCTCCGTTAGGTCAGTCTGTCCTTTTCTGAGTACTGAGAGAGGGCTCTTGGCTTTCTTTTGGATAGGTGCTGGCCAGAGGCTATGCATGCTTTCTCTAGTACTTAGAACCCTTCATTCTTTCTCCGAAGCTACTTCCCCTTTGCCATGTGTCATAGCTTAAAAAAGACACAGCTTTCTTTCTTGTCCCCATCTCCACCAAATCTCTTTCTGGTTCTAGGGATTTTTGCTTTAAACTCCCATAAGATTGTCCACAAATTTCCTACTGAATCTGTTTCTTAAATTCTTTTACTAATAATACAAAGAACAAAAGGAGGGACCTGGTTTTCCCAGTTTTATGTGGTACCCTTTGATAAGGTTCCTCCAAAATTCAAATAACACTGATCTACATAGTTTTGGACCATTCAGGGTTAAGACCTCATTTCAAATACAAATAAACAAGAAACAAACACAGCCTTAAATATTGAACTGGTGGCATTCAGCCAATGCACGAATCTGCTCTATAGACACTTTGGCAATATCCGGAGCCATCCTACAATAACACAGTTTTAAAATATATGTAGTTCTGAGAACCTCCTGATTAGAGCCAAGAACAGGGCTAAGTAACCTGCTATACACAGGGCAACCCAAGAGTTATCAGTCCCATATGTCAATATGAGAGAAGTTGAGAAATGGAATTAAACTTGCTTTATAATAACCGTTACTTAAAAATTCTTCCAGATAAATTATTAGCATTGGTCTGTTATGTGCTGCTTTAACAAAACATCTGGGGCTGGATAACTCACAAACGCAGAGAGTTAAGCTCATTTAAAACTTCAGTGAAGCCAAGTACTTTTGCACTTTATCATGATCTTCCCAAGTAAATCAAAATCGTATGTATCTACATGGGCTGGTCCGAGGTCCCCAGTACATATATAGCAGAGGACTGCCTTGTCTGGCTTCAGGGGGAGTGGATATACCTATCTTGATGCCCCAGGGAAGAGGGATGCCCTAAAGGGGGACACCCTCTCAGAGGCAAAAGGGAATGAGGATGGGGTGAAGAACTCAGGGAGAGGAGGCAACATTTGAGATGTAAATAAATGAAATAATTAGTTTAAAAAATTATGCATCAGATTTTCCAACTAATAAGACAGGCATGGGAGTGATGCCACGATCTCATTAGAACATGTTGAGAAATTGATATACAGTAAGTAATCCTAAAAATAAAACACTCATTGAAAATTAATCCAAGTTCTAGAGAGATGGTTCTGTGGTGAAAAGCTTTTCAAGGTCTTCTTCCTCCTCTTCCTCCTGAGAGCCAGGTTCAGGTGACTAACAATGACCCATAACTCCATCTCCACACATACTCTCTCTCTCTCTCTCTCTCTCTCTCTCTCTCTCTCTCTCTCTCTCTCTCTCTCTCTCTCACACACACACACACACACACACACACACATACCACATACACATACACACACACACACACACACACACACATACACAGAGAGAGAGAGGGGAGAGAGAGAGAGAGAGAGAGAGAGAGAGAGAGAGAGAGAGAGAAACACATACACACATACATAAAATAAAAATAAATCTCCAAACTTTTTAAAGTTCACAATAGGGTTTCGCAGTCTGGTGAGGGTTCATAGACACTCTTTGTACATTGTTTGACGCTGTGCTCGATGCAGAGTCCTACACAGTCAGCGTTTGTGGGTGAATGGGGGGTATCATTGATGAGTGCTGCTTCTTCCTTCTTCGGAGCAACAATAAGCTATTAGTCTCAGACCAAATATTGTGCATGTCAAAACAAAGCCCCTGAATGTAAAACGGTAGTGGAGATATTGAAAGCAGCCCTAAATGCATACAGACTGAATGAATACTGATTTTTGAGGCTGGGGATAATAATAATGACAGGCACAAAGACATGAAATCCATGTGAATTACGTACAGCTCCTGAATGCTGATGAGGTAGGAGCAAGAAGCACTTGTGTTTTTTCTCAGGCTGGGTATGTATGTCTGCCTATTCCTTTGAGAGATGGTTTCTTAAGGACTGAGCTAAATGGATAACTTGCATTCTGATGATTTATTTTTATTCGCAGAAAGCTTCAGTTATTCAGTCACGCTGATAAATTACTGTTTCACTCTTTCTGTGTGAAGTGGGAATTATATTACAGCTGTCTCCAGTTAATTCTAGGGTTAAAGGTACTACAAAAATGCTTAGTATTTACCGAGAGACTGAGCCTTGCAGCTTATATTCTGATTTCACTGGGGCTCAGCTAATGGCTTTTCCATCCTTTTTGGGTAACTAGCAGAAGTGTAGATCCTGGAGGACCACCCAAACTGGAACAAGCTAAAAGGTTCCAACCGCAGGAGTAAATGTGCTGGCTGTACCCGGAATCCTTCAGAGGGCTCCCTGGCTCCTGTTGATTAATCACCTTTCACTCCTGACTCCTGAACCTTTATGCTGAATGGTGAGGGTCTTAAATGCTCTCTTTCTCCAGTGATTGACAAAGCCTTTGTGGTTCTAAAGCATCATGATTCTCTGTAAGTTGTCCTGTTTTTCTTTTTTACAGCACAATCTTTTATTTCTTCTAGTAGATAGCACCAGATGAATCATTTCCCAAGACATCTTTCCAATCCACTAAGAAACAACTATTATCACAAACTTGGGCTCCAACATTTCAGGACAGGATCTCCTGGTCAGAGTTACAGAGAAGGAATGTGCACAAGGCATTAAAGTACAATGGCTTTGAATGTTCAAAGAGAGTTCAATGGAATGCATGCGCTTTGCCCTTTAAGAAATTCTCCAACACGAGAAAACTTTGAGGAGTCTCTAACAATGAAAACCAGAACTAGCTGAAATTATGGTTTCTAATTTAAATATAAGCTGGTTTTTAAACAACTCAAGGCCATCTGAGAACTACTCAACTCTACTAAATTTCACCATAGTTGTGTTTATCAGACAGAGTTGAAAGAGAATCTCTTGAATTTCAAAGTAAAACTGAACCATTTATTTTTTTCACCGGCAAACATGGAATACCTCCCAACACTTGCTGGGAAAACAGTAGTGCCCGCAGTATTGTAAAAAGTTTTAAATAAGCTATTTTCTTTACACTGCATCCTGCTTAACAGTAAAAAAAAGAAGAGAGAAAAGAGACAGGAGAAGGAAAATAAGAAAAAGCAAAGTGGGAAAAACGGCAGCAGCCACACAAAAATCCTCATCTACGACAGAGAAATCCAAGTGCTCCGCTGTTAATCGTCAACATCTGTCTTTAAAAACATATCAATCACATGATCACTAACAGCTGTTGCATTAGACTTTTAATCAGCCATGATTTTCAAAAGGGAGAAAGAATGCTGTTGGCTCAGTTGATGGAAAGTTATTGCTTAGAATGCACAAGCCTGGTACTGGCAACCAATTCAAAATTTAAAGAGACAAAATTCTACCAAGCACTGAGTAAACACTATTCATGTGTAAAGTGCCGTGCTATGAAAGCTTAAATGGTCCCACATGTTTGGAAGCTTGATGAAAATAGCACAGGTTGGGACATGCATTCAAATTGATATGTTTAATGCGATATAGACTGCATTAAAAATACTTTTGAAGCCTCTATACTCAACAAAAGGCAAGAACACTTGAAGACATCAGCTGATTTAATCACAATAAATACTGAGGTCCTATCCTAGATATCTGCAACTCCCACTGAGGCAATTAGAAATTAATTATCTAGGTAGGATGGCCACATAGGTGATTTGCCATCTTACTGACAGTGGGGAAAAGGCCACTCATGGTTTGAATTATCTACAAGCATTCTCAGGGAACACTTGTGAAGTCTGTGTCATTTACCTTTTGACACTGAAATGTAATGGTGACATACTAAAAATTCTGGCATCAAAGTAGGATCTGTTGTTCCAAATTCAAGGGGAAAAATGTATTTTCCTCCAGTGCAAGATCTTTCTTGGCTCACCTACCATTTGCAATGAGAACTGGGCACAGAGAGAGCACCGGTATCCATCAAGAGAAAAAAAAAGCACAATGCACATGTGACCCTTGCAGATAAAATAGCATTTATTACAATCTCTGAGGAAATAGTGGAGTGTTTCTGCCAATGTCATATTAATTGAGACTGTGGCAGCTCTGATATTTCATGTATGATGGCAATAAATTCTACTTGATTTCCCTTTGAAGATGTGGACTTCTGGAAAAATCTGCCCTACATGACAAAACAACTGATTTATCGAATAAAAATAACAGGCCTAGAAGAATTATGACATGGTATTGCATGGTCATTTTCTTTATTATCATAAGAAATTGCTTTCTGTAATGACTGTAGATTGTATCTTACAAGATTTATGAGCATCACAATGATTATGAACCATCATATCCTGCTCTGGAGTATCACACACATTTTTGGAAGACGTGTGTCAGTATTTATATTTAAATATCCAGCACTCAGAGTGGTAATACAACAAAACATATAAAGGCATAGTCTCTGCTTTCCAAGACTCCCATCAGAGAATAGCCACTGAGCAGTACCTACTGGGGCACAGATGGAAATTAGAAGATATTGTTGTGTATTTCTTAGTGACGGGGATGCTCATGAGGAATGTATTCTCAGGCTATCCTGTTACAGTGTGAGGACCATGGATTGTATTACACAAAGCCAAATGAGAGAAGCCAGCCACTTCATATGATCTCTTGATGAGACAGAGCCACAGAGAACATAAGGTATAACATGAAACACTTTTCATTAAACTGTTGTTTTATGAAACCTCTCTCTCTCTCTCTCTCTCTCTCCATATCTGTGTGTCTCTGTGTGTATTATAATAGCCATGAACACATTTTCAATTAATAGGAGTAAAATGCAGTAAATAAAAAATTTATGTACTTAACAAAATAATGTGCGCTATTTTGTTCAGCTATCATCAACTTAGATATTTCTCAGTACCACTAATAGAGTTTGCTATATACAAGGGCTCTGACATCACAAGCATCAACTGTCAAACTACATGACCATTGTCATATATACTGTTAATCATTGTTCAAATCATTGGTATGAGGCACATGGATATATTCATTTCTGCCTTGGAACAGTAGAAAATAAGTCTGAAAAACACCTACTGAAAAGGCAATGCCTGCTTCTCTTTCTGTCTGTTTCTTCCCCTCCTCCTTCTCCTTCTCCCTCCTCCTCTTCCTTCTTCTTTCTCCTCCTCTTCCTTCTTTTATCACCAAATGGAGAAACCCAAGGAGAAGGTCTAGGGCTTTCATGGGAGTCCTGCAGAGAGTACAGTGTTGGTTAGAGAAGAGAAATGAATTCTGGAACTCCAATCTCACTACTGATTTCAGACAGTTATCAGCTTCATTAATGCACAAGATACCAACATATAAATAGTTGTTATGTCAAGAAAAAATAAATGAACAAGCAAAAGAAGGAGTTTAGATATCATAACATACCCCATAAAAAATGTTTGAGCTGGTTATAAGGCAATTGCTTTCGAACAGGTAGCAGGAGGATGGGTTTAAGGACAGACCACTAGGTCAGCATTTAATGTATCTGTCATTGGAAGCCAAAAATATGTCACCTGAAAAGAGAAACAAGAGAATAGATGTTTTTAGAACCAAATATAAAAAAAGACTACTTAGCACATGGTAGGAAATTAAAGAGCAAAATGGGTTTGTGACAGTGGCAAACAACATCACTTGAGAAGAGCAGGTTCTATCCCAGACTTTTCAAAACAGCTAGTGTGCAATCAAGTAAGGAATGGAGCCTGCAGGGGTGCAGGGTGAGAAATCCACCAGACTATTTCAATATGTGTCAGAATTGTTATAAAAGCAGTGCTGTGGAGGGAAGTGCAGAATTGATAGTGAATAAAAAGGAGAAACTCATCACACCAGTTACTTTTCTGTTATTGTAATAAAATACCCTAACACAAAGCAACCTATGATAGAAAGAGAGTATTTGACTTACAGTTCTAGAGATGCGATGGCCAGCATGGTGGCAGAGGCATAGCAATTGTCAGAAAAGTACACCAATGGGATCAGGAAGCTGATCACACTTTTGTCTACACACAGGAAGCAGGGAGAGAAAGGGAGGAAGGAAGAGGAAGAAGGAGGAGGGGGAGGAAGCAGGATCAGGTTATAAACTCTCAGTGACACAGTTCCTCCAGAAAGTCTCCACCTTCAAGAGGCTCCTAACTGTTCTATACAGTGCCACCACCTGGGGACTAAGAATTCAAATACATGAGCCTATGGGGGCGGGGGGGGTATTTCTAATTAAAACCACCAGAGACAGGTTTGGAGATCCAGAGACCATTCAGATTTAAATACAGTATTTCATGGAATAATTATAGAGTACCAAGGACATTTTAAGAAATGTGAGTCTATATACCAAAACCCAACTTGGAATTATTTTGTGGCTAAAGTGATGCATTTTTTTTTCTAAGACATAAACTTTCTATGTTCAGTGAAACCTTATAGTTGTTTATTTTTTTTACTCATATAAGTTTCAAGACAAGTATCCTCAATCCGTAATTGTCAACAAGCTCACCATTGTGAACACTAGTTCAATAGCCAAAGTTGAAGATAAACATGAGGAAGGGTAAAGACACACATCAACAGTCTATAAAGCCACACATGCCACCTGCAAAAGACACAGATGGGAATAACCCAAGGATACAGTCAAACATATAACACCTAACAGTGGCATGTTGTTGCTGGATATTTAATAATTCTATTAGTTCTTATTATAACCTGGCCAGCCTCCTGCCCCCCAGTAATCGAGGCAGTCTTATCAATTTATTTAATGATAATTAAATTGTGCTTTAAATAGTGCTTTAGCACAATTACATGGCAATTATATCTAAACAGTTTTTCAATAATATACTGGCTATAGAAGTAGGTGGGGCTTCAGTTCCCTGGCAGATTGTCACAGCTAGGGACCACAAGGTGGAGAGAAGGAGAAAGACAATGGAGAGAGAAGGAAGTCTCCATTGGGATGGACCAAGAGCACATAGCTGAGAGAAGTACACCCTGGGAACAAACTGATGAAGCAGAAACATCCTATGTGAGACTCGAACAGCAAGTAACTTGAAGAGCACAGCTGGGAAGGAGGGGGAGAGGGTGTTTCAGTTGCGAATTCAGAAAGAGGAAGAAGGAACATTAAGATAAAGAAAACAATACAAGAATCAGAGGAGCATGAGATCCTTTCTTGAAATCATATTAGACCATCCATGCAAGGTTTAGATCTCCAATAGGAAGCACAGATAACTGTGAGAAGTTTTGATAAGTTTTGATCAAGCAATGAGACGTCGCGAAAGGATGAATAAAATGGTTCACAACCCTTTTAGGAGCAAGTGCAAAAAAGTTGGAAAATAAAAGTAAGGTCAGTGATGCTCAGCTTTGCTCTGCTTGCTCAGACCGCCTGACTGGAGCGCTGTTATTGCAGTCTGTGGATTCTAAAGCGAGCACATTTCAAAGATAACCTTATGCCAATGTGATTATACTAAAATACATACATAGTCACTTCTTAATTAGGTGTTACATCCTAGTGGTCCCTTCTTCTTAGTATTATTGATGCTTTGGGTCTCTTATGATGCTCTCAAAGTTTCTCTTACATCACCCTGATTTCTTTTTCTTTCTTTTTATCACAGACTGTCACTTAGGATGATAGGTGATATGATAGATAAATAAGAACAGGGCTTCGCTGGAAGATTTCATCGGAAGGCACGAGTACAAATCAGACCTAGTCATGGAAGAAGATTGAGATTTCTAGTGCTGATCAAACCTGATAGTTGAAGACTGTGATGCATACAGATTTCTGTGTGTGCTTTGCTCTTGGAAATCATTAAGCTTAGTGCACAGAACTAAAGAATGTGAGCTCATTCCTTTCTGTTGTATGGTAAGCACTGTCTTTATTGTAGTTTCACCTGCCTTTGTAGATTTACCCACTTTCATAATCGCTGGCTCACTAGGTTCCTGTTGGCATTCTCTCAGCTCCCTCCTGCACCCTCAGCAATCCTTGAGAGGACTTCACCATCTCAGAAAGCTGTCTGTGCATATTGGAAAGCAGCTGAGGGGAGAGAAGAAATGCAGAAAGGTACAGGCTCAATGGAAGAAATGGTGGGGAATGTTTTGTGCATAGCTTTCTTGGACAAGATAGATGACCAAAGGAGTTCAAACTATTTATTTGAAATAGTCACCATGTAAAACTCACTCTTTCATTTGGACCAAGATTACATTGCCAGAAGTATGTTCCTAGGTACAAAAGAGACAAGAACTATATGAGATGGATATTCAGTGACTTCCACTTTACTGTCTTTAATTCCTATGACAGCCTTAGATGAACACCCTAGAAGAGAGAGCTGGGTTTCACTGGGGAACTTGTGCTGACTTTCTGCTGAGACCCACCATGGGCTGACTGTGGGTTGGAAGTTGCTATGGTTATAAGAGGGGGCTGCTGAGCGGGGCGGGAATTGTGACAGCTGTTGCCGTGTCAGGAGCTCTTAACCCCTGTAAACTTTTGTGAAAATGGTTTCCTTTGTGAGGAGCTCGAGATGTTACACTGCTTCCTAGCGTGTGGCCAGTGTATATCATGAGGTCAATAAACTTTCTGAAGATCCTGCAGCCAGACCACTGTTTGCCTTCAATACATCACCCTGGCAACCAGAAGGAAGCCACAACTACTGACAGGGCTAAGGGCATCCCGAGGGACCTTTTGTCTCTTTCTGAGAAAATTCTGAATGTACTCCAAATGCTGCTTCTTCCTTGATTCCTGTGGTCCTCTTTCCCCTGCATGACCTCAGACGAACCACTCCTTACTCCCTTCCCTCGCTAAGGGAAGCATCACTCCGAATTGCAAACCGGAAGCAATTCCTTCAAACTTGATGGGGCTGCAATGCAGTCTCTTCACTCCTATGGGTCTCAGTCTCATATCCACATCAATTCTTCCTGAAAAGAAAAAAAATGCATTTCAAATGAAATGCTGCCACCGGCCTAGGGAATCGGAGTAGCCAAAAATTGGACAACAGTGGCAGAAAAACACAACAAAGACAGTGTCGATGAAAAAAGTGGTGGCTGGTCTTCAGCAGATTTACTCGGACAAAGTAATTCATAGGCAAAGAGTAAATACACTGGACATACGTGATTATCAACAATGTTGAAATTAGCAGGTTTTTTTTTTCTGAAAATACCTATAAAAGACCTTAAAATAAGTTGGTTGTTGTTCAGGTTAATAGTAGCTCAGAAAATGCTGGAATCTTTTATGTTATGTCAAAATAATTAAATTAAACTAAAACAGCCTCAAGACAACAAAATCACCCTATCTTTAGGCACATAGTCAGTTCAGGGTTTATTAGTTTTTGTTATGCTATGCTCAGTTTCTTACTGCACCAGGGTCTCATAGGGCAAGTGGTATTCATGGGAATGTTTATGACGTGTAGTGACATGCCAAAGTACTTGAATTCTATCAAGCAAGCACATAATAACTACTGAACAAATTGGTCAGGTGAGTTTGTATTATTAAAGAGTTGTATGATAATTTAAGCCTTCAGTATGTAGGAAATAATGTGAATAAAGAATTACTGAACCTGATTTTTTTCTTGAATGAACATATGATCTGTGTGAATGGATATAAGTGTATGTATATGTGCATGTATGTATACATATGTATATGCATGTATGTAGATATATACATTTCCCTAGACAGAATGAGGCAATTATTTAAGAGTTCAAGAAAATAGGGGGAAAGTGGTTCATGGTGTTGTAGAAACATTCTTGCTATAATATTTCTATGTACATGTGTAAACTCAAATTGGAGTGTCCTCAGTGTTTGGGAGTCATCGGAGTGGGATTACCATGTACACACATGGTGAATAGACATAGGGAAACACCAATGTATACAAGTTGAAAATAAATAAATCTTTAAAAATAGCCACACACCCGTTGCCTCACCTCTTTCCCAATAATTCCCTAGTCTTGAGTGGGGAGGGGTAGCATTATCAATAGAACAACTGAATGTATGCACTTACAATGCTTGTAACAACATGGAGAGGGCCATTGGGTGCATAATCCCACCCAACGTCATGGAATCATTGCCTGGAGAGACTGTCTGTTTTCTCTAAGATAATAGTTCCTGGAAAACCAATCATTCCCCACTGTAAACCCATACCTAGAATATTTGGGCAGTACAAATTGGTCTTGAAGAATTAAAAAAGCTGGGAGACCAACTTGAGTGGGTAGTGAAAGTGTGAATGGGTAAAGAGTCAGGGAGGCAGGACAATCTGATCAAAACATTTCACATGAAATTCTCAAAGAATTAATACAAGTTTGAAAGAAACTAATATAATGAAATGTTCACTAAAGCCCTATGAGTTTGGAGAAATCTCTTGGATCATGACCTATCTACTTCTTCCCAGAATTACGTTTCATATCTGTGCCCCACGACTTTCTTTTGCTATTTTTCTTTGTTTGGGTGAGTAATGTCTTTATGTTAAAAGATGGACTTGAACAAATTAAATGTTATAGAATTTATTTGAACAAAAAGCAGTTTGGAACTCGGGGAAGTCTAAAACTCCACTGAGCCCACCAGGGCTTCTGCAGTGTGGAGCAGGGAAGTACAGAAGCAGCTTGGATGGGTCACAGCTCTGCGTGTGCCTTAGGGACCATGCCTTGTCCCATGGCTGTGCGAGAGCCGGAAGTTGGCTGTTTGGGTTTGACTGAAGTTCCACCATGCTGTTGAGTTCGAAGGTTGATTATGAACAAATTCGACTATCATCAACTCTTGGAAGAATATTGTAATGGAACCACCAGGGTAACATAAAATTCATTTTGTCTTCCGCAGACCATTCATGCAGAGTTTTATGTCTAAGTAAATTCAGGTTCACCAGGATAAATTTGGCACTTATTTTCAGCTGATAAATATCATATTTACTATACTATTGTATGTAATTATGAGTGAGCTGCATATTATGAATCCCAAATTCTGCACTCTACTGTCCAGTTGGGACATGGAGAATGTACCTTCTCCATGTGTGAACTACGGGTCCTCACTTTCTCTTCTTTCCTCTTCCCTGACATTTCTTCTCTGTCCCTTCTTACAGAGAACAATAGTTTCCACTGTTGTTCCAAGCAATAAGTCAGTGATGACACCCATCATGGCAGCATTGTCTACGTGGTTCTATTTCTTCTTTTATTTTACTGACTGTGTCCCATTCATCAGTCATGCCACGCCCTTTTATGACTTTTTATTGAAATAATTTTCTTAAGACATAAAAATGTATGTGTTTGCATCTGGATATATTTTTTCAGTGTTTCAAGTACAGATTCCAAATTTTCAGCTTATATTTTTATCCTTAATATTCTTTCATCTTAAAAGAAAGAAAGTCTGGTTAGCAAATATTTAAGTTTGTTCTCTTGCCTTTGTATCAACTTATGAAATCAATCGCTTCCCCACATCATTTGCCAGCTGTTCCAGTGGCTTTCCCTATGTTTTTAATTTTTTTTTTTTTTTAGAATGTGGCAAGCACTCTTCCATCCGGAACACAGATTTAGGGAAGCAGGGTTCTTTTATAGTCCCTATTAGTGGTCTTTGCTACTAAGAAGGTGGAAACGGAAAAAAATTACACCTCAAAAATTATTCAACTGCATGTTTAATGCAAAGCGAGGCTTCTTGGCACACTCAGTTCAGTTAAGGAAAAATTCACTCCTGGGAGGGAAAAAATCCAAAGAGAAGGTGGACAGGGATCCTGAAATGATTCTTGGAAGAGATAGCATCTTCACTAGAACTTAAAAGAACAGCAAGAATTAGGAGCACCCAGCTCCAAGGCCAAGGTCTTCCAAGTAGGAAATACATGCTGGTAGGCGTTCTAAGAACATAAAAACTTAAATGCTTCTTAGTGTATAAACAGTTCAGTGGGTATATAAAGCCCACATGGTAAAAGGCTTCTGTCAGCAAAGCTAAGAGGCTTTCATGACCTTCCCTTGTGAGCCATGAGACATTGGAAGACAGTATGTAGGAGACACATCAACAGCATGTTTTATGTGCTACAAATGACAGCAATTGAGAGCAGGGATCATGAAATTGTACTGATTCAGGTCAGAAGTATTTAGGACTTGTTCTGGGATTGAGACAGCAAGAATCAAAAGCTGAGAATCTTTTAGAAGTTTTGTGAAAGAAAGATGAAGTAGTTCTAATGTCCACAACAATGAGGGAGGGTAGGAGATTAAAGAAGACAGCCCACGCCTCAATCTCAGAACATCCAGGGTTTACAACTTCAGTTACCAAGATGATATTAAAATCCCAAGCAGTGAGGCAAATGTGAGTTCAAGCCTTCAGGGCTATAACTGATAAAAACATTTTTATTCGGGGGGGGGGTATGTAAAAGAGACAGCTATACTATGAGTGTTCATGGAATCAGCAAAAGAGATAGACGTTAAGAGAGATGAGTGATTATATTTAAAACATAAACATAGAAAACCCAGCCCGTGAGGGGACAGAGAAAGTGGGGAGAAGTAGGAAATGTTCAAGTTCAGACAGAGATGTAGAGAAAGCTGAAGAAGGACTCATGTCATTCCCAGAGGCCATCACAACTGAAGTCACCACTGTTGCTGGGAATTACTGGCCTTCTCTATGTCCAAAGCTCCCAGAAGATTCATTGCCAAGCCAAGGTATTGATGGAATGACAGGAAGCTTAGACTTGTGATAGATTAGCATGGGGGAGTCTGTACATTTGGTATCATACACTGTAGAAACAAGGCATTAATAAATTTGAAAAGCCAGCAGTTATTATGAAACTTGGGAAGACTAGGCTCAGTAAAGGGTTATTTCACAGACCTAATAAGCAATTAATGCTTGAAGAAATATAGACAGCTAATTTACAGTATCACTTGCTGGAAAATGCAAATAATTTGTAGTTGACAAGGAGCATAATATGAAGGGACAAGAAGTTGGAGGTAATGGTGATGGTGACCGCATTGAATTTGGAAAGGAAAAATAGTCTGTGTAGTCTTGGAAGGTCACAAGAAGGGACAAAGGAGGTGAGGTAGCAGCAGGCAGCTTTGAGCAGTGGGCCAGCAGTGGTAGAGTAAGAGCACAATTAGAAAGGACACATGGGCGGCCAGAACGATGCCCACTCCCTCCCAGTGTGCCGGTTTTCATGAGACTCTCCTCCATCGCCTCCAGTGTTTGAATGCCTGGTCCCCAGTTGGTGGCTAGCTAGCTATATGTATGTGTGTATATGTATGTGCATATGTGTATATGTGTGTATGTGTGTATACGTACATGTATGTGTACATGTATATGTATGTGTACATATATGTGTATGTGTGTATATGCATATGTATGTGTGTATATGTATGTGTCTGTGTATTTGTATGTATATGTATATATATGTATATGATGTATATGTATATGTATATGATGTATAGGATGTGTATGTGTACATATATGTAATGTGTGTATATGTGTATATATGCATATATATGTGTATACATATGAACATATATATACAAATATGTGTATGCATATATGTATATGAACGAAATGAATAGTTGAGGGGCTGATTTTTATTTTCTGCCTTGCTACTTAGAAAATATTTAACAGTCAAAAATAGAAATCAAAGCTGCCTCTGTATTTATGTGAAATTATAGTGTACACTTTCAAAAGACAAGTTTCCCCTTTACTCTAAAGGCAGACCTAAATATTGAGGAATAAAAAGAAATGACCTCACATGGAAGCTAAACGTTCAGGCTAGTGAATGCAACTCTATTTTTGGTAATATCTCGTGTATTTATACAAAATAAAGGAGTATTTAGGCCAATTAGTGGCTTGAAAACGATATGATTTTCCCAGCAGCATTTAATCCTGACGAACTTGAGATGTTAAGACAGAAATGAGTTGGCAGTAGATCACGGGGTTGGCTTGACTCAAGGCAACAAAGCTTTCGCATAAGTTAGTTTTTACTTGTTAAAAGAAAAAACAAATTCTGTTTGTGTTTGTAATACAGTTTGTTGGTTCTTTTAATTTGGGGGAAATTCTGGGGAATTCCAGTTCTCAAAGAAGTAAGAAGCCAAGCAGAGCTTGAGCCAGGCCCAAGCTCACTCCCCGGTCCTGTGTAAACACCTCACACGTCCTTCAATGTGCCTGGTCTGAGGCAGCAGGGTGGACCTGTTATGCCTGGACCTCAGCTAAACCAAGGGTGCCAGGCTGGGGCTGGCTGCTGTGCGATCCACAGAAGATTATTCAGATGCCCGAAAGGGATCCCTGCTTCCCGTCCTGACTTGTGTGGCTGTGAAAAGCAAGACCCAGAGCTACTGCTGCATCTGTGGGATTTGGAGTCTGTCTCTCCTTCCTGTTAGTTCTGCAGACGGGAAAAGTGAAGACCGGACGGACGTAAAATTTGGCTTTGTCAAAGCAGATTAGCATAATACCTGTCAGGCACAATCCGCAAATCCAAGGCTCTTCTATAGGAGTTCTAATCTGCAGCCTGCTTTAGAGGCTGCACTGAGGGGAGGCTCCACTGCAGAGGAGAAAGATCTGTTGTTGTTCTTTAGCTGCAATCTTTAAAAAAGCAAACAACATGAAGGTAAAACTAAATTACAGGACAGCTCATGGTCAAGTCTGCAGAGTTCATAATTTCTGAGATCACTTTGTGATTTACGCAGCAGCACAAACCAAAGCCTCAGTTACATCAAGCCGATGCGTGCCCCCCACGGAGACTCAGAGGGCCTGTTGTGCTTCTTGCAATGCAGACCTTCTTCCAAAAGTTGGTAAAACACCCAGCTCTGTGAGGTAAAAGGGTTTCCTTAAAAATATGCCAGGAATGTCAGTTTAGAACTTATTTATGACATTCACAAAGACTCACACTTGTAAAAATTATTTTTATGTATACACATGTATATTCTCTCTGTGTGCGTGTGTGTGTGTGTGTGTGTGTGTGTGTGTGTGTGTGTGTGTGTGCATGCATGTCTATTTGTGGTATGTGTCCAGGTGCCCTCTGAAGTCAGAAAAAGGCATCAAAATTACAGTTAGTTGTAAGAAGCCTGCGTTGCATGCTGGAAACTGAACTTATATCCCCAGCAAGAGGACTGCACTTAACCACTGCACCACCTTTCCAACCCAAACTCACACACTTTTAATGTAGCTAACATAATAATGAAAGCATCTTGAAGCACTGTGGTAAGAAGTGCTCAGCCCTCATTTCTATATTTGTCTTCTATAATAATGGAATTTGTTAATACTTATAAGAACACCACTGGCTCAGCCTTTCTTGTAGCTAAATGTGGCCATATTGTAAATTCTGACCAATGGCGTAAGAACAGAGGTAAGTAGTAGGTGTGTTCAAGTGTGCATCGTCTATATCATACCACAGAGAAAGGAGAGAGCAGTGTTTCTCTCCTCTCTACTTCTCTCTCACTTGCTGAAACATTGCTGAGGTAAAGAAAGCTTGTAGTTGATTCAGACACATCAATTGAGTAATAAATGCAAAACACACAGAACTCTCATTATCAATGTAAATGTTTGTGTGTTCTGAGGCACATTATGTAAGTGTTCTAAATTCCCTTCCCCATTTCAAAGGCAAGATCTCATGAGGAATATAATAAATATCGGAGGGTTGTCTATAAAATAAAATAGGAAAGCAGTGTCTATGTTTTTAAACTGCTAAATACAAAGGACCAGAAAACAGAAGCAGAGACATGACTGAGGGAGTAACCAGTAGACACAGAAGCCAGTATTGGCAGGCTCATCTCCTTCATGAGGCTACCTTGGGGGATTCCTTGTGAATAGAGACAGGAGTCTGTGGTCAGTGCTGGAACTCTTTGTCGTGACTTAACAGTAACAGGAAGAGTGACTCAATATCCTGCCTTGAAGGATGGAGAAGCTGAGTCTGCTTTGAAACTTCCTCTCTGAAGTAGGGATTTGTCTGGGAACCAGACAATGAGAACTAAGCTGTGTCTATACTGACATCAAAGGGCCTAGCCAAGGCCAGGTGGGTGGGAAAGAGACAAAAAGAACAAGTAGATTGGATCCTGACAACATAAATTCTTATTAGACTGTGGTTGAGCTGAGTTAACAGGTAAGGCACGTAAGCCTGCATTCATAGCCCAGGTCTACACAGCTCTTATTGGTACCTATGTCTAAATCTTATTACCAGGGTATGAGATATTTTGTGAAGATAACGAACCATAAGACTCACTCATATTGTGACAAATAATTCTTTTTATTGTTATTGTTAATGCAGTTGGTTGTGTGCATGTGTATGCATGTGCACATACATGCTGTGTGAGTACATTTGTATGCGTGTGTATGTGCTTGTGGAGGTCAGAAGAATACTTCAGGTGTCAATTTTCAGGCATCCTCCTATGTTTGTTTGTAAGAGCTTGCAATTACCAAGACCTTTACCTAACAGGCTAAGTAACTAGACAGGTAGCTACAGGAATCCATGTCTTGCTGCCTCCCATCTCACCATGGCAAGGATTTTACCATCCTTGCCTTGTTTTGGAGATCTCAGAGATTCATGTGGTGGTCCTAACGTCCATGTGGCAATTGCTTTTCCTGACCCTTCAGTCAATAATTTTGTAATAGATTTTGTACATTATCCCTGACAGGTTTTATTCCAGCCCTTAGAAGTAACAACTCTCGTGAGTTCTAAGTTTCATAAGAAAACTGGGGCTTAGGAGGTCATAAAATAGAGTTAGGCATGGTGGCTTATACTTTAGATCCCAGAACTGGGAAAAGAGAGGCAAGCAGATCTCTGTGAGTTCCCAGTCAGCCACAGCTACATAGGGAGACTATGTCTCAAAAAGAAAAAGAAAAATAGAAAATAGGTCCTTAAATTCAATCGCAGGATTAAACTAGAAAGTGTGGAGTGTCGAGAACTGCCCTTAGTAATTAAATAACATTATCTCGCTTTTAGAGAAATGTTTTGTGAAAAAACCAAGCTCTGAGCAACTAAGGAATTGTTCTCAAGTCCTGCAACTATGTCAACAGGGTGAGTCTCCAAAAGTTAATTCCATAAGGTTGATTCACGCCCCCTCTGCAGTCTGCCTTGCAAAATCAGGGCATCCAGCTCCTTAGGAGTTGCAGCTTCTGACAAGCTGGGGCATCTGCCCACCCACCTTTCTAAGGCCCTGCCTGCACTGTAGGCACAGGACCTTCTCCTCCTGCAGAGGATGTTTTTGTTTCTTGATGCTTCTTCAGCACAGCAGCCATCTGCAGTCCTGTCCACCCCCTTACTTCCCACCACTCCCTTCCCTAGACCCAAGGTCCAATGCACAGGTCATTGGATTTCTCCCTGATTTCTGCTTGCTAAGTTTCTCAGCCAAGAGAAAACCATTAAGTGTCAAATTGCATGAACAGAGTGTCCAAGTAGCTGCCTGTTCCAGCACCAGCGCCTGCCAAAGGACCTTAAATAAACTCAGTTGCAGGGGAGATGTCGAGATGATTCCTATGTGGTATGTTTGGTTTGTTAAATGAACACACAGAGCATAGTTTCATCTGATTAGTTAGCGTGAGTCACGAGAGCAGACAACACAACAGGCTTTCCCCTCTTCTCATTTTCTTCCTTCCTTCCTTCCTTCCTTCCTTCCTTCCTTCCTTTCTTTCTTTCTTTCTTTCTTTCTTTCTTTCTTTCTTTCTTTCTCTCTTTCTAGTAGGTAGTAGGGAGGTGGGTTCTGCTGGGTAACAAGTCAGTCAATACAGTACTTAGGATGAAAGAAAAATCCATGCAAAGAATGCAGTAACTATTTATTTATTTATATTTCTAGTCAAAGCTGAGCGCTAAAGTCAGACTGCTTCTCTGAATCAATGACTGTGTATCTCAGTAGTATAGATAGAAAAATCTTATACATGTAAGAGGAAAAAAAAATCAATCAACCTTAAATTATGGTTACACATGTAAAATGCCCCACCCCCATTCTTTCCAAAGCCATTATTTCCATGCAATATTTTTTTGAAGGGGGTTGGATCATTGTGCATACTTGAAAAAAAATGAGGACATAGAATCACCTTAAATATTCTTTCTCTTAATAAATTTTATGCCACCTGACTGATTTTCCCATTAGAAGGTGCATTAATATAAATTACTCTTAATGATTGCCCAGAGCTGGAGGCAGACACTCTTGTGTCCTCCAGAGTACCGGTGATGAGGAAGAGATTAGCAAGGGGCAGGCAAGTCCTGCTTGCTGACACTTCAGGCAGGGGCATGTTGGCCAGAGTGGAGAAGAAGACAAATGGAATTATTGCGGTGCTGGGTTTAGTTTTTCAGATGAAAAGCATAAGGGTGGTCAGGATGCAGAGTGCCACTTAGTCATTCGAGGGCCACCAGCATGATGTTTGGAAGATGTGAGATTCAGACAGACACTGAGGCTGGGGACCACAGACATGAAAGATCAGCTCTTCCCTGATGAAAGGCATGTCAAAGGATGCCATCCTGGAAGACAAGACAGAGGACCTGCGTGAGGGAAAGGACTGGTGCCCTGGTTCGCTTTGTACACGTTTTGTTTTGTTTTGGTATTTTGTGTGTGTGTGTGTGTGTGTGTGTGTGTGTGTGTGTGTGTTATTGATTTCCTTCTTTCTTCTTTTCTTTTATTTACGTGTTTTTCATTTCCATTTTGGGGTCTTTGAGAGAGGGAAGGTGAAGGGGAGGGAGGGAAATGCATGGGTTGGGTGGGTAGGGAGGTAGGGAGCTGGGCGAAGTTGGAGGAGGAAAAAGAATACCATCAAAGTATATTGGATACAAATTTTATGTGATATGAGACGTTTTATTTGCTTCTTTGTTGTTTTTTCACAAGTTGAACCGTGACAGGGAGACGCTAGTGCATAGGCGGAGGTGGAGAATTGGGAGAGGGAAGCCAACTCTGAAGCTAATCCACTGAGCCTAGGGGCGGCACTTGCACAGATGCAGAGATAGGGAGAGGTCCAAGTGTCAGCGCCAGGGACAACACAGCATCGGCAAAACTAAACCCCTTATGGCTGATTCAGGGTCTCCAGTACCCAGGACAGGACCACTCTGAAAATCACAAGTGTTTGTGTGGAAAACCCATGCTACTTTTGTTCTATTGTTCTGAAGCTGTGTGGGAGAGAGAGAGAAGGCTAATACTGAAATTGGGAAACAATCATCAGATCTCAGAGACAAGTCCACCTTTCTGGGGTGCATCCCTCCTATGGCCCAAGGATGGTAGCGTGAGTCCTCAGCATACCTAATGAATACAAGAGACTCTGTGATACAGCCTGTGTGGTTCTGCGATCTATAACTCAGAGGCCAAGGGCAAGCAGTAGTGAGTCTTAAGTCAATACAGGTCACAAGGACAGACTGGATTGATCCTGTTAAGATGCTTACAGACCACAAACACTTGACCAAAGTGATAGCTGAAACTGTGGCAAAGAGGTCTTATTCCCTCATAAGTCAGCTTTCCCCAAACTTGCTCATTTTGTAATCATGAAGTAAATAAAAATAGCTCAAATGTGTTCTGGAATCAAAGGCAAATTGAAGACTTGATTCTTGCCTGAGGCTTCCAATTTGCATGGCCAGCCTGAAGGATCCTATGGCTTGAGAATTCTGTGGAGTCTGTGGAAATCAAAGCCTAGAAACAGAGAGATGCCCATCTCCTCTTGCTGAAAAGCTTTGCCTTAAGTAATACTTTGAGATCTCATGGGATAATTACCCTTAGAGGCGGGGAGTCACAGGTAAGAGAAATTCACATGAGTAAAAAGCCAAGGTTAAGTAGAATCTCCAGGCAAGTGTTACATAGAGAAAATGAGCCTCACGCATATTAACGAGGGATTTCAAAGCACAGGGTCGCAAAATCCAGCAGTTTCCTTGAGGAGATGCTATGCTGCCCTCCTCCTCACATAAGGGTAAAGAAACAGAGGCAGATAGAGAACGACCTCTAAAGTGCAGCCGCAAGTTCCCAAAAGACAGCAATGTAAATGAGCAGAGTGCCGGAGCTGTCTATGGGACTGAGTTAAAGTAGCAAATGTGGTCGTTTTCAGTGTGGTATGTCCTCAACACGATCCTGGAGCTGTCACCAATTAATTTTTTCTCACCTCATTTTCACTCATTTCTGTTATTTTCTAAACTGTGGAGATACCTGAGCTGGTAAAATCTAATGCTTGGATACTTCGGAAAGGACTTGTTTGCCAGCATATTGAGGCAGAACTTCTGTTGGTCGTCAGCCCAACAGAGTTAAACTGGGGACTTCAGAGAGGGAATATACAACCCTAGGACAGCATGAGACAGAACTCAGTTGTCCTCTGGAAGAACAATTATGGGGACTCCCCCCTCCAGAAGTCACACCTTGCTGGGAATTGTGGACACACACACAGTCTCATGAACACATGCTTCTCTAAAGCCTGCCTCACCCTGGGTTCTTATTTACTATTGTACTTTGACCCAAGTGATTCTTCTGTTTCTAAAACCATCCAAAGAGGGTTCTCGGCAGGTCTCTACCTGCCATTCTGTGGATTCCTAAAGATTTTGGCAGGGAAGGCTTGATAAAGTCTTGAAGCAGCAAGAGACACATCACACACAGAAACTTCTCTTGATGTAATCTTGAGCCTGCTAAATATACGAGGCCATTATAACATTGTAGGATTTGTATCAGAGAAGATGACCTAATGTGGGAATGACACACACTGTCATACACACAAACTCACATACACACACATTCACATACATACTCACCCACATTCTTGCGCACACCTATGTTGACACACACACACACATTCACATGCACACTCTTGCAGACACACTCATACATAAACTTACACACTCCTAGTCACATACACTTACCCACATGTTTGCACTCACACACACACAAGTACTCACAACTTTTGCACATGTACACACACTTGAACACATTTATATACACATGCACATGCACTTTGCTGAGAGGTTAGTACTGTATGTAATGACAGGTAGGAGATCTATGTGAGGAAACACTGGCCATAAGTGTCACTCACTCACAGGTGCTAGTGTCAGAGAGTATCCAGCAGTTATGCTCCCACGAGACATAATTGGGAATGCCAAACCCATCCTCTTTGGGAAGACTACAAAATATAGGCTAAAGTGTTTCATCCCACAGGAATAACATTAATTTATTTTAGAGAGCCATTCCTGTCAGCAATATCAGTGGCACAATATGCAAGCATACCCATGAAAAACATACAAAGGAATGCTTAGAAGCCCCACCCACCATCAGAAGGAAACTATTGCAAAGGTTTTGGCGCACCCTGGTGGTTATTTTGCTTTCTACAAGGTGAGGAACAGCAAAAAAAAAAAAAAAAAAACCAACCAACCAAACAAACAAAAACCAAAGTTTAATTACAAGAATATTTCTGAGACGATTCATACTGTTTCTATAAAATTTAATAACCCGTGTCACTTCAAATTAAGCTAGAAGAGTATATCATTAGGATTAAATATTATTTCTAACATATTTATTCAGCTTTCACTCAGCAGGAAATATATATTTCCAAAGTGTTCTGGACTAAAAGTCTTATTATACTTATTGTGGGCTTGAAAAGATCCTTCTATAGAATTCACTTGAAAATTACTTGAAATGATAATAATTTCATCTTGGAAATAAAAATGTGTTTTAAAGTGTGGTATCATTTCTTTAAATAACAAGAATCTCACATCCAAATCTAAAAACTGAATAATCATAATTTGGTGTTTTGTTTACAGATAACGCATGTACAGTAGGAAAAGATCAAAATAATTATGTGGCTTGCTCATCTTACATTTATGATCACATACAAACAGAGCCGACTTTGTCTACTTGTTGCATAAAATACTAATGCACAAAAATTTATGCGACTTTACGTTGCATAAAAAATTAATTCTCAGAATGTGATAGAATAGCCAACATTTGTCATCATGCCCCAAATAATTGTTCTGCTTCCACCTAAGTTGAGATTGGAATCTGGCCACCAAGTTCAATAACAACTCATTTCCAAGGGAATATTCGAGATTTATTTTCTCCAACATTTTAGATTTTAATTTAGTGAGGTCACACTTGTTCAAGAATTTTTAGTCTTCTTTAAAGAATTCCTCTGTAGTCCCTGAAGAAATCTGTGAGACAAGTACATAAACAAACCCAGAGTGTCCATGTTACATCTATCATGGGTCCTTAGCCATAATCCCGGTGATCTTTGCATGTCCTTTAATACATGATTTTCAAAGACGAGATGATACCTTCATTTTTAATTAATAAATTAATGCTTCTTTCTGAGTTCTTAATTCTAACTCAGATATATCATCAAGAAAAACATTAGTTTTTAATGTTTTAACATTAGTGAAATGGGATTAAAAAATCTGCTGTACTGTGTGATGGGCTAGTTCAACATGAAACATTTTACAATGTGCAAAATGATTCTCTTTTTGATCCCACATTGAAATTATTCTTTGCTTATCACCTCTTAGTTCTCACATATTTAGAAGCTTGCTTCTATCAAAGTGAGTGATTATTGAAAATGGCTGCTTCTCCTGGTTGGACATAAGACTCCTTCATGAAGTCTTATGCCTTATGAAGTCTTATGCCTTATGAAGTCTTATGCCTTATGAAGTCTTATGCCTTATGCTGAGCTAAAAACTCAGTAGAACCTTTGGGCTGAGTCTTATGAAAGCCTCCTGAGACTAGACCTACTAATATCATATGGGTGGAAGCTCACAATACTCTTAGGAGTTCCTTCCAAGGTCTCTCTTTTTGCCACAATTTCAATTTCCACCCCAGAAGAAGCAAGCAAGTGCCTGTGGTGTGACTTCTTGGCAGGACAGCTTCCTGGAGTCACCTGGGCTGTACAGACGGTCCTGAGAAATTCTGATTCACCAAAATAACCAGAATGTGCTGCTCGGTCTGTTATTGTAGTTTTAACTACGGTGTATAGATATTTCTTTTCATCTCTCCAAGGGAAAGTCACACACACACAAAATCTCATACGTAAAATGCAGTTTCTCATAAAATAAAATGTTAAAGGTCTACTCAGTAATGAAGTCACTGAATGGGTTCCTTGGACTCAGGAAGCCTTACATTTGTAGTAGGTGTTGTATTTTCATGGAACCACGTGATCATTTGGGTGGGATGGAATTGCTTAATATGTAATCACATGGAAGTTAATCAGATGTTTCTTTCTGAACAAGCCCTAAAGGGGAAAATAATCCAACTCCTATGGCATTTTCTGAGGGGTCATATTAGCTGATTTAAAATAGTCCCACCTTTTACGTTAAAACTTGGTGTGTAAGACTGTAACTTTTTTGCATAAGGTCAGCAAACCAGTTAAAGGGGATAGAAAGGATGGTAAAGCAGTTGCTTCCTTCAGATGAAAGTCTTCAGTAGCATGACGTCATGGATGGACAGCACTAACTATCCAGTAGCTTCATTGATCGTTCATTGAAGTTTTTCTCTGAACTCCCCTAGCATCCAGCTCCATCTCTCCTCTCCTGGCAGGAGGTTTTCTCATTTTCTAGGCCAGTGTCCCACAACCAAGTAAACTCTACTCAATAGCCAGGGGTTAGCACACATCACAGAGTCTGATTTCCTCTTTGCATTTTTAAATGCCTCCAATAAAATATTTCCTAGCCGTTTCTGTGCAGCGGCATACTCTCTGAAGTGCAGTCTCTGCGAAGGAGAGCCGGAAACAGAGGTTAAATCATGCAATGGAGGGAATGTTAAAAGAGACCGATCCTATCCACATTGGCATAATCCTCACCAGGAAAAGCACATGGATTTGTTATCTAAAACAAATGGTCATCCTTAAAAATATGCATACAAGTAACATTATAACATCACACAGAGTGAGGTTATACTTAAGTATTTAGGAATACATAGGTGTGTGTTTATTATTCAAATATATGACATATTGTTTGCATATATACTATACATACACAATATAAATATATTTACAATATGTACAATATATCTATATATGTACATTGTATATATAGTATTTATATACATAATATATGTATATATGCATATATCATATATAAATTATTAATTTAAAAAGAGGCAATTAATTTTAAAAAGAGTAAGGAGATGTATATGGGAGAGTTTGAAAGGAGGAAAGGAAAGGGAGAAGTGAAGCAATTACATTAGAATAGCAAAAGAATAAAAGGAATAATTTTAAAAAAATTAAAAATTTTAAAATAAAATTATGAGGCCAGCAAATGAATGCTTGGAGCCAGAGGCATGTTAAATGTTTTTATCATTCTTTTCATTTTCCTGTGAACCAAAATCCCTTCAAAAATACAGTCTTGGCTGGGGATCTGTCCCACCTGGCAATGTGATTGCTTTGTAGGCATGAGGGTCTGAGGCTACATCTCCGTTATCTCATAAAAAGCCAGGCACTGAGTAACTGCAACGATGCCCGCCCGCATCTTCAGCCTTCTTTCTGTTGCAAACTACCACAGAAAGGTGCACAGAAGCTCAGATGGGGTTCTAAATCTGAGGTGCTCTGCCTGAGGAAGACACTGCGGGAAAAGGTTCAGTTATGTGGAGTACCATAGAGCTATGGAGTGCTATGGAAGCGAAGGATGGAGCGGCAGCCCTAGCTTGGCTTATCGATGATAGCCTCTGAGTCCCTGGGAATTGATGGTTCTACAGATGGTCTCCAGTCAGTGATAGAGTCTCCAGCTTTGTCAGCAGGGCAGAGGTCTGGAGTCCGGCACAGTGATGATCCCTGGAATGAAGAGCTGCTCTCTTCATAAGCTGAAGAGGAAACTCCAGAAAGTAAAACATATGTAGGCATCTGTGCAACTCAAATTTATGTTTTTATTCCTAACGTAATAATGTAAGGTAGGAAAAACAAATTTAGTTTTTGTTTTTGTTTGTTTTCAATGATAGGAGAGCAAAATACATATGAGAGTTAAAAATACAACAAAGTAAATGTAAGGAAATTAAGTGAGTTTGGAAGTTCAATATAAAAAGGGAATATAAATCGACCTCTCCTCTTAAAACACGGAAGCGCAGGATGATAGGAAAGAGAGACAGAGATGGAGTGAGGGAGAGCAGAGACAGTTGCCACAGAAAAACAAAACCTGACAAATAATTAAATTAGAAAATTGAAAAACTCCACCTCATTGCATATTGTTGTGAAACACTTAAACCTGAGGAGCAAGTGCAGGAGTTGAAAGATCTGACAGTGGAGAGGTCGGAAGCCAAGAGTCACGCAAAGGAAAAGAGGACTGTCCTACAAGATCCCATTAGAGACTCATGGAGGGAAGAGGCTAAGTATGTCTCACTGACAGAAGCCATTCATACAAAGGAGAAACCAAGTCACGGTAAGTAGATATAATTGTGAAGTAATTAGAACCCAAATATAATTAATTGTGTACCAGAAAGAATTAATGGAAAAAAAATGTTTAGACAAATTGAATCTTGTGGAATTGGTGCATTTCATCAATCGAGGAGTTACTATCCCTAAAGCTGTTGCCTGTCTGTGGATCCCCAACAGGACTGCTTTGTCTCCCCTTAGGGGGAGAGGAGGAGCCCAACCTTGCAGAGACCTGAAGCACCAGTGTGGAGTTGGGGATACACAGGGGAGGGAGACACCACTCTTTCAGAGGAGAACGGGAATGGGGATGGGGAAGGGGCTCTGTGAGGGCAGTGATTAGGATGTGAAAAAAAAAGCAATAATAAATAAATCTGAATAATAAAAAATAAGTTGCCAAATTATCCAGAAAATAACATATAGTTAGTATTTCTGGGAGAAAAAAGTTAAAATTTAGTTCTGACATCTCGCAGCAAGAATCAGTGGCAGAACTCAGTAGAAGAGTATCTGTAACTTTCTTTGAGATCAAAATTGGAATTCCTGTATTGAAAACTTCCTCCACACCGTTCTACTCTCCCAAGCAGCTGTACATATCCCCAAGGAGCCAAGACCAGATGCAAGTGGCATGGAATAGTTTATCTGGTGGATCCACTTTGAAATGAAGTCATGTTACTTAGAGGCGAATGAAGCAAGGAATTCAGAACTGGCAAAGCCTCGGAGACAACTCTAGACATAACTTCGGGGCTCTCTAATGTGGGATGTTAGCACTGGGAATTCTAATGGAGTAGTATCAATAAAAAAAGGACCAAAAGATAAAGAAGACAATGTTAGAGAAAGCCTGGATGTGACATTTTGTTACTGTTACCATTATTTGCCTCACATTCAGTGTAAAGTCATTATTTTAACATTGACAATGACATATACATATATATATATATATATATATATATATATATATATATATAACTTTTACTATTGTTAAAACTAAACTCACTGAAATTTTATTTTTTAAACAAATTCATATTACTTAAATAATTACTTGTTAAAAAAATAAAGAAGCATTGCATTGTAATTAATGTTTTATGGAGTATTGTAATTCTGAATTTTTTTCTGGCTTTGTCAATTATAAAAGATTTCTTTTTAACATTTTCTTTTTTGACTTAAAATTTTACCCCCATCTCTGTCTCTTTCTTTCTTCTTTGCTTTTGTCTATCCTTCCATATGTGTTGTGTGTGTGTGTGTGTGTGTGTGTGTGTGTGCAGGAGACAGAGATATGAAAAATGTTCATCAAAATACAATAATATCTCTGAACTGGTGTTCAAGAATCTAAAATTTCTTTGTTTTAAAAGAAAGAATTTGAAGATTAAAATTTCAAAGTATATGTTCAAAAGACACAAATTCCACTCCATGTCAACATTTCCTCCAGATATGATTCTCTGCAGATGAACACCAATGTGTTTGCCATCAAGAGCTGTTATATGACGGTGGCTCCACTCTTCATCTCTCTTGTGTGAGTGAAATGGAGTCCCTGACTCGTGTGAGGGCTTTTCACAATTCTTCCCTGTGACCTTGAGTTTTCTTTCGCTGCTTTTCAATTAGATTTAGAATGGTCTTCAGTTTTCTTACTGGTTCTTTTCTGTCTTACTTTCACATAGAAATGTGTTCATTTCAAAGAATTCTACAGACTAGAGCAACGACTAGACAGTTAAGAGCACTTACTGCTCTTGCAGAAGTCCCAGGGTCACTCCCCGGCACTCAAGTGGAGGCTCATAACCATCCATCCATAATTCCAGGTCCACAGGATCCTGTGCCCTCTTCTGATAGCTGTAAACACTAGGAACACATGTGGTACATATGCATATATATAGAAGCAAGGCAGTCATACACATATTTTTTTAAAAAAATTTTAAGTAAAAACCTAAAAAAAAATGAAAGCATAAGAGAAGGGGTTGGTTCTCATCCTTCCTAAAGTTGCAGCCCTTTAATACAATTCCTCACATTGTGCTGAACCCCAACCATAAAATTATTTTGTGGCTACTTCATAAATGTCCTTTACCTACTGTTATGTTATATAATATAAATATCTGATATGCTACCCCTAGAGGGTGACAGCCCACATGTTGAGAATTCGCTCGTCTAGGTGAATATGGAGAGGAATAAATTCAAATAAATTTCTTCCTTATCATCCCTGCTGTCCTCTCCAATCCCACCCCTCCCCACCACTAATAGTAAAAGAATGGGTGGAGTCTGATAAAACAGGGAGTGGTAGAAATAGGAGAACACTTCAGGGAATAACTTAAAATTCTTCATTCTAGGGAATGACTTAAAGTTCGTCACTCTAAGGAATGACTTAAAATTCTTGAACATGAAAGCTCTTTATTTTATGTAAAAATTAACTTTAAAACATTTGTAGCAATTATAACTATATGAAATTTCAAAACATACATGTCATGCATTCCTAAAATGATGCCCTGTATGTAAGTATCCAGAACATTATACTAAATCAAAAATGTCATAAAATGTGTATCATTTGTAATACCTTTGAATTTTTCATGTAAGGAGTGGAATGCATTTCTCAGAGTCTTATCAAAGAGAACATTGACATCCATATCGATATGAAGAGAAATCCACCTAAGCATGTTTTATGTACAAAATTAACTTTATCTGCATACATCATTTTATAAGACTTAAACTGTCTGTGAGTCCAGATGAGAAATGGTAGGTCAGTGCAGAAGAGGTCCATGAAATCTAATCTATGGCTTATAGCATCATGCCACAGATGGGACATCAAGTCACGGGATGCAGGAATTGAACAGCAATTGTTCCCTATATGTGAAAGTCACCCAGACACACTTTATGGAACACTTGTTCTGCAA
The DNA here is from genome assembly GCA_036184795.1 of Tokudaia tokunoshimensis. Taxonomy (NCBI): domain Eukaryota; kingdom Metazoa; phylum Chordata; class Mammalia; order Rodentia; family Muridae; genus Tokudaia; species Tokudaia tokunoshimensis. The sequence goes on along the minus strand of BTHU01000013.1, from coordinate 56,379,218 downwards.
GATGGACAAGACCTCATTTGGGATTTCAAGGTTTTGCAAGGGACCTTTGGAATTCAAGGTCAGAGTCAGCAAGTGAGAGGTCAAGGTTTGTCAGCCATATCAGAACACATACAGTGAGAAAACTCTTCGGTAGCCTTATAGTTGATGACTCAAAAGATGATTTCAACTTACAAGAGTCTTCTGATACAAATAATAACCGCTACTATTTAAGAGGAGGCGCCACAGGTATGGGAAACTCTGGGCAATTAATTGGCAAAGTCAGCTCTAACTTAAAGCAGACACCAGATGGCCACTGAAAAAGTTCAGCTGTCTTACTTTCTGCTAATTATGACAAAAATATCAAATGTGTTTAGCTTCCAATCCTTTGCATTTTTCATTTTTCTATCTCTATCTTTAAGTAATGAATGCAACAAAAACACATAATTAAATATAAATGGAAACTCCTTCGTAAAACATGTCAATGTCTATAATAATTCATTTTCCATTTTTATAACTTATTGTGTATGGCAAAATCCCTGAATTGGCCATCTACAATGGCTATTATAGCTTGAATGGATGAAATATCTGAATTACTACCCATTACTTCAGGATTTTAGTCTAAGAACACTGTGAGGATACATTGCTTTCAGCCTGAGTTAGCCAGTGGAAACAGGTGGCCAGACTTTGTGCAGGACCGATTTTCCTACTTTACATAGGATGCATAAAAAATCATTTAAGGTTATACAACCTGCTCTTTAAATTTTAGCACAGGCTTGTGAAAAAAATGCAAGATTTTTTCAGGCTCCCAAATGTTGGGGTTACAAGAATGAGTCCCTGCACCTGGCTATAACCTAAAAAACAAACAAACAAACAAATAGGCAAACAAATAAAACCCTAACAGTATATTTCTGTTACAGGAAAAGAGAGGAACATAGAAAAACCAAGGAAGCACATTTAGTTTAGTTATTTACTTAGTTTGTGTGGAGGGACCATGTGAAGATGAATAAATGCAATGATATATGTGTGCAGGTCAGAGGATAGACCATCTTGATTTTAGGAGTTAAATTCGGGTCTTTAAACTCAGTAGCAATTGCCTTATCCACTAGACCATTTTGCTATTACTCATGTGCTGTTTTGCACTGAAAATCCATTCAGCTTCCCTGGTCTTGGAAGTTCAGATACACCTAGCTTTTCAATCCCCTGGAACACCAGATGGAGTGAATGAGACTCACTTTGTATAAACCTGACTTGTGATTTATTGTCTCTCTAGTGACTAGTTTTAAATGCTATTGATAAATATCTGGCAAACAGGAAAGTATATTCTAAACTAGAGGTTCTCAACCTGTGGTTGTGAAACCTTTTCACGGGGGTTTCCTAAGACATTTAGAAAACACAGATATTTGCAGTATGATTCACAACATAGCAAAAATTATTTATGAGGAAGCAACAAAAGTAATTTTATGGGTTGGGGTCACCACAACATGAGAAACTGTATTAAAGGTTTGAGGCATTAGGAAGGTTAAGAACCACTGACCTAAACATTAAAATTCTGATGTCTAAATGATACGATAATGAAATGGTAGCACTTGTTGTTAATATTATTCCTTGACACTCAGTTTAGTGATGGAGCAATATTTGTTTACATGCACCACGGGAACAAAATATCCCATGGATGTCCAATTGCGGGTTTGTGTGTGTGTGTGTGTGTGTGTGTGTGTGTTTGTGTGTGCAATAACTTCAGTTTTGTGGATGAGTTCAACTAAACTTAAAGTTAAGTTAAACTTGAGTTAAACTGTGTAGCTTTGGGGAGGACACATGTTACACACAGTTTTGTTTGGATAATGAAATCAATAAAAACAGGAAGATAAATGGAAGCAGTCATTATCACTGGCAAGGCATTGATACTCTGAAGAGTGAAGGGCAGGGGCCAGAAAGAGGTGGTTACAGATTCTGGCCAGGGTAATGACTTGGTTTAACGCAGCATCATCGGGGGCTGAACTTGTCAAAGGCTCAGTTCCCATAGTGGAAATAGAAACAAAAATACACATGTGGTACAAAATTTGTTTATAGAAACAAATGTAGAGAAAATAGTGTCTATGTCTCAAATATGTTATAAAAATAGTCTATTTAATTTATAGGTAGTGATACAGGATATACTTTTTGGATCAGAATGGATTTCTTTTTAAGTTTTTATTTTCACATGTTTATTCATTTTTTTTCTTTTTTTTTAAAGTTTTTTTTATTGAATATATTCTTCATTTACATTTCAAATGTTATACCCCTTCCCGGTTTCCCTCCTTCCCGAAGACCCCCAATCCATCCTCCCACCTCCTGCCTCCAAGAATATGCTCCTCCACCCAACCCACCCCCATGATCCCCACTCGATTTCCCCACACTGGGCCCTCTATTAAGCCTTCACAGGACCAAGGACCTCTCCTCTCACTGATGCCCGACAACGCATTCCTCTGTCAATCTTTTGGCTGGAACCACAAGTACCCATTGGTTGATGACTTAGTCCCTGGGAGCCCTGGGGCGTCTGGTTGACCGACATTTTCTTTCTTCCAATGGGGCTGCAAACCACCCCCCAGCTCCTCCAGTTGGGCCTCCAACTCCTCCATAGTGAACCCCACGCTCAGACCAATGACTGGCTGCTAGTATCCACCTCTGGATCTGTAAGGCTCTGGCAGGGCCCCTCCAAAAGACAACCATAAGTGGCTCCTTTTAGTACACACTTCTTGTCATCCACAGTAATTTCGGGGTTTGGCAACTGTTTATAGGATGAATCCCCAGGTAGGACAGTCTCTGGGTGGCCTTTCCTTCAGTCTATTCATTTATTTTCAATTAATGTTTTCATCTTAGTGTATTCCTCATAGCAAACAAAAATATGTTTGAAGATGATAAGTGCAATGTTTTTCTAAAATTAAAACTTATCGTTAAGTGCACTCTTCTCTTAAGTGAAACAGGCATGTTGTTCTTTCCGGTAAAAGTTGTAAGAGGTCTGTGTGTGTATGTATATGTGTGTCTCTGGATGTGTCCTCTTAAATCATGGAATTAAACAGCCCAGGTTTGACTGTTTCTCCTTGCAAGAATCTCAGGTCAGTCTAGCTGTAAACTCTGTAGGAGAGAATGAAAGGTACAAACACTCAACTAGTTATCACTGGTACTCATGTCCATGGATGTCGCCTGTTTCTAGGACTTCACAGTGGAAAATGACTGCTTACTCACTTATAGTTATCATGACACAATGAAACACTTTATAACACATCTCTGATAAATAAAATAATCAAAATTAAGGTGTATGCTAGCTGGCTCCCAGGCACAATAAAAATTTCACTATTATAGGGGTATTAAGGGAAATGAAGAAAAATATTTCATCAATCATGTATTATAGTTACAACCATAAGCTTGAGCATTTTTATTGGTGTGTGTGTGTGTGTGTGTGTGTGTGTGCGTGTGTGTGTGTGTGTTGCATATACATGCACAGCATCAAGAGTTCACTCGCTTGTAAGGACACATGAGGTGGCCAGAGGTTGGTGTTAGGGAGGTCTTCCTCAGTTAATCCTCTACGTTCGTGAATCAGAGTCTCTCTACTATTTTGGCAAGACTGGCTGGCCCTCTGCCTTCCAGAATCCACAGTTCTCTTGCCCATAGCACTGGGCATATAGTTGCTGCTTCCACCTACCCAGTAAGCTTTTTGTGTATGTTTGGGATATGAACCCGGGGCATGATACCTATGAACAAGCCCTCTACCCACTCAGCATCTACCCAACCTCAGAAGCTTATATTTTTGAAAATACATTGCAAAGACATTTTTTGGCTGATGACTTCCACAGTTTAACTTTCGCAAAAAGATATGAAAATGCATGTCTCCTTTCTATAGCTATGTATGTGTCCCTTGCATACAAAATTATGCAGTATTGAATTTTAAGGTTACTAAGTGAATCATTTATCCACAATGAACTCTGATGCCAGAAATAAACAGTAAAAAGAAGACATTCACCTTCTGCTCAGCAAAAATACAACAGGGCTCTCAGTATTATATCCCAGAAATGGACTAGGCATTTTTAAAAGTAGGAATTCTTGTTTTTTGTGTTGTTGTTGTTTTCCTGTCAAGGTTTTCAAATCTGTAAGAGGGACAATTAGCTTTAGAAAAGGCAATTTCATGTTCCCCATGAATATAATCAAGGGCCAAAGCCTTGGCTTTGCAGCCCACATACGAAGTTCTAATTTTAGCTAAAAATCAGAATTGGAATTCAATCCTCTACTAGAGGAGTCTCTCCTTTCACTTCATGTTCATTCTCACAGAACAACCTGCCTCTGAGACACTATTTACCCATTCCTTGGTCTCACCAACCCATTTGTTGCATTTTACATTATTCCAAGTTGCCATGGCTCTATTTTCCAAGTATTTATTTTGTGAATTCAAAAGAATCACCTCAAGAGGAAAATACACATTTTAGCATACCCTCCACAGTTGAAGGTTGTTACATACAGTTGAAATCTCTGAAGAAACACTTTAACTCTTTATGATTTTGAATAATTTTATAGTTTATTAAAAGTCCTGAAAATATTTTATAAGTTGAAGAATTTCACATTTTTGTGAGTCCTCAACATTCTTTAGTAGAAAACTTAACCCAGATCCTTGAGCAAAAATTAGATCAGACTTTACACACTGCTTTCATAGAGTTCAAAGTAATACAGCTTTTGATGCCGTTACAAATATGCTACTAAGTAAACAGTCGTAGAACTGTGTTCCAATAGATATCATTGAAGATTGCCAGCATCCTGAAGTAAATCACCAATCAACATAAAAGCCAGCCTGAAGGTACTTCAGCGTCAGAATTGCAAACTTCCACAATGCTTTCCAGCAAAGAGCAACAGGACCTTTCCCAGGTGACATGAAATAGAAAGGTCTGAGTGGCTAGTGAGGAAACAGAGCCCTCCATATCCCCTTCTGATACCCATAACTGATCATTCTTCATTTATCTCACCTATGGACAAAAAAGGAAAACTAATCTCATCTTGAAGAAGAAATTGTTTCACTGTCAATGACAAACTGGTAACACACTCCATATAAGCAAGGAAGGTAATTGAACATTTATTACGGTTATCAATATTATGACTCAGTAAGAATAAACAGTTAAGAAATTCAAGATAAATGCAAAATAATGAAAGTCAAAGATGGTCTTAAACATAAGAAATAGGCATATTCAATTTTATGCTTCTCATGAATGCTGAATTCCATAACAGAACTATATAAAGTCACCTATGCAAATATTCAGTACAAACAATTTTTTCATGACCCTGTTTTTATTCTATGGGTTTTAACACACATTGTATTTGGTTAAGGATGGTTCTTTAGGTTCATAACACATATCGATATGATCAAGAGCATTAGGTAGTAATTTTTATCTATTGTGAGGACAGCAGCTGACTTGGAAAGTTCTACTTCCCATGTGGATACAAAAATAGGCTCTGTTGAAATTTTTATGTTTGCTTAAATATGCATTAAGAGATAGTGATGAAATGACAGTACGTGGAACATAAACCTCACACGCTAATTTAGTTCACTTTCCTGTAGCAGCTGGACACACTCACAGCACTCTTACATACTTTTGTCTATCTCCTGAAATAGCATCTTAAACTACAAGATCATCAGTAGGACAAGGAGGACATCTTGAGGTCATTCCAGAAAGGTACACATTGTTATTCTTACAATCGAATCCACACATAATGGGATTTTAAAAAATGAATCCTTCAAGCAAATTAACAGCTTAGATATAAAATGTATAGTTTCTTTAGAAGAAGCAAAAGGCACTGTTTCTCAAAAGCAATTGGAATGGCTTGAAAGTACTCTCTAATCACATTTAGATCTCTCTCTCTCTCTCTCACACACACACACACACACACACACATACACACACACACACATACACACAAACACACAGTCACTCATACACAGACACCCTCTCTCACATACACCTTCTTGCTGAATGATATAGATACATTTTTAAAATAAGCATAATACTGTACAGAATGTTTTGACAAATTTAAATATTTTTATACAGTGGCAAAGGTGAACGCAGATTTCATGAACTACTGCACAGCATAAGGTCTAGAAAAAATAGAAACAACTAATTTGAGACTTTGCATTGTCCCACGTGAATCCTTTCCTATGAACTCTGGGTTAGAGCTGGGCTCGCAGGACCATTGGCAGAATGTTCCGGCTCCTCAGTAACATTGGTAGGCTCTGAAGCTCCAACCTCTCTGTTTTCTTCCTGGGCGTCGTTCAGAGGATCAGCCGGATGGACACAGTTAGCCTCCTGCTTGGCTCCGTCCACTTCATTATGAAATTCAACTTTGTCTTGGCTGTCTACTTTTTTCACTTGTCCGTTCTGGGCTGGATAGATGCTGGCAATGATGTCATAGAGGAACTGATATTGCTCCTGGTGAAAGAAAGCAACATGAACTTACATGGAGAAAGTCATTGTACCCAGAAGAGATGTCCAAGCACTAACCATTTCTTTTGCAAGCCTCGAACACATCAGAAGCTTTCTCGCTGACCTAACCACTCCCTAGGATCAGAGGCAGGGTACCTTATGAGCGACACCACCCAGGTAACTCCCCGATACACATCGTGTGACAACTAAGCCCAAACCTCTGCCAAAATGTCATTTTTTGTGCCTATGTTCCTAGCTAATGTGCATACATCATTTATGAATGTGAACAGGAAGCACCTCACTCAAGAAGCTTGCAAAAGTCCCCATTGATTAAAGTGAAAGATCCCTAGTCACCCTCTTACACTTTCTGTAATTTTAGCTATTTGACTGTCTAATATTTATTTGCCTTTGAGTCTCTTTATAGCCAATACATTTATCAGGTATTCAAATACATTTTTACAATCCACCCATGGAAACTCAAATTGTGTGTTCACAAAAAACTTTGTATATTTTGGTAAGAAATTGTGTTGAGAATGAATACTAAATCACCGATGTTTGATTATGTCATTGCTGCAGACAGGGGGTACACAGGGTGCATAAATGTAATACATACTGCTTTTCACCAAACTCACAACTCTCTGCAGTGTAAACTGCAGGCTTCTTGGTTCTAACCAGCCTCAGGATTGGTTTGGTTGGAAGTCATATTGTGACAGTTCTCGGCCTGGACTTCAAGGGGTGGCATACTCTGCCCTTGTATAAGCTTGAATGAGCAGCGACACATGGCCATTTGCTACTCATCCCTACTGTCAAAGGTAAATGACAGTCACTTGCCAATTTACTGGCAGCAGAGATTATTTTATGCCAGCCAGACCTAAGTAGATATATCAGCTGACAGCAGACCTGTGAACCTGGATCTCATTGACTATGCCTGGGAAGATGAATAGGTCAATAGAATATCACTGAAATACAGTCACACTATTGAAGTCACTAAATTTGGAACTGGTTTGTTATACAATATGACTAGTTGATAAATGGACATTAAAAGATGTGATCATGTAACCTGTCACAAGTTGACGACAAACTCTAATAAGGTCTTATTTATATTGATCATCTTTCATTGAAGATTAGGTTCTTTCCTAGTTTCCCTTCTATTAGTTTCAGTGTGTCTGGTTTTATGTGGAGATCTTTGATCCACTTAGAATTGAGCTTAGTGCAAGGAGATAAGAATGGGTCAATTTGCATTCTTCTGCATGTTGACCTCCAGCTGAGCCAGCACCATTTGTTGAAAAGGCTATCTTTTTTCCACTGGATGGTTTTAGCTCCTTTGTCAAAGATCAAGTGACCATAGGAGTGTGGATTCATTTCTGGGTCTTCAATTCTGTTCCATTGATCTACATGTCTGTTACTGTACCAATACCATGTGGTTTTTAACACTATTGCTCTGAAGTACAGCTTGAGGTCCGGAATACTGATTCCCCCAGAGGTTCTTTTAGTCTTGAGAATAGTTTTAGCTATTCTGGGTTTTCTGTTATTCCAGATGAATTTTTGAATTGCTCTTTCTAACTCTATGAAGAATTGAGTTGGGAAGATTAGGATGTAAAAATGAGTAGGAAGTGAGAAAAACAGAGAAGAGAGGGGAAGGGAAGGAAATGGAAGAGGAGAGGAGAATGTAAAGTGCCCATATGGATACACAGAGGACTTGAAAGTGACGTCAAGGGACACTTACATAGCTGCACACCACCCCTGGCCGTGCTTTGCGTAGAGACTTTACCACTTGGAAAACATCAACCACATCTTCTGTTTCTGCACTTTCCAAAAGATTGAACAAGGCACAGAACAACCCTGTCTGCTGGGATCCATCTCTGCCAAAAGAACAAGGGATTTTTGTTTTTAATGTAGGAAAATGAAATAACTCATTATTTTATAGAGAAAGGGCTGTTAGCATGAACACAGAGATGGGATATGTTTTTTTTTAATTTCACATCCACTATATACATCTTGCTCTCATTTTTAGAGGCCAAATTAGCTTTTGTAAATGCATTTGGGGACAGACTTTTCCAATACATGAGTATGACTTGCTGGTTCTGTGGCTTAATGAGACATAGATTTGGCTTTAAGAGCATACTTTCTTTCATTTATTGGTTTGTGTTTTTAAATGCACCTTTAATAATGTCCTCAGTTACTAGGATTAATATCCCAAGGTCAATCTGATAGATGAAGAATCTTAAGAAGCAGGAAGCATCAGAACATGTCCAGAAACAGATTGCAACACTGAAGGATTCACTCTACATCACTGTCAGCTCTGCTTTCCTCGCCATTACTTAACAATGTTCTCCTTTTACATCAGTGAGAAAATGATGCTTGACAATTATTCACTAAGGCAAGGACATCTGAATAATTTATCAGCCACAGGAGGAAAAAGAGTAAGGGTGAAAAAGACAATGTGGCTTCCTTTGAAACCACACATAGTCAGCAGGTGCTCTACGTTAGACTTCACAGAGAAAATACACTTACACCCTAAGCCATAAATTCAAGCCTAAGCTTCTGTTTATCAGTTTCCATTCCATGTAAATATCACCTTTAAAAGTACAAATAACCCTGGGAAAAATATGCCAATGAGGGTTTCTTTCTTTATCTTTGGTGACATTAGTTAGGACTTTCACAACTTTTAAAAGCATTTCTTCAGATTTACAGTGCTCATCTTATTATTAGGACTTTTTAAAATTTGTCATACATTTTAATATTCCTTTTTGGTAAACTTTTCATATTATACCTCTTTTTCAATATGTCTTGAGGAGGTTATGTGAATATCTGCTATAGGTGAGCCCTAAGTGTCTCCACAGCAAGGGCTAATGAAATTAAATAGTATTATCTATGAGAGGGCTTTGGAGAATCAGCTCAGAAGTGGGTTTAAAGTCAAGCTGCCAAGCAATGAAATTTCAATTCAGCAAGTTAAGGGTACTTGGGATGGCTCAGCAGATAAGGGTGCCTTTGCTCAGTTATAGTGATCTGAGTTGATACTTGGATTCCACAGGTGAAAGGAAGGATGAGGTTCTGACAACTGTTCTCTGACCTCATGCATAACATGTGTCTGCACACACACACACATGATTTCATTAAAAGTTTACAAATAAATAGCTAAATGTGTATCTACTGGAAGCAAACCATCCAGCCATCAGTTTGTGTAATATCCAGTAGAGTGAATGCAATGCACAGAATTCTATCCACAATGGAATCCATCAGCCAACCCTTTCATACATATTTCTGTTTTTCACACACTCATTTACAACCTACAGCACTGTAGGTCTAATGCTGGGCAAAGCAGAGTCAAAGATGCTATCAAATGATAGTAAGTATCTACCAGCCCAAAACCATTGCTTTATAACCTTCATTGTTTATATTACTATTATAACTATTATAATATTATATTACTATTATGGTACATATAAATAACAAGAGAATGAATTGCTTCATGGGGATTTTCATTGGGCCACACCATCTATATATTAGGATGCTCTTCTGAGTTCAATGGAAATGAAGATGAAGTCTTCCAACTTTAGAGTACATCCCATCAGCTTCCTAACCTGCAGTGGACGAGGATTGATGCATGCTTGTGATACTTCATCCCTTCTGGGTAAGTCTTGGGAAGCTTCTGTTTGAGGTTCTGAATCATAGACACCAGTTCTTTGGGTTCTGCAGGGAGCTCTTCCCCTTTCCACGTGGTACACTGGTAATGGTACACAGTTCTGGGCTCCTTCCTCTGCAATCAGAGGTGAAGTGAACATTACCTCAAATGAACTTCAGTCCAGTTTATCATAACTTTGATAGTTGCTTTTTACAGTTGCTTTCATTCAAATAACATACAATTATTATTTGGAACCATTATTAAGGACAGTGGTCTTGAGGACACACAACAGTTTATATTAATTTGCCATCAGATTAATTATATGATAATTACATCATAATTCTGAAGGCAAAAAATGCTTCTAAGTGTTTACCTACCTTGGAATGTCTCAGTTCAAATACTCGGAGAGTGTAGGCTGAGGATCTGTTTGTGTCTTTCAACTCCACTTTCATGTCTCCATAAGTCTGCTTTCCTTCTCCCCAATACTGAGCACAGACTTCCTAGATAAAAAAGTAACATGACTTACCATGTTTTACCTAGCCCCTTCTCTCTTCCTACCTCTTATTTTTGTACTAAATAGAAAATAATGTGTTTTAAAATAATTGAAACATTAATTTTCAACTGAGGAAACTAGAAGGGCTGAGAAGCACCTAAAGAAATGTTCAACATTCTTAGTCATCAGGGAAATTCAAAACAAAACAACCCTGAGATTCTACCTCACACCAGTCAGAATGGCTAAGATCAAAAACTCAGGTGACAGCAGATGCTGGTGAGGATGTGGAGAAAGAGGAACACTCCTCCGTTGTTGGTGGGGTTGAAAGCTGGTACAGCCTCTCTGGAAATCATTCTGGTGGCTCCTCAGAAAACTGGATATAGCATTACCTGAGGACCCAGCTATTCCATTCCTGGACATAAACCCAAAAAGTTCTCCAACATATAACAAGGACATATGATCCACTATGTTCATAGCAGACTTAGTTATAATAGCCAGAAGCTGGAAAGAACCCAGATGTCCTTCAACAGAGGAATGGATACAGAAAATGTGGTATATTTACACAATGTAGTACTACTCAACTATTAAAAACAATGAATTCATGAAATTCTTAGGCAAATGGATGGACCTAGAAAATATCATCCTGAGTGAGGTAACCCAATCACAAAAGAACACACATGGTATGCACTCAATGATAAGTAGATATTAGCCCAAAAGCTCTGAATAACCAAAATACAATTCACAGACCACATGAAGCTCAAGAAGAAGGAAGACCAAAGTTTGGTTGCTTTGGTCTTTCTTAGAAAGGGGAACAAAATACTCGTTGAAGCATATATGGAGACAAAGTGCAGAGAAGAGACTGAAGGAAAGGCCATCCAGAGACTGTACCACCTGGGGATTCATCCCAGATACAGTTACAAAACTCTGACACTATTGTGGATGCTAAGAAATACTTGCTGAAAGGAGCCTGATATAGCTGTCTCCAAGAGGTCCTGCCAGGGCCTTACAAATACAGCGTCAGATGCTTGTAGCAAACCATTGCACTGAGTATGGTATCCCCAATGGAGGAGTTAGAGAAAGGACTGAAGGAGCAGAAGGGGTTTGCAACCCCATAGGAAGAACAATGATATCAACCAACCAGACTCCCCACAGTTCCTAGGGATTAAACCTCCAACCAAGGAGTACACATGGCTCCAGCTGCATATGTAGCAGAGGACAATCTTGTCAGGCATCAATAAGGGGAGAGGTCCTTGGTCCTATGAAGGTTCAAAAGATGCCCAGTGTAGGGGAATTGAGGGAAGGGAGGCAGGAGTGGGTGGAGGAACACCCTCATAGAAGCAGGGGGAGGTGGGTGGAATAGGGGTTTTCCAAGAGAGGGGATAATGGGTAAGGGGATAACACTTGAAATGTAAATTAAATACACAAACAAAAAAAACAGTGAAAAATTTCACTGCATGGTGGCTGTTTGGAAATGATCAGAGTAATCCAAAAGTAGCTTTATCATCTCTGGAAGAGGTCTTTGGAATTTGTCTCTCTTTTTAAACCCTGATTATTCAACCTCTTCAATATCTATAAAATGAGCTGACATCAGCCATGACTCTTCCAACAACCTGGGCTCCGCTATTCCCCCACTAGTCCTTGAGAACAGAGTTTATTTGCATTGATTCAAGATGTCACCCATCATTTTGATGGTCAACTCTATGAAAAGCTACACTGAGACAGCATGAAAGTAAAGTATCAGAGGGAGAGTAAGGGAACCAGAAGTCTCTACAAACTAGCATCCTATAATCACTGACAAGAGGTAGAGAATAGAAGAATGGAGTAAGGAGGCACAGAGGAGGGTCATGGGATATTTACATATTAAGAATACCAGGTATGGTGCCAGGCTCTGTATGTAAACATACTTGTGCAGAATGGATTTCCACACATGAATGTAGGAGAAAAGTAAAAAATATCTTCTACCGTGTAGGCCCGCCCTCCACATGCCCAGAAATTGAGAGAATGTCAGAACCCAGACATAAGACAAGGAAGCCAACCTGTCAAAGATCCCCAGGGTGGATTTTGTACCAGAGGAATCAATTATGGAGAGAATAGCAATAAGCAAGGAATCCAAGAACAGAGAATGGCCCTGCATGGTCAAGGGTTTTCTAAAGCAGAGTTCTTCAAAGCACAAACCTGGTCTCCATTCATTAACTCTGTCAGCATCACAATAACTTTGACTTTTCTTTGGAATATCATCTGCCAAAAGTCACCGATAGTTTCTTTTAGTGGCCCCTGAGCAGCAATCATCATTTCTGGTTTCCAGTAACTCTACAAATCACAAAGATGGAATTTATTACTGCTACCATCAAAGAAAGAGCAATAGCCTCTTAAACATGTAGAAGAAAATTAGTTGATTTGGTATCATTGCCATTAATAGACAAAGTTAAAGTCCTGAAGACCAAGAAAAATTCAGTATCTATCCATAAAATATTTCATTCTCACCTAATGATGTGAAATTACAGTTAAAATATGCAGTGCTACCTATCAAAAATATTTTTCTAAAAATTTTTTTCTCTATTATTTCAATTGTGAAAATGAATTAATGTAATCATACAAAATTATTCTTATCATTGATCTATTTTAACTTGTGTCTGTAGGTTTTCTCCTGACATAATGTAATTAAGCTAATACTCATGAAAGTATGAGTTGCAGGAAGATCTGGAGAATAAGTAAATCCAACTGAGTTTGTAAGTCTTTACTTATTTAGTCTTTTGGGGGTTTTGTTTGTTTGGTTTGGTTTTGATTTTGGTGGTTTGGGTTTTGTTTTTTTCCCAGAATGTTTTATTATATAAATTCATCTGAGAGACTTTCGAAAATGCTGATATGCGACTATCAAGAATAAGAAGATCATTGCTAGGGTGGTCCCAAAAATCTAACTAATGAAAAGGTTTCACTGTATCATCACGTAAATTCAGGTATGCTGATTTGAATAGTTAATACCCTATAATAGTTGTATTTATTGTAATTTTGCTGTTTAAACTAGTATGTTAATATGTTTAACATAAAGTACAAGCAATAGTACTGCCTTATTCTAAATAAAATGATGAAATTTTAATCCCTTTAGATAATTTGATATGTTTAAAATGATATTATCTAGTGAAACTTTTGCACCTATGAATATGTGATTATCATTGAGCTCCTTATCTGTGTATAACATTGCCTAAGAGATAGACCTAACAACACAGCCATTCTCTCAAAAGGGTCAGAGCCTACTTTTGGAGTGTGGGTACCTACCATCACAAATGATGCATTAATATATTTGCTATTTTCTTCTGAGTCACTGTCGTCATCTGAAGACTCATCTGATTCAGGCTCACTCTCTTTGCTCATCTCCAGTTCATGCTTAAGTGGCACTCTGTTAAAGTCATCTGTGTAAAAAGAAACAGCAACAAGTCCTACCAAAGAAGTCCTCAGGGTTGAGGACTGAGCTCACCTACAGACAATATGCTTGAAATGATCGCATTCCTGGGCTCAAGTGAAAACTCAAATGCAAACGAATCAAAGTTCCTACTGACAGACACAGACGAAATTCCGAATTAAATGAACTGATCTACAATAAGAGTCTAGATAAGATTCAACACGTAATGATTAAAACTAGTTATAAAAGTCAAAAAATAAGAAAGTACCCAGATGATTATAGTAATAAAATCACAAGTTCTAGAAGTAGCATCATTATACTCCAACTGATAGATTGATGTTTTATAACACCTTAGTTCCTCATGCACCATCACCATACTGGTTGATATAACTGAAATTTTTTCACAGCTTAGACTTTTGTTTTTAATGTTATTCAAGTAACATTAAATTAAAATTTTCTACTAAGTACATTCTTCAGAATAATTTCCTTTAAATCCAAATTTTGTCTAGTTCTAAAGCATTCCTTGTTTCTCAATATTTTAAATCGTTAATAACCTGGCTGATGATACACTTAACTACATTACTATTCGTTCTATATTTTAACAGTATTAACAAGGACTTTTGCAGAAATTAACTAGGTCAGCCATGTATTGCTTTGACTTATCTGGTTGTCTTGTTTATTAGCTTGGCTTATATTTTACTCGTGCTAATTTTGGTACATGCAGCTGGATGCAATCGAAGCAGTACTAGGTGTGAACTTATCAGTATTCTTAAATAGAATTAAGCTTAAAATAATTGTTCATATTTTCAATGTGGTAAGTTTAGTGAGTGACAATTTATCAGATCTTTCCCGCTCTCAACCTTTCAAAACCTCTTCTATCTCATGATTACTCTGACATATAATAAAGGTAAGATATAACTAGTGAAGGAGATGAAAGCTTTCTTTGCCCCAACTCACATGTTTCATCTTCTATTTCTATTTCTGCCTTTTGTTTTTTCAAATATGCCTGTGTTGGGGTAGAGGTGAACACACTACTCTCTTTTAAAGTTAATTGAAAATACTTGGGATCTAAATAATCTGCTAAAATTAAATTTTAGATAGCCCACAAATTAATTTCTTTCTTTTTCTTCCCCTCCTCTCTCTTTCTATTGGCTTTTGAGACAGGAGTTTTTCTGTGTTGTCCTGGCTGTCCTGAAACTCACTCTGTAGACCAGACTGGTCTCAAACTCACAAAGATCCTTCTGCCTGTCTCTCAGGTGCTGAGACTAAAGGCATGTACCACCCAACTGCCCCCAAACTTATCTGTTGTCAATCAAGGGTCCCTTCATAGTTGATGTCTTACATTAAGTAAGTCCAAAAATGGCTTAACTATATCTAATACAAGAAATAAAACTCAACTACATACATGGGACAACATTAGAATTCCTGTTTTTCTTCTTATTATCTTCTTGATTTCCAATGTGCTGTGTCCTCCAACTCCTATATGAAGGAAGTCTCTAAGAAAAACAGAGAAGAAAGCCTCCTTTAAAATCTAATATTTCCTAAAGTACTGTAGCCTGAGATATGTCTTAAATAAGTACATCATGAATGCCTATAAAATTTCTGTAACTCCCCATGGGTGACAGGGTTTAATTGTTTGTTTAAATTTTTTTTATTTGTTTCTCAATATAATAAATTTATTATTTGGCAATTTCATACAATGCTCCCTGATCACACTTGCTTCCTATTCCTTCTAGGTCTACCCTTTCACCCATGGGTGGAAGCATGGGTGGAAACCCATGTGCCCTCCCCTCAACAAGAAAAAAAATACACCAAGTCCAATTTGTGTTGCCCACATACTCACTGAGGCATGGTCAAACTCCTAGTTCAGTCCTTTAAGGTTAACACTGAGTCCAGTTTTTAAAGTTGACTCTGAAGCTTTTCTTTTTACTACTCAAGACATTTAGTAGCTTTGACATGGGGAGTTGGGACTGAAAATGACGTTTTTACCTAATAGAGTTTACTTTTTAGTTAAAAGATGCTTACAACAAGTTTGCATAGCTTTTTCCTACGTTAGGTGAAACCACAAAATAAAGAATTTCATTATTATCCACCCTGTAATGGCAAATTATTTTAAGTGACCAGGTCTTGGTTAACAAAAACAGTACCCAAAGGATGAGACAGAGCAAAAGCATAGCAATGCAAACTTGTTTGAAAAGCTGTCCTTTAAAAAGAGAATGCATGAACAAAGAAAGCCTTCATAGCATCGTACATCATCATGGCTTTCTAGGGAAGTGTTTTCTAAACTTCAGCCATGGAGACATTTAGAGGCAACTGGATCTGTAATCCAAAAGGTTCAGTCAGCAAAGAGACCAGGCATTATCCTTGTGATGCTAGGCATGAAAGATGCAAGAGTGTAGATGTTACAGAATTTTGCAATATGGTTCCAAAATGCTGCTGAGCCCAGTCAATGTGTAGCACAGTTAGATGCCCTGCATGGAACTCTGGAATGATCTGGGTCCGAAGCTGTGATGGGGAAACTTAAGATGCAATGTAGACCTCAGGATAGTGAAGATGGCAGAAATATGGACCATTTGCCAAGGAAATGTGCAGCAGTCACATGCTCCTGATGCCACAGTCCAATCATAAAGAAAAACAGCAGAATTGTTTGGTGAAGGAGTTGTCACAAATTTACTCGGCAGAATGTGCTTTATTAGGAGAGAGAGATGGTTGAGGCCATGGTGCACAGTGCAGTGATTGGGTCTTGATGTGGGAGAGCAATTCACATAATATAACATCATACCATAAGACAGCATGATGGGGGCTTGAGAGCCTTTGCTATAAACCCAGAAAAGGCCAGCAATGGGAGACTAGGCATAATATCTAACATGTAGGGGTTTCGTAAAGTAGAGACAGGTTCTGCAGTTCCCTAAGAAGCACTTCTTACTTTTACAAGTTTTCCAATATGGAAGGAAATTCTATATTAGCTTTTCAGTCTGACTTGGTCTAAGAAGGTAGGCATACGTTAGTACTTTTAATGATCTTTCAGTTGCAGGGGATATGGACTGGGCTTGATTTCTCTACTGTTAAAACCCAAGACTGACTTCCCATAGCAGGGGCTATCAGTTTTTTCTAGAGAACAGTCTACAAGGAGAGGAGTATGGCCTGGTTCTGGGGAGGGGTAGCTAGATGGTCTGTGATTCAAGTCTGAGAATATTCTCTTCCATTGTGCTTTCTCCTCCACAATGGACCAAACCATCAAGTCATGGGCCAAAGTAAACCTCTCCTCCTTCACTCCCTCTTGAATTTTTTCTCAACTGTAAATGGTTTTTTATTGATACCTGGTCACAGCAATGAAAACTATAAATAACAGAAAACCAGCTACCTCTGGAAAATATCACTGCATGTTGTAAGATACCACCCAACAAACACAGTTCAAATAGAAAGAACCTAATAGTCTAAGTGGAACTGGTAGATCCCCTTCCATCAGTAGAATACTGAGAATTATTTATTCTTCAATCCCTGCTTCTTTCAATTGCCCAAATCTAAGCCTCTCAGAGAGGTGACCAGTATACAGGCCAAGCCAGTAATAGCTAGGTCCATGGTTCTAAGGTAACTGACACCTTCTAGTAGAATAAGTGAGAGTAGGGTCCCAGACCAACTGCACATTGTCTTGGGTAATGCTGGGTTGTAGCCAAAAGGGGACTCAGGTTTAATGAGGTCATTATCTATGGTGGTGCAGTTTTGCATTGATCCATCTGATATGAGATGTCTTTACTATTATAAGTAGACCTTTACCTGTATTCTACAAGTAAGCCTAGTAAACTTCCTGGTTGCCCAAATTGAACTCAGATGGAATTATGACTTTGATGTGTCTTTGGGTGTCCTAACTTGAGTGAGCAGAAGTCTGGTCTTTTATACACAGGAAAGGCTAAATCATCACTGTGATATCTCAGCAAATACCTTTCTATCAACTTTCTGGTGTCTATGGTCTCTCCTCAACAAAACTACATCCTGATCCTCTTCTCCCAGCAATCTCTTTCCATTCCCTTTTATACCAAGTAGACATCACTTGATACCACCAAGAAGTTGAATCATTGTCAAGCTTGCATTTCTTAGCCTCATAATTTGAATAGTTTCTAGGCCTGGGTAGTAATGGGCTCTTTCCCACAAGAGTTAGGCCAACAATGATGACATAATCTATGCAGCCTTGCTATAGCTTGATATCTTTCTTGCCTCCTCTGATCACTCTTTACATGCCTCACCCATCTAGTCTCACCATTCCACCTTTGTCTGTTTTATTACAAACATGACATTATGTCTAAACAAATGACTAGAATCATATATGTAACTGAATATTACCCTTCTTCCTAGTCATCTATTCTTAACTTTCTCCTAGAACCTTGTGTTTTCATAAGTCTCCAGCATACTGTTCTTATGACTTTCTTGATTTCTATGTGACCCCTTCATATGTCATCATCCACTGCTACATTCACTTGCAAAGACCCTCAATTCCTTTGCTGTTCTTCTCCCACATAACTACTTTTCAGATATACATGGGCTCAAACAACCTCTAGCCCCAGAGATCTCAGTCAAAATCACCAAATGATACTCTTTCAATTCATGGCCATAAATACCAAATGATCATGCAATAACTTCTAACCATCTTATTAACTTTCAATTAACTATTTCCTACTCTGTTTTCTTCTTTGAGCACTAAGATTTATATTGCCCTTGTTGCCCTGGTTTCCTTCAGCTCTCCACTCATGACTTTGCTTCATAATTCCTTTATAAATTAAAGGCATTTGAGATTGAACTAATGTAAAGACAGTTACTTTGGTTTGATTAGCATGTGTAATAAACATGTTTTGGAATAACCTACTATTCCCCACAAATGTGTACAATTATGTATCAAGTAAGCATTTCTAATGTATTATGACCAAAGGAAAGATAGCTGTAAAGGAGCTACTTCCACTTTCTGACATACCATCACCACATGTACCAGTCACTCTGCTTCTCTATCCTCATTCTCTTTCTGTCTGCTTGTGTGGAGTAATGTCTCCAGTCTCTGCGTGTTATAGCTGGTGAGTGATGACACTTTCAGACCTCTCCCATGTCCACTTGCAAAGCACTTTGACTCTTGTGCCTATAAATGTCCTTGGCACCCATAAGAAATTTAATCAGGTCTGCTCAGTTGAAATAATAAGTCCCTCTTTTTTTTAGTGACTAAACATACAAATGTTACCTTAGACATACTAGCACCACTAAACAGCAAGTATTCATATGCAACTTAGTGAGCTTATAGTCAGTTCATCAGGTCAAAGAGTAATAAAATAATGCTAAATCTCCCTGATGTTCAATCCTGTTTTCTATCTACTAGTCACTCACTATAGGTCAAGTCATTGGAAGATGGTGATACTCAGAATCATTAGATGCTGCCTGCTATCTTTCAAGCTCAGCCCCACTTTTATCATAACTAGTCAAGTGGCCTGCATCTGATAAAAGAAAAGCATATCTCATCTCTCATGAAACTGGAAGTCTCACTAAACTGAAAATTACAGTGCAGGTGGAAGGGGAAAATTCACACCACTTTTGATGATGAAGTTGTATAAGGATGGGTGTATCAACACACTGAAATCACTGCAAAATTCATTCTCAATTGGCTTTCAGGTTACTGCAGATCAGCCCAGCACTTGGGAGCCGCATACACACAAGCCGCCCGAGACCCAAGCGATATTATGCCTGTCTGTCTCAGAGCCTGGCTGTCCCCAGAATAATTATTTAATAAAGAGATGGGGATGCAAATACATATACTTTATGTTCTGTTTGCCACCTCCAGCCAGTTCAACTTCATAATCAGTCATAAATCCTTCTAATTATTTCCTTTGAAACCAAAACCAGATGCAGTATTTTTTTAAAGGTAAGATGTTACATTGCCCGTGGCAGACCACTATGTGGCTATTGTGATTATTTTGACACTTTTCATGTAAGTTTTGTGAAGCAAGAGTATTAACTGTAGACTCAGACCTCAAGATTTAAACAAACTTTTTGTATAACTGTTATATAAATACGGACATTTTTTAAACTAGTGGAGTCTTGACTTCCTCATCTGCATTCTACTGCTTTGTAGCCAAGTACTGGCAAGGATTCCTCAAAATTACTTATACCAGTTGTCATCACTGTGACCCTTGCTACCTGGTATTCAGCCTCCAGAGGAGTTGGATCACTGGGTGGATCTCTCTTCTTCATGTTCTGTAGACATGAATGTAACTCAGACAAGTTCACTTCTGTTTCCCCAAACTGATTGTATTCCACTAAAGCCTGATGAATCAGGATGTACTGTGCCTGCAAGAGTCAAACAACAACACACACAACTAAAATGTACTATAGAGCCCTATATATCACATTTAACTAAAATATGTATACATTCAATTTTTCACAACTGGGAAGCTGTGTAATAAACGAATATTGATAACTATAACACACAAATATTCTGGAAATTGAGTCACAACTTTCTAGACTGTGAACAAATTGCATTTTAGACTATAATCCCAGAAAAAGCAGTGGTTTTTTTCAAAGAAAGTATCCATGAATTGAAATTAATTATTATTAATCATTACCTACAGCTATAATAAATTTCAAAGTATATTAGAAAAACAAGTAAACATCCTATAGAACAAATATATATTATTCAAAGTATTTATGGTATCTTTTTCCAATGGAGAAACCAAGATCTGATATGCCAAACTGAAATTCAGCAGCTCCAAATGTTTTTATTAGCTCATTTGAGGCCATTTTTTCTTTCTTTTTAAGGAAAAGATATATTTTTGATAAGCCTTTTAAACTGCCATATCTAGTTTGGCACATCTTTTGACTCTGATTATTATCTGAGTATCATTCTATTTTGATAGAATGGCTGTTTCTCTACAGACACACAAGTACATGCATGTTACTGCTATTGATTCCCTGTGAGTTCCATGTCTGCATCTGACCACATAGACAGACACACACTAGATTGTTCTCTTCAATGCCAGAAGCAATTGGTTGTGATTTTCCATTTCCCACTGATAGGTATTTAGAGCACTTCAAATATTTTGTTATTCTAACTATTAAAATCCAGGGAGCATTCCTGCACCTGTTTCTGGTTATGGTCATTTGCACAGACAAACGTGTAGTTGTTGCCAAACAGACATTTTCTATAATAACTATTTCTCCCACTTACCAAATACCACAACACATGCCCAAAAATGCCTAAGTGCTTCAACTGATTCTTTCCTGTTAACGTTTTTCTGTTGTTGTTGTTTGTGCTATATGAGACAAATACTAGCTTTATCTCAGCACTAATTCCATTTTATGGATGGTTTATCTGAAGCATGGAAAGATTAAAAGAAATCCAACAATGCACAAAATGAGTGATTCCGGGCCTTTATTTGAACTTCTGAGATCTAGTCCAAAGAGCCAGGTTCTTGCAGGTGTGGTGTTAGTCTAGCACTTGAGAGGCTGAGGCAGGATTTCTGCTGCAAATTTAAGGCCATATGGACTGCAGAGTGAGACCAACAATGTGTGAAAAAAATAAAGAAAACAAAAGATACTCTTATCCCCTATTCTATTCTGTCTGCTCAGTGTTATGAAAAGTTGCCAGTGCTGTGTTCTATCTCTTCAAGCTTAACCATGCAAATGACTTCATTGTTCAGGAACTATATTATGTTCACCTTGCTTCCACTTATGTATTTCTACAAGTACAAAGTGCTTCCGATGAGGATTAGCTCATTTTAGCTTTTAGAAATTAAAATTAAACATCATCGTATTCCACCATTTGAATCTGCAAATAATATGAATTTCTTTTAAGCTCCTCCCTAGTGCCCCCCAAAATTTAAACACTCAAACACTAGAGAGCCTTTTCATGTAAACTAAGACTGTACCTCCACTTGCACCATCAGACACCTCTGCCGCCTTAGCTTGACAACATAATCATAGACATCCACTTTGCCCTCTGCTTCCAGGCCTTCCAGCATGGCATCAATTCCAATGTAGGTGCCTGTACGCCCAACACCAGCACTGAGGGAACAGACAAAAAGAAAGGTGTGAGGTATACCAGATGGCTCAGTGGGTGAAGGAGTCTGAATTACAAGACTGTTGACATGCACTTGATCCCTGAATTCCACTTGAAGATGGAAGGAAGGAACTGAGTTCATAAAGATCTATAAAGCTCTCCTCTATCCTAAAACCACCATGACCACACAGGTACACATAACATGCACACACACACACACACACACACACACACACACACACAGTTTTTCTTTAAAAAAAAACAGAAGATATGTGTGAGTCATGTTCACAAGGAAGAAGTGAAACAGCCATCAAGAGTCGGCAATAGGACAATTTTATCTTAATAATTACTTATATATAAATATATTCTTGCAGGCTCTTGCAATTTAATTGACAAAGCATAATGTCCGTTTATGCCCCCCACAAATACATGCAATTATAAAATGTCAATTTATAAGACAACTGTTTGAGAAATGAATATAAGTTCATCTTAGCAAATTGTTGACAAAAGAGCACTAGCCAATAAAGATATCCCTAACTGCCCAACAAAAGGGTTGGACAGGCCGACAGGCCCACTCGCCCCACAGAGTCTTTACCTGCAGTGCACCACAATGGGACCACTGAAGAAGTTGCTAAAAGCATTAACTCTCCTTCGAAGTTTGAGGAGCAGGTGAGGGTCTTCAGGAACTCCATGGTCTGGCCAGCTGGTGAATTGAATATGAGTCACTTCTCTTCCAGTTGCTTTTTCTTTTTTCTACTCAAGAGATAAAGCATTCTTTGAGAAAGTTTCTTTCAAAGCAAACTCAGTGAGGTAGATCGATACAAAAGAAGAGCTGTACAATAGGTTCCTCGTGTAAGTATCTCCAAGCCTTTGCCTCAGACCCTCTCTACCATGGTTTTCAGGACTGAATTGCCTATCCCACTACTGAGAGTTCGTGAGAAGCCAGACTAAGACACACGTGCACTGTCCAGCAAACCAGTAATGAGCAGATAAAGAAAGAGTAAATAAAGTAGAAACGCCTTAGATCTTCTGTACTATGAAGTCAAAGTTAAAAAAAAAAAACCCTAAAAATAAGATACTGAGAGCCATAGATGGAGGTTTGTATACTGAGTAAATTCCATACACATAGTTCTTTAGAATTTATCTGCTTGGTTTCCCAGCAAGCAGGACTGTTTCCTACATGGAGAAGTATAATTAATTATTTAGTTTGGGTTATGTTCTACAGACTCTCACACAGAGAATGACCACCTTTCAAAATATAAATAATAAGATAATATTTTCTTTGTAGCTTTCCAATAGACAACATTTAAATTCATTAGAATAGATACCTACTAGAATAGATAGACATTGGCCTCTACACATCTCCCATATATATGCAATGGCATCGCTTGCCAAGCGTGCATTTTTCTATTGGCTTTAGACAGGATTGTTCATCCCCAAAAGCATAGCTGGGAGTGATGCTATCAGAGCAAAGAACGCTTTCAGAGAAATACTGAGCAAATCTGACTTTTTGTTTTGTTTTGTTTTGATTTGATTTGATTTATTTTCCTGGAGAAAATGTGTTCTAATAAAGTTCAGGTTGCCAAAAGCCTCCCAAAAATAGTATTCAAAGAAATGTTTAACTCATAAAGTGTGCAAGTTTCAATTGCATTACTAGGGTATACATTGTAAATCAAAGACTTCAGAGTGGTACCCCATCACTATGTAATGGTAGAGCATTTTGACACTATAAAGTGAAAATCTGAACCAATCTAACTCCCTATTCCAACACGCTCAGCCTAAGGCAACCATTGATTTATGTTCTGTATTCATAGGCTCCTCTATCTAGAATTTTCCTGAAAATTGAATTGCATAATAAGAGATGATCTCCATTTCAAGTCTTACCATGCTGACCTCTTTCTTTGCTGAACTAAATATTCTCCCTCCCTCCCTCCTCCTTCCTCCTTCCCTCCCTATCCCCCTCTCTCTTTCCAGTGTAGTTATAACTTAGTATGTTTTAATATGCTCATGCAATGTGCCATATTCTAAAATATGCTTCCCATTATTCAGAGAGACTACTCACAACCATGATTGTTTGTTTTTCCACTTAACAACCTTGTCCCTGACAAAGCATATCTTGGGGACCCATTTGTTACTACTTCAAAGGACCAGTGGAAGAGTGTGATTGGTGTAGACAAACAATGCCTCAATCGGCGATTAAAATTTGATCCTGTTAACTTTCATGGTTGTTTTAACCTGGCTCTTTCTCCTAAAGATCATTAAAAATAATTTTTCCCAGATGTGTTTTAGTTCCTCACATTTTACTTTCCTTAGCTGAATTCTTATGAAAAGTCATACCAAGCCCAAAGTTACAGAATGAGATAAACTCACATGTGCAATGTTCAGCTTCTGAATGATGTAATCAGGACATCGTTTGTGGTCATTGATTGTCACAACAATATCTCTGAAAGCCCGAGTGCCTTCCTCCATGCATGGCCAGTATTCTGCACACTTGTTCTAACATTTGAAAGAATCATTAATGATTGTAGTCTATTAGAATACAGGTTCAGCTTACTCCCAAAACACCAACAACCAAAAACATATTCAACTCATGTTCCCCAAACACTTGCATACTTATTTAATAACATGTACACCTTGAGCTGAAATATGTTCTATTTCTCACTAATGTTTCTGGATGAGTTTCTCTTAACCAATCAACAGAAGCATGATCTACCCATCCTTTGCCAGCTATCACAAGAAGATTGCAAAAATGATTACCACAAGTGATATGACTGCAGACTGCAAGTGGTTACTTCAGT
This sequence comes from Tokudaia tokunoshimensis, assembly GCA_036184795.1. Lineage (NCBI taxonomy): Eukaryota > Metazoa > Chordata > Mammalia > Rodentia > Muridae > Tokudaia > Tokudaia tokunoshimensis. The sequence goes on along the minus strand of BTHU01000013.1, from coordinate 56,354,451 downwards.
ACTCAGGAACCCATAGGCTTTTTATTTCTCCCAACATTGAATTATGTGAGTGTCCAATATCAGTCTTTACTGTGGCCATTCACAAATGCTTATAAAGTTGTCACATAACAATGTTTGAAATTATATCAATGTCAAATATGAGCTTCTAAATCAATTCACTTAAATGTTATACACACACACACACACACACACACACACACACACACACACACCTTTTATACATATGTACTTTTCCAACATACATTAAATAAAATGTTAACAAGGTTAAAACAGAGAATTGTCTGTATAAATCATACCAGATGCAGCTCAGCATTTCTTTTCCCCATCCCCAACCGCCAACCTTCTGGGTTTTTACCCTGTTTCCTTCTTCACATCGTGTGACCATGACAATCACTGTGGCCTTTTGCTCCCAGATCATCCTCCAGAAGTCATCAACTGTCTCATCCCGGGGCCCTAGGAGTTAAGTACAAGTTATCCAGTCCTCAGAAGTGCTATAAAACAAGTTTCTAGGAGAAACTCCAGGATATAAAATCAATTACCTTGTGCAGCAATGTATTTCCTGGGTTCCTTGAAGCCCTGATCAAAACATACAAAGAAAATAGTCATTTATGGAACACTTTTTCATTAACACAAAATACTGTGAATCAGAAGTTGATATAGCTCTACCATGGCTGCAATCACATCTGGCCGTTTCCAGATCGTTGCCGGGGGAGGATTAATGTGCAACAAGACATTTAATGGTGCCGAACAGGTTAGCTACCATTTGCAAACAGTCTTCATGACCTGAATATATTTTTACCATGCAATCCTACAAACAGCTTTTATAATTAGACTTTATCTCATCTGAGATGGAGCAGTAATTAACAAGACAAATCCATTCTTTCCTTTCTTATAAACCCCCTGCCTCACAGAACCACCTGCTATTCAGACCTTTTCACCAGCCTTGGGGGGGTTCCTTTTCAGAGTTCTACTCAATTTCTTGCAATAAATCCCTCTGGGAACACTCCTACATTTCCACATATTAACTATTGCTGGAACACATTGTGGATTCCCTAGAGTCTTTTTATGCCATTCCAGATATGAAAATAAAAAAACATTCATTATCTGTAATGACTGCTTTCTCTGCTCCACTGGTTAAGATAAGGAAGCAGTACAGAGGCAGATGAAACATGCTAACTCCTTGCAAGACTCTCTCAAACACCTTAAATTTACCTTATTCATGGGGGAAAATTCCACAGGATGTGGTAGCTTTGCCATGGATTGAAACTTTGCACATCAGCTAAATGAACCTTCAGTTAATTTTAGTAAGTTCCGTGATGGTTTCAGTCATGTGCATGTATATATATACCAAGTACCTGCCGAGTTACTGCAGTATGTCAAGATCCTGCCTAGGAGCTGAGGAGATCTGCTTTCCAGGGGATTGGAGCTCAGTTGGAGAAACATAATTATAACTTGATCCCATAATTATCAAACGTATTTGAACAGAATGTGTAGCTATTTATTTCTAGAGTCTACCTAAAACCTGAAAAATATCTTGAGCATTGCTAAGTCTGCTCTCAATTACATTTCTTTGAAGAACAAAGATATTTGGAAAATGAACTTGCGTACTCTAAAACAAAACTTGTTCAGTACTAATTGTCTGGCCTGCAGAGGACACTTGCCCAAATCAGTTCAATGGTGGTGAAAATTAGGACCGACTACTATGGTATTTTGGGAACCATTCTGCACATCTGAAAATGTTGCTTTGTTCTGGAAACAAGCTTTTCAGAGAACATGTAAAGCAGAAATAGGAGTTTATATTATGGAGGTCATTGACACATGTAGATTCCTCTCTAACTCAGTTGGATTCCTTAAGGGATTCCAGAGACTGAAATACCAACCAAACGCATGAGTAGGCTGGACTTACACCCCTCACTAGTATGTAGCAGAAGTGCGGCTTGTTCTTCATGCTGGTCCTCCAACAGTTGGAGTGGGGGCTGTCCCTATTTCTGTTGCCTGCCCATAGATCCTATTCCCCTAACTGCACTGCCTTCTCTGGCCTCAGTGGGAGAAGATGCTCTTAGTTCTGTGACTTGTGCCAAGGTAAGTTGGTAGCCAGGTGGGCTTCCCCCTTCTCAGAGGAGAAAGGGGAAAGAAGTATGGGAGGATGGTCTACGTGAGGGGTTAACGGGAAGAAGGGAGTCTACGGTTTATATGTAAAATAAATACATTAATGGAAAAATTAAAGCAGGAATATTATTTTTTAAAGAATGTAAAAAGTGTTAGATATCAAAAATATTTGATAAGAGACAGGTTTAGATTGCTATCTTCGGAGACTACCAAAGATGGTATGTTAGTTCTGATTCTCCCAGAGAAACTGGGACTATTTCACAGTGAGTTGTGAGAGTTAGTTAACTAATAAATCAAAATCATTAAAAACGATGATGGAGAAACAACAAATGCCCTTGATAGATTGTAGTATTGTTAACAAATAGTCACAACCATTTATGTGAGTAATTTGGCTCTGGAAAACCATAAGATATCTTACAAAGTAAATCTATTAATGATTAACACAGAATTGGCAAAGGTATATGTTTCGTGAGTGGTTCAACAATAAAGTATTTCTAAGTTAGTTTATGCTTTTGAATAGACTGTGTGTTGTTGGTTGGATTCTTGTCTTCAAGTTTTCTATTTAGCGCCAACTGTAGGCTGTGTCTTTAAATGAAATGTCTTTGTGGATCTGAGAATTAACATGATGTCTCAGGTACAATGACCAGTGTCCATATAAGTGACAGGAGGTAGATATGCAGTAACAAGGGCTGTAAGAGGGAAGAAGGCCACAAGGTGGAGGCAGAGAGTGGAGAGAGCCAGCCATTATCCAGCAAAAAGAAGGAGAGCTAGAAGTCTCCAGAAGCCTGAAAGTAGAAATAGGAATTTTCCCATGAGACCTCAAGTGAACATGGTTATGCTGAGAACTTGCTTTGAGATTTCTAAGTTCAAGAACTCAGAGAATAGATTTATTTTATTTTCATTGTACTAGTTTGTGATATTTTATTATGCCAGGTCTCAGAAACAAATACCTATAAATTACATATAAATTATGATGAAGTGAACATTGACTTTCCACTTCAATAAAATTTTACACGTTCATGTAAGCAAAACAAAATAATAACAAAAGACCTCAATTTCAACTGCCATCCTTTGTAAAAAGGTTTGAGAATCACAGACAAATCAGCAAATACCATATCATAACACACACCTTATCACATACTAGATAATTATGCTAGTTTTCAATAGTACATTTTTTAAAAAAAAATTTATGGACAAAAACACATTCATATGTTGCAGATGGATTGTAAGTTAGGGCAGCTGCCATGTGGGAATTTTAAAAATTCCTCTTTAGAAATTTACTCTATAGATAAATTAAAACTCACAGTGTAATAATATGAATTAAGATGACATATTGCATCTTTCTTTGTAGCAGTAAAAATGTATAAAGTGTACTTAACTTTCGTTAATTATACCATGAGTTACCATAAAAATAAAGAGATGTGAAAATTCGTTGGGTCTTGGGTTGGCAAACTATAGCTTGTGATGCTTAATCATTTTTAAAACTTTGTATGTGTGTGTGTGTGTGTGTGTGTGTGTGCATGTACATGCACAACATGTGTGCTAATGCCTACAGAGGCCTTAAGAGGGCATCAGTTCCCTTGTAACTGATGCTGCAGGTGTTTGTGAGCTTCCTGGTGTAGGTGGTGAGAACCAAACCTAGATCCTCTGCCAAAGCAGTCAGTTCTCTTAACTGCTGAGCCATCTTTCAAGCTCCCCTTACCCTATATTTGTTTAGTTTTGATTGCCAATTTAATAATATTTAAGATCACCTTAGAGACAAACTTCTGCACATGTCTGTAGGGGAGTATCCAGAGAGGCTTAAATGTGGTAAGACCCACCCTGATTATAGGGAACACTGTTCATTCCATTGACAAAAGTCCTGCGCTGAATGAAAGGGAGAGCACAGGAGTCCTAGCATAGCATCTGTCTCTTTGCTTCCTGACTATAGATGCAATGAGATTGGCTACTTACACTCTTCAGATGCACCTTCCTCATAGTCATGCAGTGTACTTCAAACCACGAGCCAGAAGAAGCCTACCTGTCCTTATATTGTCCCTTTCATGTATTTTGTAACATGAACAAGAAAGGTATAGACAATCCTGTGAGCAAATCTAGCAAGATTTGACTTCATACCTAAAGTTCTTTGTGACTAAGCTATATTACTTACTTTCAAGGGATGCTGAACCAGTCAAGACTTGAGTATTTGTGACAAAGATTAACTCTGAAATGTGAAGCCTATATGCTCTCTGGGTCATAACAGGAAGAATCTGTAATCTTTTTGTTTAGAGTACTATTACATGTGTTCCATATATAGAAAGATCTATACTACATAAATATTTTAGATGGCTATACATTCTATATCTATACTATGTATAGATCTATATGTGTACAGATATGCATGTGTACACATGCATATAGATATGTATGCTTTTATATGCATATTCAGAAAATAACAGGCTACATCATGGTGTGAATATAACAATTATAATCAAAGTCTTAGTGATGTTGGCGTTTTACTTTTCTTTTAAGAAACATGTACAGACATGAATGCTCTCCTGAAAGAAGGAGATACTGGGTAGATTGGCTAAGGAGATGTTCTCAACTTATATGTGCTTATCTATCTTGTAAAATTCTTGAACTCACATGAAACCCTACTTAATGAAGAATTATAGATGCCGAATTTTAAGATGTCATTGCTAAGTTTTGTCTAGATATTTTCCATTTGGATAACTACTAGGGAGAGAAGAACACTCCGATGGAGAAACTGCTGCCATGCTCAGTGGACAGAAGCACACCAGCTTGGGCTTAGACAGACCTAAACTCCACTGCAGTCTAAGTCTTTCCTAATTTTATTACAGTTTTATAATAACTAAAGCACTTGAGTTTCCCAATTCTCCTGTGTTAGTGGGCAGAGGGTGTTCAGCTGCAGCAAATGCAGAGTTCTTATGAGAAATCCATGCAGAGATACTTTCATGCACAGTGAAGAGGAGAGTTTTATTTTCATAAGGGGAGAGCCCCATTTTACACCTAGCACCAGCAAGAATACACGTAACAATCTTTGTAAATGTTAATGAATTTTGTTTTTGGTGTAAGTGATGTCATAGGTTTAACTTAAAATATTTATAATAATTTCTTTAAATTCTTGCAAAACCAGTAGAGGGACTAAGTAAAACACACACATATGTAAAGAAAACAAACATTTCTGACAATCAAGAGAAGCCATAAGGTAGCCCAGCGTATTTACTTACATCAATGTAGCTGGCATTTATGTAGGTGGACCCTGCATCTCCATTTATTTCAGAGAGTTCCACACGGTTATAATCATCTGATTAAAGAAAAGGAAATTAATGCTGAACTAAAGAGTAGCCATATGGTGTCAATACACAGAAACTCAGTTCCCAAGTGCACTTACAGGGAAGAATGTCAACATAACGGTTTTTATTCTGATTATGAGGCTTTCGGGCATCTTTGATGGGAAACTTGCTGAATACCCGTGGAATGCTCTGAAAGATACAAATATTCTTGGGTTACAGAAGAGTCCCAAAAGAAGGAGGTGGGATAGAATGAGGGAGGGAAGAAGAGGGGAAAGGAAGGAGGCAGTGAGGCAGAACAAGGAAGGGAGGAAGGAAGGAAGGAAGGAAGGAAGGAAGGAAGGGAGGGAGGGAGGGAGGGAGAAAGGGAGGGAGGGAGAGAGGGAGAAAGGGAGGGAGGGAGGGAGGGAAGGAGAAGGAAGGAAGGAGGGAGGGAAGGAAGGAAGGAAGGAAGGGAGGGAGGGAAGGAAGGAAGGAAGGAAGGAGGGAGGGAAGGAAGGAAGGAGGGAGGGAAGGAAGGAAGGAAGGAAGGAAGGAAGGAAGGAAAGAAGGGAGGGAGGGAGGGAGGGAAGGAAGGAAGGAAGGAAGGAAGGAAGGAAGGAAAGAAGGGAGGGAGGGAGGGAAGGAAGGAAGGAAGGAAGGAAGGAAGGAAGGAAGGAAAGAAGGGAGGGAGGGAGGGAGGGAAGGAGGGAGGGAGGGAGGAAGGAGGGAAGGAAGGAAGGAAGAGAAAGAAAGTTTTATCCTTTATCAGTTATCACTGGGGGTAAATGAAGTAACATAAATACATTCTTTATACTGACAAACATGGTACATTAGGTAGATGGAATTAACTTTATTATGAATTCTGAAAATATTTTTTAAAAAGTTAATGATAGAACAATTTAATTTAATTTCAAAACAAATTTAATGTTAAATGAAAAATATAAAATTACTTAGTGACAGATTATTAGAGAGTCATCTAGAACACAAGAACAAAACGAACCAAATCTGTTTGCGAAAGGACTTCATACTCAGATAAAATGCACTAGAGCACTATGCTCCAAGCATACCAGCTTCCTATTGTGAATGGCCTTGCCACCCTTTCTGAATCCCTATTCTATAAATATTGCAATAACATGTGACTATATTATATTTCTGTGCTTGGTGAATAAATTATTAAGGCAAATGGTTATGCATATATATGTAACATGAAATCATCTTGAAGACTATGTGGAATTTCTTACCCTCTGTCAAGAGTGACTCATACCTGAAATTCAGCCAGGAACAGTCTGCCCTCATCAGCAATCTTTCTTTTGTATGTTTCCAACAGAATGTCAGAATGAATTGGCTCCACGTCCATCAGCTGCTTTTCATCATCTGTAAACAAGTTAGAGATAAGCCCTGTGTTGCATCTTTCTGTCTGTCCATCTGATCTGTATGTGCTAATAGAGCTCATAATCCAGTTATTTCCCTTCTCCCTATCTGTGTGGGAAGCTTCATTCATATGTAAACATTTACCTATAAATTAAAGACTTCTAAATCTTGTACCTCAGTCTTTTTCTGGCTTTGTCCTGTTCCCTCTATAAGAATGAGTTTCTCTTTTTCCTATGCCTAGATAAAAGTTCCCCGACCAAATATTATCATTCTAAGACATCCATTTTTTTTGCTTGATTGCATTCAAATTGTAGTTACTGACAGATTACTATTTTCTCTTTATTTCTCCCTTTTGTGCTCTCTCTCTCTCTCTCTCTCTCTCTCTCTCTCTCTCTCTCTCTCTCTCTCTCTCTCTCTCTCTCTCCCTCCCTCCCTTCCTCCCTCCCTTGTTCCCTCCCTCCCTCCATCAGTCCCATCCATACTAGACAAGCTATCCTTACAGGAGCTCTCTCCCAGACTTTATTTTTAACTTTTGTTAAATACTACAATTGTACAGATGGTAAAATAAAATGATTAATACTAGATTAATACTATTCTGCCCACTATTCGCCTTAATTTGGTTACTCTCTTTTGTCAAATAAATTATATTTATGTTGTATCTCCATAATAAAAAGGAAAAAACATTATATAGATTGTAATGTAACTTTCTGTGAGAAGAATCAATACAGATTTTTTCCATCAGATCATGTCCTTTATGAGAATTTTCATGACAAGCTATATTTACAGAAAGGACTTGACAAAACATAGTTTTTTACGAGATATATTTGTTATATTTGAATTATGTGTATAAGTTTTTCCTGCATGTATGCACACACAGCACTTATATGCCATGCCCGCACAGGGCAGAAAATGGTATCTGATTCTCTCGAAGTGGATTTTAGGCCAATTGTGAGTGGCCAAGTGAATGCTAGGAACTAACCCAGGGCCTCTTCCAGAGAAGCCAGTGCTCTTCACCTCTGAGCTGTCTGTCTAGGCCCAGAAATCACAGTTTTAAAAGGCTCAGGAAATTTGTACTGTCGCACATGCAAATGCTTCTCCTAGTCACCCATCTCCTGTTTCTGGTTCTTTCTCCAGTGTCATGTTAACTGTCCCCATTGTCAGATGCAGAAAGAATTGTTCAGGAGTGTGACATACTAATCTTACTGTTCCCAATAAACTTTGTTTTTCAAACACAATTATCACTTTGGCTAGTTCCTCTGGGTGGTGAGGGATGTCTAGACCTCATCCAGGCTGACTTGGCTATGTTTAGAGTGGGTAAGTTCTAAAGTGTTCCTTGTTGTAACTGGTACTAATAACAAGAGAAAATACCCGATACGTCCAACCCACCTCAACTCTGGCAACTGTATTCAACCCTCTGCCCGGGTATGGTTAGACCTTTCTTCCTTCCTCTCCCTTCAGTCTAACAGGACTAACACTCCAGACATGTGATCTTGCTGACTTGATCTAGTCATTGACATGCACCAATTTCAATATCCTCACCCAGGCATGGGGGAGAAAACATTAAAATAAAGAGAAACCTCTGTGCCTTCCCAATGTTTGCAGCCTGGTTATGGGAGGGTATTCAACAAAGATGTGAACAAATAGAGCCATGACAGTTTGTGATACAGTCTATAAAGGGACCCAAACTATGGAGCTCCAAAGAACCAGCCCAAAAGCTGTTGTGCACAGCTTGGTACCTCCTGTTGTCTGAAGGAAACCCTTCACATAGGAGGTAACGCAAGACAGAGACATTTTCAAATTCAGGGCCATAAATAAGAGAAAAATAAATACTTTATTTCAAGCACAGTTTAAATATCTCTAATAATTTTTATTGGATCCTGTCTTTAAAAACTGAAAAAAAATTATACAATAATCAGAAGAAGGCATGTCCTTTTCATATAAAGTGCCTTATTCATCATTTTGCCTTCAGTGGGAGGATCCACCATCACACCCTGGCAAAACCTGAAGACACTCCATATCACAGCATCACTATGGAATACCATCTTCCTTCTTCACTGGTCGGTCTGATGCTTCCCTGCGTCCTTAGCAAACCATATTCCTGCCCTCCCGACAGACAATTTTCTATATTTTATCTTTGTGCGGGACCAAGCACATTGCACAGCTGCAATCTTTACCCCACTGCCCTTATTTATCAATACACCTGCGTTCCTCTCTTCGATTCCCAACCCTTAAAGAGCAGAGACCATGGCCTGTGGCATTCTCAGTGGCATGGATGATAATATTTGTGATATTATTGTGATTGAAAACTTCACATAGATGGCTACTTTTGGAATAGATGAATTTGATTCATTTGGTCGACGGACAAAGCCCAGGTAGAATTAAAGATGCCCAGCCCTTCTTTTAAAATAAGTGAACTCCAATTCAGAGAAATAATACTCATCAGTCAAAATTATTCATACTCACCCCTTTCAACGAGTTCCTGTTGTTCATCTAAATTGCTGTGAAAATAAAATGAAATAAGCTTCTGTATTTGTAACAACATGGCATTCAGTTGGCCTTCAACTTAGCTGAGCAAGTATCATTTTATAAATGTACTAAGTGGAGTGACAAGTACAGAAGAGGATCACAGAAGCGGGGAGGGGGAGAGGTAGGAGAGGAAAGAGGGTGAAGGATGGAAAAGGGGAAAGGGAAAATGGGAACTTGGAACTTGGGCAGAGTGCAGAAAGCAATGGGAGCAAAGAAAGTGACCAAGAGTTGCCTCTAAATTTCAGAAGAATGAGAAAGAATTAGGTGAATTCTCCCATTTTTTTTTCATAAATTTTTATCCTCTTAGGCAAAGAAGTGAGCACACTGCCCAGAACTTCCCTCCTTTGCAATTGCTGTCCCCAGATTGCTTTCATCCACTGAGGATTAAAAGATACACATTCTTTACACTGATTATTATTATTAAAACAAGCTTACGCTACCATTAGCAAACATAGAGAATATAAGTACTTACAGGAAGCTAATAATTCCATGTTACATCTTTGACTCAATATCAAGATGTGAACTAATTTCATACTGTCTTCTCTAGTCCCTTGCTCAGGCAATGAATTTTGCATGCCAGCTTGAAACATTATTACAACCGCCATTGCCTCCTAATTCGTAATTAATTGTCTCTTACCTGGATCTTTTCTTGTGCAGATCATAGATTTTATACAGAACAACAAGCAGGGCTATTGATGTCACAATAATCAGAAACACCAGGAATATAATCAGTGCTTTAGCATTATCTAGAAATAAAAAGTGACACACAAGAGCTTATTATTTCAAATACTTTGCTAGATCAAGGGTAACTTTCATGAACTACAATTTTAATATTTTTCATTTATTGTGAAGTCAAAGCTAAAGTTATAGAATAAAACGAAATACATTAGAATCTTGATTTTTGCAGTTCTGGGCTCTGTTATTTCAAAATTCCCAAGGCATTTATATTTAAAAAGACTAATTAGAATATAGATGAGTACTTCCATTTCTTTTCATTAAATAATGTACTTTTGTAGAAAACTATCATTTAGATTTAATTCCCTTTCAGAGACTAATTTTAAAGGAATCAATGAGGTAATGTAGTTATTACGGTTTGCAGAAAGGAACTCATAGTTTACCATTCAGCTCAAAAGTAGGGAGCCTCCTAAGGGATTCGTAAAAGCTTCTATCCCACAAAGATAAATCTCTTACATGTTCACTGGGGAATAAAACCAATTAACCAAGAGACAAAATGTATTTCATTTGACAGTGAAGATTAACGCTTTCCCTAGCTTGAACTCTCACTGAGAACCCATGTGCATCACACTCATAGGGAAAACAGAGCCAAGCACTGTTGGCAATATCTTTATTCTGTGTTACGTGCCATCCTTTTCATGCACATGAAGGAAATATACTATACCTATGAAGTGACATCAAGGTTTGAACCCCAAAGCCAGGCTGTCAAGTTACCAACCTTAGGTCTTACTCAGTAGAAGGGAATTTGGCTAGAAACCCACCACCTTTGCCCCTCAGTTCCTTAATTCCTCAAATGAGGCTAATTCGTTTGTTTCCAGAAAATTGCAGAGTGGGTAGAACTCAGAGAAATGTAGCTATTCACAACCCCAAACCTGCTTTTAGTGTCTTGTTGTCAATAATGAAGCCCTAGACACTTAAGTATCTTAGAAATAAGAACATGAACAGCAGCTGCATCAATAGCAAAGATATATGTCGAACATTACAGTCAAGAAAGCAGTCTCATTAAAAAGGTGACCAAAAATCAAAGTGACCAAAATTATTTGTGCAAATAAATCCTCTTAAAATTTGTAATGAAGGCAACATTCACGTATTGACTAAGTGATCAAATCTATTAATTTGACTTTTATGATACTGTAATTTTTGTAAGTTACAGATATTTATAAAATACATATAAGTAACTAATGAATCAATCTGTGGATGCAAAATAAAACAGTTTTGTTCAAACAAATGCATACATACAGAGGTAGAAAAAATAGGCCAGGATGACTTACAAGATGTTGAATGATTTTTCATAACTGGATCTCCCTGGTATACTCCATTGTAAAAATAAACCTAAATTTCAGTTAAGAAAAAGAAAAAGAATTTGGTTTTCTACTATAAGTGTGTATGGCATATTATAAACTATACATTATTTCTCATAGAATGCTCAATGTTTTCATCCAAAACTTCTGAGTTAAATCTAAAACTGTAATGTTATTTTGCTGTATGCTGTCAAAAAGATAGAAAAATGTTTATCAACCTTAGTAATTATTTCAGTAATAAATAGAGATGGAAGAACAAATGAAAAAAAATCAGAAAATGAAACCAAGGCTTAATAACTTAAGGTATAGTAGACAGAAATTAAAGCAGTCTGTGATATACTGCTACACTCAAAATTTTTTAAAGTAAACTTGCTATTTACAAGATTTGGCTGTAGAATGCACATGTTTTTATGGGTAAAATACATGAAAAATTACAGTATAGAAATAATGATCCTAAACACCAAGGGCTTGTAAAATTTAATACAAATAAAGAAAATCAACTTGATGTCAAAGAAAACTGAGAGGATACAGAAACAGACCACTGGTGAGTATAGGATTTCCCTATATTCATAAATTCAAAAACAAAATTTTGTCAGCTACTTCTTATAAAGCAATAAAATTTTAAGCTCAACAAATGAATGCATGCATATATACGTGTGTGTGTGTGTGTGTGTGTGTGTGTGTGTGTGTATGCACTCCAGAACAAACTGTCCTTTTAAAGAATCCATTGAATTCTGTTTGCAGGCTTTTAGATTTAACTGACAAGTCATGGAGGAACAGGATACAATTTTTTCCAATCCACGATAATAATGATCAAAATGATTTTTTTATATAAGTGGAGAAGATACAAGAAGAACACATCAAAACAAATCACTAAAAATAAATTATGAATAACAAAACAAGTATAAATATCTTTAGTGGAGCTGGTTATACTGAATAGAGATGAGATGATTACACCCTCATGAGAGAGTGCAAGTTGTCTTAGGGATGTAAATGGATGTGGAAATACATTATGGTGAGAGAAATGAAGAAAACCAGAGAGCCATTTGTGCAGTTTAAGAAGGAATAACTAAATGAAAATCATCTCCTAATTTGAATGTTATGTTTATAACGTTCACTCATAAATCCCAGAATAACTTATAGCATTTAAAAGAGGAAGACAAGAATCCTAGGAAGACAGACATGCCATAGATAAAGTTATTGTGGTGGTTTGTATATGTTCCTCCCAGAGAGTGGCACTATTAGAAGGTGTGGCCTTGTTGAAGGAAGTGTGTCACTGTGGGGTTGGGCTTAGAGATCTTCCTCCTGGATGCCTGAGGATGCCCAGTCTGTTCCTGGCTTCCTTTGGCTAAAGATGTAGAACCCTCAGCTCCTCTGCACCATGCCTTCCTGGATATTGCCATGTTTCTGCCTTGATGACAATGGACTGAACCTCTGAACCTGTAAGCCAGCCTCAATTACATGTTGTCTTTTATAAAACTTGCATTGGTCATTGGTGTCTGTTCACAGCAGTAAAACCCAAACTAATACAGCTATTAACAAGCTAAAGCTTCAGTGTGTGGGGGACGAAAGGGAGCACTGTGCCAAGAGCTCTGTGACCACTGGGGAAGCTGTGTACAGTGGAACAGAATGCAGGATGGTTTGGTAATAGTACATTGTTTCTCCGTATGGAATACTCTTGCGAGAGAAATGGCACACTCAGTCAAGAAGAGATCTGCAAGAACCAATGATTGTGAAAGACAGTGTAGATGATTCTCAAAGAATGCCTCTGTAGTAAATGGACTAAAAGGATTTCTAGGGTACTGATCATCCTTATACTATTCAAAGTTACACAGCACTGACAAAAGAGTGAAGTATTTCCAAAATACAACGAAAGTTCTGCATACCACACAGATGTCAATCACATCATCTACCCATCTGTTGAATAATCTACTTTGTGAATATCTGTCCACGGAATCAATAAAATATTAAGATATTTACTCAATAATGTGTTGAAATAATAATGTACTATGAAAGGAAGAAATATTTTTCCTCTTGGAATGTGAAGAATGTTTTGCATTAGATAATCCATTACTGACCATATCAGTAAGTCAGACAATGTAAATACCACTTCAACACCATTTAAAATAGCTACACACACACACACACACACACACACACACATTTGTAAGTTCCAATCTACTTGTAATGACTATTCCTGGTTATCAACTTGAATACATCTGGAATTAACTAAAACCCAAGCAGCAATGTTACACTTGTGAAGGATTCTTCTTTTTCTTTTTCTTTATTGAATTATTTGAAGTGGAAATACCCAATTTAAATCCAGAGTTTTGGAGGTGGTAAGATCCACCTTAAATGTGAATCACATCCCTTAGGTGGAAGCTTATAGAAAGGACAAGGAAGAAGGAAACACTTGCTCTTTGACTGCTTGCCCTCCCTCTTGCTGTCAACCTATTCTGTCACTGACATTAGAGCCTACTTCTTCAGGATTCTGACATGTACTGAAAACCGGACTAGCTGAACTTCAGCCTGTGAGCAACTATTTGTTACAATATATAATACAAAAAGGTATTAAACAAAAACACTTGGAATGATAAAAAGCAATAAAGTCCACTGTCAAGATCATATTGTGATAGTTAATTCTGATTGTCAAATTTATAGGATCTATAATCACCTGTGAGCAGGGGATGGGGGCAGGGGGGGGACTCAGGACTTATCTGTGAAGGAGTCTCAAGATTGAGTGAATTGAGGGGTAAGACCTACCCCAAATGTGGGTAGCACCATTCTATGCTAGACTAAATAATAAATAACATTTATTATTTATTACCAGTAAATCATAAAGAGACTCTATAATAATGAGAAACTAGGTTTAACATTATTCTTTTGCTTTGCATCTGTGGATAAAAATTGGCCAGCTGCCTCATGTTCCTGTCACCTTCCCTTCCTCACCAGGATGTACTGTACTCCCTCCAACTGTGAGCAAAAATAAGTTCTTTCATCCTTACCTTAATTTGTCATGTATTTACTTGTAGCAACAAAACAAGTAGCTAATGTAGGAAACCAGGAACTGAAAAGATGGCTCAGCAGATAAAACGTCTTACTACATAAGTCTCATAACCTATGTTCAATCCCTTGATCTCATGGTGGAAGGAGAAAATTGACTTCCCAGGCATGTCCTTCATTTTTCATATGTGTGCGCTATAGCACATATGTACCCAAATTACACACACACACACACACACACACACACACACACACACACACACACACGCATGCATCTTCATAAATAAAGTAAAAATTACAAAGGAAATTGCCTCTGAGGAATGGAGGCATTGCTGTGATACCCCTGAGCACGTGATTCTTACTCCTTTGGAACTGGTTTATGCTAAGAAGGTAGAAGAGTTCAGAGTCTCATTCTAGAGAAGGTCTAGGATGCTTCTAAGTAGAACATAATATATAATTCTGATAGGAATCCGAGGACCATAGTGCCAAAAGAAAGGCAAATAGTAAGGACCCAGTTCATGGATTTTCAGAGGTTGGAGGGAGTCCAGGGCTGAGTGTATCATGTACATGATACATTTTTGACAAAGATTATGGCTAGATTCTGTCCATGGCTGGGAGTAATAGAGAACCAAAAGGAAATGGATTAACTTCTTTGGTGAAGGAAATCTCAAGACAGCACAGCGCTCAGGTTACAGCACGGCTACTGTTCACTGTTCTCATTCAGGTCTCCAGTAAGAGAGAGGAGAAACATGAAGATGTGAAGTTTGGTAGAGAATACGTGTCAGCAAGTTGGAAGGTAAAGACAAGGTGAGCTCAATAGGTGGAAGGTTATGGCTTAAAAGTTATGTGCCAGTGGACTTAGGATAGTTAGTACTGATTGTCACCTTGACAGATCTGGACACACCTAAGAGATAAATTTCTACTAGGAGAAGGGTTAAATGCTTAGGGAAAAACAATCCAAAATGCAACACCATTCAGTGGGCTCCGGTGCTAAGTGGAGTGATAGTAAGAGCCACTGCTGGTGGGATTGCAAGCTGGTACAACCACTCTGGAAAGCAGTCTGGCGGTTCCTCAGAAAACTGGGCATGACACTCCCGGAGGATCCGGCTATACCACTCCTGGGCATATACCCAGAGGCTTTACCGGCATGCAATAAGGACACATGCTCCACTATGTTCATAGCAGCCTTATTTATAATAGCCAGAAGCTGGAAAGAACCCAGATGTCCCTCAACAGAGGAATGGATTCAGAAGATGTGGTATATCTACACAATGGAATACTACTCTGCAATTAAAAACAATGAATTCACGAAATTCCTAGGCAAATGGTCAGATCTTGAAAATATCATCCTTAGTGAGGTAACCCAATCACAAAAGAACACACATGGTATGCAGTCACTGATAAGGGGATATTAACCCAGAATCTCGGAATACCCTAGACACAATCCGCATATCAATAGATTTCTAAGAAGATGGAAGGAGAGACCCCTGGTCCTGGAAAGACTGGATGTAGGGGAACGCCAGGACAGAGTAACGAGAGGGGGTTGAATGGAGAAAAGAGGGAGGGAAGGGGGCTTATGGGACTTTTGGGGAGGGAGGAAACGGGAAAGGGGAAATGATTTGGAATGTAAATTAAAAAAAAATAAATAATTAAAAAAAAAAAAGAGGCTGAGCTGAGCACTAACATCCATCTCTCTCTGTTTTCTGAATACAGATGCAATGTAACCAGTTAGGTCAGGCTCCTGCCATGATGCCTTCCCTCAACTAGAAGACAAAACCAGATTTTTCTTCCTTACATTTTCTTTGTATTAAGTAGAAATTATTAAAGACATTAAGAAATGTGGTTATTTGTTCATAAACATGTTTCCTAAATGCTGTTTATGTTAGAGATCAATATAGCTGTACTTAGTAGAATATAATAAAAACTGTATGCTAGAACTCCACGTAACTATTCAGAATTAAATAACAAAAAAAATGTTAATGATAAAACAATACAGAAAAAAATTGTCAGGCTGTCTTAAAAATAGTTATGTTTATCTAGTGCATAGAAATTTTCAAATAAATAACAGAAATAACTATGTAATATATAGGTATTTTAAGGTTCCTTATGTCTAAATGTTTTAAAATTTATTTTAGTTTTTTCTAACCTCAAAGCACACCTAAGATTTTGTAGTTGAAACCTTGATGAAAATAAATATTTGGCAAAGTGAACATCTGCTGCTCAGGAAATGTCTCCTAACAAGCACAGGAACATTGTTTTCCCTACAGTTAAGTCATTTTGAAGAAGCAAATATCCTGAGAAAATTTTTCCATTAAGAATTGCTTTTCATTCCAGGGAGAAAACACTTGGCATCAAATTGCTGATGCTCTAATGTGTTGATTTCATGAGTCAGCAGAGATCCATAAGTTCATGAAAGCGCTATCATTAATGCTGTGCAAGTACTAAGTATTAAACACTGTAATATATCTTGGGAAGGTTGCGATTATGGAACACACGACCTTACCAGAAACTCATAGTCAGTTGAATAGTAGAGATTCTCTACATCAAATTTACATGTTGATTGGTTGTCATTTTTAACTAAAGAACCTCCACTTTTGACTTCCAAAATGTAAAACTTTTCAGGGCCATTAATTTCATAAGGAGGATCACATGTGACAATTATACTATTTTCTGTTGTCCGGGAGGTTTTCATTCCATTGACCTTGCTTGGACCTATCAAAATAAAGAAACATTTGTTATCTTAATGTTTTGATATGTGAAAGTTAAAGTACCTTGAAGCATGAGTACAATGTAAACCATTCTCAGCGTTGGTCTGCATCATAGGAACACAGATTCAAAATTATTTTTAAACATTTAAAAATAAATCACCTATTCATTATTAACATAGAAGACATGCTTGAAGCCAAAAGTGTTTGCACAGTCCCTAAAAAAAAAAACAGGATGTGGAATGAAATAACAATGAGAAGAAGTGAGAAGGGAGAAGGAAAGGGGACTGGGAAGGATGCTTGAGAAACAGGTTAGTTCTCCTGTACAGTCCAGGTCCTCCTCCTCTCATGGGCCTGTTTATCCTACTCAGCATCAAGAGAGATTTTTCAAGCAACTAACCACTTTCCTTGGCTTTAATATCCCAGAAACTTGGGAAGACAACAAGAGCATAAAGCTGTAGGACTTGGAAAATTTCTGATATTTTCATTCATTCATTGAGAATGTCATACACTATATATTTGAGCCTTTTCATACATACACAGACAAGCCCTTCCTCTTCCTGTCTGCTCTGCCCTTCCACCCATTCCCATTCAAGTCTGAGATTCATCCTTTGCTTCTTCAAGCCCCATCAAGCTAGTTCTTAGGTTTGACCATAGTGTGTGGTCAGCCTATCAAGGATCACATCATTAAAGGAAATTCACTCTCCTCTTGTAGTTATCACATGTCAAATGTTCCTGAGCTAATGATGGGATTATGTGAGTCTAGATGATATGTTGAGTGTTTTAATACTGAAGACATCTTTTCTCCAGGAATCTGGCACCCATTAGGTCTTATAGTCATAGATCCCACTTTACTCCAGGACTCTTTCTTCTTCCCTGACCCTAATTGAGATTAGCAGTAACCTTGGACATTAATCTAGCTTTCTTTCAGCAATGTCACACAGGAAGAAAGACCATTGAAATTTCCAGTGAAAAACATGACCAAAAATAAGTACCAAAACATGCTCTATAGTATGAAATGTTTTATCAAGGGTTCTGTGGGACATTGTAAAACAACATTGAAACACAAACATTGAAACACAAAGCTACAGTTTGTGTTTCTAGATAGTAAAGTGAGAATTTTTAATCTTAAGTTACTGAGATGCTTAAGTGTTTGAAGTCTTAGGAAGCACACTGGTTGCTGATGCTTCCTGCTTTTGATACTTCAACCATGTCACTATATCTGATAGATATAGTGAACCTTGATTAACAGTGGTTAGATAATTTTCTTTTAAATTATTTAAAATTTTAGAAGTTAACAAACATGCTGGCGGAAGTAGTAAGATCAATGCATTGCACATAAAAATGGCATTTGCTGCCCCTTATCATTCATGGAAGAAATATTAAAGCCAAAAACTTACGAGCTGCTTTTGTTTGAAAGCTGCATTTCTCAGCAGTCCCATTCCGTTGCACCTTCCCATTGACAAAGGCAAATAGAGACACTTCGTAGTTTTTATAAGGACTCAGGTTTTTCACCTCAAAACTCTTCAGATCATTAGGCAAACTTATACATTTGCCTAGAATTAAAAAGAAAACCTAAGTTAATAAGTTTCTGAAAGTCAGGATTCCTATGCAGATAACTTGATGTTTATATTATATGATCCCAAGCAGACTCCAAATATTGAGGGCACTTATACAGAAAGACAAACACAGTGTGTTGTCTCTCGTTTGCGTTCCTAGCTCCAAACCTTCAGGTGTGTATACAAAACCTAGAGCAACTGCAGAAACCAGGACAGTAAAAAGGAACAGGGGAGGGGGTTTCTAGCGAGGGGAAGGGCAGGATATAGGTGATATGAAGAGGAAAAGGAGAAATGTAGAGAGGGCTTTAATTGGGGGTAGGGAGGACAACTCAGAAGAATAGGGTGGGATGAAGGACATATAACACTAAGGATGCTTAAAGAGTACATAGGTAACTATTACTTTATATTTACCCACAAGTTGAAAGGAAGTCCCTATTACTAAAGAAACCATACACTGTGGACATAGGAGTCAGGGCTTGAGCTAGAACTGATCCAGAAGTCTCTTCCCTGATGGATGGCTTTCATGGTACCAGATGGTGATATGCAAACTGCTAAGAGAGGAAAGTTATCAACAGTCTTACCTATCTGTGAATATCTATGAACCACAACAAAGACCAGCACAGCACACCATCCCAAAAGGTACAATAGTGACACTTATATCTTGGCAGTAAGTAACAGCTATCTAATTGGACTTAAGGCCCACTTAACAGGAGGAAAATTATAGCTGGTACTGTAAACACAAACAAGTACATGTGATTAGTTTGGTCAGTTTGGTCATATAGTCTGGAAGAACACTACATCTGGAACTTCCCAAAACCAGTCTACTGCCTAACTGAGTTCTGAAAGCTTATCATTAGTTCTCATTTCTGATCAAAGAACCTTGTTTGTAGCACAAGGAGACTATTACAGAAAGACATAACCAGTCAAAATGCAGAAAACAGCTGACAGGCGATTGCTCAACTCCACTTGATGGATCTGCACCTCGGGTTCAGTGACCATCAAGGAAGAGGGGGAGCAGAAAAAGTATAAAAGACAGGTGACCATGAAGTCTGCTGCGCAATTGTGTCCTCCAGTTATGAAAGGAAACCTACAGCCATAAAACAACATGGCTACCTAATGAGACTTGAACAATTCCAATAACAGTTATTTCCAAACCTGGATGGGAGAAACCTCATTGGGTCCAACCTTAAACAAAGAGCTACAAGTTATTAACAGCTGTTGACATCAGGAAAATCCACCTTCACTAGGAATGATCTTCTGATTGGTTATCTGATATCAAGTGATTGTCCCTAAAACGCATATACACACACACACACACACACACACACACACACACACACACACACAAACATGCAATAATGAATGAACTCAGACGGCTGCATTTTATGTTTATCCATTTATGTGTATATGTAACTGTAACACTGAGTAAAGAGGATAAGGCTGTGAATTTTTAGGAGAGGTATAGGAGGGGGGGAGATGGAGGGGAATGTATGAAATGATCTAATGTATTTTAATTATATGTATAAGAAAGCAGTACAAAAATATCAAAAAGTCATTGAATAATTTCAAATTATCCAGTCATGACTTCATATCACTAATGTGCTGAAAAGAATATTTAATAAACTATATGTGAAGATCTTCTCTTCTGATATAACACAGACTCCAGAGAATACTAAAACATCTTAAGTTGTAATGCTTTAGAATGGATGTTTTCCTCACACCCTTTCTGATACTTTACACTGGCCTTAGAGCATCAATAGGAGCTAGTGCGATAGACTTTCAGGGAAGAAGCCTTCAGATCACCAGTAACCAGGTTGACTATTTCACATTATTTTAAAGCTGTAGTGATCCATGGGTTGATGAGAATGAGAGAAGAGTTTATTTTGATACTGGAATCTAGACTTTGCAAGGAAAAATGAGTGAAATTGAATAGATTGAAAGAGAAAACTTTAGTTATTTTTGTGTTGTTATGTGGTGGGTAATAATTAATAAAGAGTACCACCCTGCCAAGCCTTTGCATCAACTCCCACCATGTCCTGCTCTACACACAAATACCCAGTAAAGCATGACTCTTAAACTTAAATAGTTAACCAAATATATGTGTATAAAACTCCCAATTACATAATGTCAATTTATAATGATAAAGTCTTATCCCAATATTTCTAACTTCTTCAAAACATCAGAAATATGTCTGCAGCCATCTGGATATCCACATCTCCCCCTCTCTTGTGTTGTCCCCTGAGACACCCCCCCTCTCTCCACCCCTCACTTCTCTTACCTCCTCCTCCTCTCTCCCCTCTAATCACTGGCCTCTCACTGCCTCCATGTGAATGGATAGGAAACATCTTGTAACATTGCTAAGGTCTAATCCATGGATTTATATATTCTATACAAACATGTTACTGTCAAGTTGACTTGCCACAAAACATTCAAATTGAAAGGAGGGATGTTATGAACTTATGGACAAACATGGCTAGCATAGCAGATGCTCACAATATACATAAAGATGGGGAAAAAAAGACACGAATGTACCTTAAGATATAAAGAGCTGGTTTGCATCAAATGGGAAATCATTAGGCACACGTTGACATTTTGAGTAGAAAAAATATGGCAAAGAAATCTTAAGCAGCATGTTATTAGACAGAAGTTACAATAACATAAAAATAACACCACAACAATAACGCCTAAAAGTAATCAATGGCTCTCTGCATGTGGCAATCATCATTTCATATGATGTATAAGTTAGTTGATTTAGCCATCATTATAGATCTAAAGTTGGTATTGTCATGTCATATGATTTTATAGAAAACTGAACTATAGAGAAATTGAGCAACTTGCCGTGACCACAGGCGAGGAAAAGGAAGCCCGGATGGAGGCACTGACATCCAGACTTTGAGCCTGACCTGTACCACTTCACCTGCTCTCTGGAGAGAAGCGGGAGATGAATGCCTGTGGTGGGGCAAACCTGATCTTTGTCTCAACACCACACTTCTCTGCTGTTCGGAGATGTGTCTTTGAGCTTTTGGGAGCAGTAATTGGAAAAGAGTCAGTACATGCTTAATGCTAAATGACTTTCTATGTGAAATATCACAATGGAAGTCTCAATAGTAAGTGAGAAAAGTAGTTTCTCTAGTGGTGTCTATTGGGGTGTACTGCTGTTACTTTCTCCTCTAGCTTTAAACATAATGAGAATTCTCTTAGAGATGGAGGAACACAAGAAAGGTGAGATACAATCCTCCTACCCATGGACCTTACTATATTTTTTTCAGGCGTCAGGTGTTTAGGGTAAGACCTTCATCACAGGGATAATATCCCAGGGCTAAAGGTACTGATTCCCAGATCTGCTTAGCTTTTATTTAGTGATCCAAATTCATGTGCTTGTCTATGCGACCTCACAAGCATTCTACATCAAAACACAACTTCATTATGTCGTTCAGTGAAGCTTGAATTTTTACCTACTGAAAAAAAAAAAAGAAACTGATTTTTTTGTTGTTGTTATTGAACAATAAATCTGAAGACTTAAACAGGTAACTAATGGAGAGATTCTTAGTACTTAGAATGTTTGGAATACTTGCTTCAAATTACTAAGAATTTCAAGCTTTGGTTGAAAGACTCTGTCACAGTTGATCGTCAAGTTGATTAAATGAGGAAAGACCTTTGAAATTGATAAGTCACATTTGTATGTGTGTGAGGTATTATGAGACATGACTGGTACATGGTTCTGACTGAGAAATATCTGCCCTGGATACAGAGAGCACTGTCTCAGGATGGGGGCCTAAATGCATGACATTAAGGAGAAACTCACTCATGAACAGAATTCAGACTCAGACCGAGTGTGCTTCTCTCTATTGCCATTACCCACGTTTTCAAGATTTGAACACAACTTACAGTAGTGTCTCTGCAGGAGCCATTTAGGCTGTCGGCTTTGGAATGTGGTCCCTTTTTTGTGAGGTTACAAACTTCTTGGACTGAACAGCTACTGCTTTTTATGGCTCTGCAGCTGGTAGATAGACCCTGAAGGACAACCCAGTCTCAGACTGTGTTAGCTAATCTAACAATTGTTATCCGCATCCTCTTGATTCTCTTCCAGCAAAGAACCCTCATGAACACATTCCATAACACATTACATGAACATTCTTGCCTCCTTTATGAACGCAACTACTTTGAGGTCTCAGAGAAACAAACCGTATGTCACAAGTGAACATCTTATTTCATTAAATGCTTCAATTTAGTTTTTCCATAAAATAATAGCAGTATTCCCACAAGTTATTTTTTTTTTTAGAAAATAACAGAAGAAATGCACTGATAATTTCCAGACTTGATCTCTTCTAAAGTGTCTTTGTGAGCACTATTTCAAACAATATAGACATGATTACTCCAATGGAATTACTGAACACATACTAGTAGCCAAGGGATTTTTGCAATGTCAAAAGAGACAAATAAAGGGTCATGTTTAAAATATATACACAATGGCTCCTAACATCATCACAGTGTCAAAATGTGCACATTGCTTTTAGTAGCTCTTCAAAAATCAATCCTTTGAATGCACAAAGCTTAAAATTGCTTTTCCCCAGTGTTTGGAAGAGGAAAGCTTGCTGTCACTCAGTATCACTAAGATGATGACATAAAGCTGCAGCTCCTCAAGATATAACATGTGGAAAAAATATGAATGTAACAGTAGTAAGCAGCTCACTTAGGGTTGCTGAACAATCATCTTAAATTGCACTAGGTGATTTCTATCACATGAACAGCTCTCCTGAGATATTAGACCACATTAAAATAGAGCTTTATGTAAAACATTATGGAATCCTCTGATAACATAAGAGAAGTAAATACTAGATACATTTCCATTCTCTTAATTTCTAACTGTTGGAGATGCTGAAATAGTTGAATGGAGAAATGATGAGATGAAATGTAGAGTTAGACTTAAAAAGCATTCATCTCCAAGACTTTAGACCTGTGCATTCTGAATAGGGCCTTGCACCCAGACCAGTGTGCATAATTTAAAGAACTGAATGGTGCTATGATCCTGCTAAATCTCCTCGGCAGAAAGACTGGGTCTCACTGCAGTACACCTTAGACATGGGTGAGAAAAGAGGATGATAAGCCTTTGTATGGGGACAATTCATTTTGATTGCTGTCAGAGATCATGGACTGGCTTCTACTGGTCTTTAAGGCAGTCTCAACACAGTTGAAAGAAGAGGTTCAATTCAGTTACCAGCTCATACTTTGGGAGAATAGAAAATACATGATACCACCCAAGCTCCCATCCATTCTCCTTAAACCACGTACAAGCATCATGTTTGGACAGCTGCACATTTATGTAATGATAAAAAGGTCTTTATACTAGCTGTAGACATGCAAAACTCTTCAAATTGTTAACAACTCATCCTATCCTTACCCTAATTATGTGATTCTGTACAAATATAGATTATTTAGACTATACAGAATTCAAGGAAATGATAGACACGTTTAACTCTATCAAATATTCTGATATACAAACAGTACAGTAGAGAAAATATCAGAATAGAAATGTAGCAAAATGGACTAGTGGAAGATTCTCAAAAACAGGAAGAAAAGCAAACAGTGTATTCCTGAAAAGGCCACATGGAAAGATCCAGAAAGCACGTGTCCAATGAAACAAGGATGTAAGGAACCCTTTGTTTCATCTTCCTAATTTCTATTTCTCCTGTCCTATCAATATAACTTTTGACTGACCACACTCACAAATGCACTATTTATATTTCTTCTCCATAACACTTGGGCTAAGGGCAACATGCCTCTTAACTTTCTTTTAGTCATTTGATTATAATGATTTTTAAGAATAAAACAAAACAATGTTACTGAAATGTGAGAGAGTATACAAAAATGGTTCCTTCGATTTCAAATTTTGTAACTTATGTCTGGTTCCTTTCAGCCAAAGTCATGGAGGATTCACACAGGATTCCCACTTTAGCCCAGAGATAAAAGACTGTCCTGATGTTTAGGTTGCTATAAAGAGCTCTGCTCCTGCCCACTCACTATAACAAATGCTCTAGATACTTATTCTTCTCCATGAGATGTGTGTTCATCCAAGCAGACTGATTTAAAGGTAGTCTTGGTACATTGTGGGGGGGGGGGGAGCTACATTAATTTCTGAAGCAGACTAATGATGAAATAAAATCACTCAAGTTTTCGTTTACTGTGGCTAAGTGGGATAGCACTCATTTTTATTTACAGAATATTGTGTGTCTGCATTTGCTTGTATTTCTAGGTTCCTGATAACTATTAGTTCATTAGCAAATTGAGTTTAAACAGTATAGACGAATGATAACATTTGCAGGATGGGAACATGCATTTTTCTTTCATTGAGGTTTCAAATGTACAGATTAAAGTTAAGACAGATGAAGAAAAGTCTGAGGAAGAGTCTTGCTTTTTACTACAGCTGAGGCTTGAAAGCCCTTGGTGACAGTTCTGACCCTGAGACAAACATGAATCTCTCACCATCTTCATAAAGGCCCTGGAGCTCCCTGGCTAAAACAATAATTACAACATTTAAAAAATTATGATTTTGTTTCCCTAGTGGGAATTTTACATTACCTGGATGGCTCGTAAAGCATAAAAAATATCCATGGTGTTTAGATGCTGGCTCAACCCAAGAGACTAACGTTGTCCACTCAGTTGAATTCTTACACCTAAAAGATGTAGGCTTTTCTGGAACTGTTAAAAACAAAAAGGTTATAATGGGAAAAATAAGACACTGAAAAACTGTATTTACATAACCAGCTTGAATCGCAAATAGTCATCTTTTGATTACTTGTGAATTAATAAAATCTCAGTGAAGTTTTTAGGCCTATCCTGGGTCATTTAGATCAGATTTCTTTCAAAATTTTTTGCTTCCATATAATAGTAGGTAATCTAGACATCCCACTGATTTGAAGAACACCCAAAAAATTCTCTTCTAACAGAATGTTCTCACTGTTAGCTACATATTTTGGTATTTTGAGGTATTGCTGTACCAAAATATTAAACTAAAATTAATGAGACATAGTTTATATCCACAGACACTTGCTTAGGATAGAACTTGAGGAGTTACAAGTTTGTTCATCTGTATGCTGCCATCACAGTTAACACAGAACATTTCTAGTATCCTTCCTTGCTACTTACGAATCAAAATGAGTCTTTTTGAGACACACCACATCTCCTATGGTCTGTTTTCCATTGCTGTACATTGAATGTTACCTTGTATTCATCATACATGAATAGAATTAAACAGTAATATTTTGAACAGATTATAATGGGTTTAATATGGCACTTTGATGTTTTTTACACATCATAAGTCTGTCCTTTTAGTCATCAGTAAGGCTATAGCTTGATGGTGAAAACCACAACAGGTCTTGGTGGGCTATTGGAGAGGTAAGACCTAGTAAAAAGTCTTTGGATCATGGCAAATGGAATCAGTTGGTTCCCCACTCTTCTCTTTTCTTTTTCCTTCATGACACACAAGATGAATATCTCTTCATGATACACCCTTACCACTGTTATCTGGTGTCCCTATCAGAGACCCAGTGTCACAGGGACATGCAGCCTTAGACTGAAACTTCCAAACTTACAGTCTAAAAGAATATTTTATATGGCAACCATCCCATTAGGGCAAAGAAAGATGGACATTGTTCTTCATTAACTTGCTATGTTTTCTCTATTGGAAGCATTCGGTGGCTCTTTGATCCCTTTGCAGGACTGGATACATGTAATGGGTCTACTCTGCCTTGTAGATATAATCTTTCTTCTTATCCTGGGTGAATAGCTACATCCTCATCAATAGTGTTTGTCTTTGCTAGAGTATACAATCTCCATCTTATTTTAACTTTCATTTCTCAGATGGATGATGAGGCAGAACAGGTTTCCATGAGTCTAGTAATCATCTCTATATCTTTTGTAAATTACAGAGTCAAAATGTTTTGACTTATTTAGGTTGGAATATGTGGTCTCTTGCTTTGTAGCTGACAGGGCTTTTGATATATTTTGAGAAATTGTCCATGTCAACTAAATAAATAAATTATGGATACTTTTCTATAGTATGGAATGTATATACTATTTCCTTCAATAACTTCAAAGACAAGAAGTATTTAAGTATGAAATCAAAACTGTTGCTCTTTTTATGATCTTGCTTTTTTAAAAATTTCTTAGGAAAACTTGCCTACTCTGAACACACAAAAATGGCATTCCACATTGTTCTGATTCGGTGCTTCATAACTTTAGCCTTTAGAGCAATAGAACATCTGTATGCTGGGCAGCTGATAGCACTTTTCTATAAAGACACAAAAAGAATTTACTGAAATGACATGGCATTTGTCAAGTATAAACATTAGTTTTCTAAGATTCCCCCTATGTTATACTGACTTTAAAAGGTTGTAGTAACCTTAGTTTATTTTTAGGTTTATGTGCGTGCATGCACACATGCACACACATATTTTTAGGTTATGTGTGTGTGTGTGTCCGTGTCCATGTGTTCATTATAAAAATTGGTTCTTTCCTTCTATTCTGTGTAGCCTGTGAACACTCTTAGGTTTTGCTGCTTGACAGCAAGTGCCTTTGTCCGCTGAACAATCTCCCTGGTCTTACTCAAAGTTTTTAATACCCACATGATATTAAACGTTTCTGTTTATCCTGTAGCTTACTGTTCATTGGAGGATTAGTGGTAGACTTGGATTTGGGTATTCCTTTTGTCCTCAGCTATGAAACAAATTGCAATCATGTTTGTGTTAGCTTTATGTGAAAATGAAATTTAGGAAAAAATACTATTACAGGCAAAAATGAAACCCTACTCAGGAATAAATTCAACAACAACAAAAAGTACATAACCAGAAAATTATAATGTATTTTGTTGGTTTTCTTTTATTGTTATTGTTCTTGTAAATGGTTGTTGCAAAGACAGGATTGCATGTAGCTCAGGGTAACCTTCACACACTATATAGGTCTTACTAAGTAGTCCAGGCAGGCCTTCAACTTGTGATCACCATGCCTCAGACTCACAAGCAGCTGGCATAACATATATATATCATCATACCTTGCTTTCATTTATGTTTTTGTCTTCTATCTCTCCCTTTTTCTCCATCCCTTACTCTCCCTCTTTTCTCTTTCCTCTTTTTGTATCTCTCTGCTTCTGTCTCTGTTTATATCTTTCTGTCTATCTATCTTTCTATCTATCTATCTATCTATCTATCTATCTATCTATCTATCTATCTATCTATCATCTATCTATCTTTCTATCTAACATCTATTATCTATCTATCTATCTATCTATCTATCTATCTATCTATCATCTATCATTTATATCTCCCTTTCTCCTTTCCTACTGCTTCTCTTCTCTTCCTTCTAGAAATGTCTCTACTGCTTGTGAGCAATGACATCTTTTGTCTTCTTTATGGTTGATTATTCATTAATCATCATTTTTAAAAATTAACATTTACCAGCAAAGTTAAATTTAATTTGAAATTTTCATTTCTGTCTTCCCAAATTTCTAGAACCCTTTCTATTTGATAAGCTTTATCCTGTTATTAATTCTATTGCCAAAATTAGATAGCTATAGTCTCTAGTTTATGTTTAAACACATAGATTTGCCTTAGTTTTATTAGTTTCTTTGCTTGTTTTATTCTATTAGAAGCAGAGCATAGTTGTGGAAAGAAGTTCTAGAATACAGAGTTATAAAAAGAAGGGAAGAGAAAATGAATAAAATGGGAATAATTCATGTAAGCCATTTCAACTGTTTCTACTAGTCTTGGAGCAGACACAATTTGGACAACAGAAAAAGAAGAACTTTAGTTAGCTTTGTATAACCTAGTTTTTAAAATTCACTTTAAAGTGCATTTAAACTTTTTTCTTCGTTGATATGCTTTCTGTAATTTTATACCATTATTTTCTGTGATTCTTCAAAAAAAGTAAACCCACAAAAGAAAAAGAAATTTTATTTATTTTATAAATGTAAGTGATATACTTACTCCCAAAATCAGTCTGCACACTTGTATTATTTTTGTAAAACGTTACATTGTTATAGAGGATTTCTGCAGCAAATATATAATTCGTTTGGACAGTAAGGTTGTATAACTGAAGTCTTTCAGATTTGGATGTATCACATTTTCCACTGTAGTTTGGATTGTCTGAAAGAAGTAAGTATTGCATGTGAGTATATGAAATGATACATAGTATGTGGGCTTCATTGATGGCACCATGTGTTTAAGACTTCACATTAGAGTCAAGTCTCTGCAAATGGTGAAATAATAAATCAAGATCCTGCAAATAACATTGTTATACTCAATTTTGTTCAGAAACCGGTATTGTGACTTATTTTTAAAAATTGATAACTCAATATATATTTGTTCCAAATGTGAACATACTGTTTGCAGCTTAGCTTAGCAACTTCCTGTTAGCACATTGTTGACAATCAGGATGAAATTTCCTCTTCTGCCTCTGTGTGTATGCACCTCCCTCTGTCTTGTCAAATGTGTCTTGGAACATAGCTGTGTGCCCAGAGGAGAAAGAGTCCACCTCATTGAATTCAAATGTATGTTTTAAAAGACCCAACCTCTATAGAAACCCAAATTCACTCCTAGAAGCACTTGTTTTCCTTGCTACCTGCAGATTCTTGAACTTTCAAATGATTTTCATTTATGAAAGTCTGAGAAAGTAACCTCTGGATATGTATAATACTACACCTCCTTTCTATAGACTATGGATACCATCTTTCTTTTATAATGCCTGCATCTCATCATCTTTTCAACAATGTCTGGTGTATAGCAGTGCTCAAGAACACACTTTTAATTAATTTGTCATAATATGTATCATCCATTGGTTGTACTTTTCATTTATCTACTTTGTGAATTTGTTTCAGTGCCAGAGGTACTAGGATTATTTTACTCTACTTTATGGTGGACCACTGAAGGTGGATGAGGAGGATAAGGGTACAGAAAGAACATTTAAGTCACATCTGGAGTAACTTTTGATAACAGAACTTCTCTGCTCAGTATTGTACCTGGGTTACAGTGGAATCTGTATGAAATTTTTTCACTGTCGCATAAAAAGTTTTCTTTTATCCACTCCAAACAAATTGAAGTATTAGCTTCTTCTTTTGGTGTGCAGTCATGTAGCGTAAACTTGTCAATCCCTGTGGAGAAAACATAGAAGTGCCCTTAGGTTATGGTTACTGGTGTGGAGATGTGAACCCTCTCAACTAAAGTCTCTGAAATCATACCCATGTAGTCCAGACTTGCAAGCAAATTTTACTGGGAGTAGTCTAGGCTCTCTCAAGGGTCTGATGCTTCTTGATGGTTTATTCATACTCCTTATTTTTAATTTATCTTTATTTAGGTTGACACGTAATTATACAAATATGTGTACATTATGTGTGTTTGGATATTTCTATATAATGTGTAGTCTCCATTTGCCCATGTTTGTCAACTAAGACGTTTCCCGTTCATTTGGGAAGATAATGTATTATCTCCATATCACAGATCTTAGAAATGTGTGCTGCTTTTATAAATGCAACTCAAGGAAACATCAAGACAAAAAGCTGATTTTCCCATTTGAAAAACAATTTCTTTGGATTTATCATGCTTGTTTGTTGATCTGCTTAGGGTTTTGGAAACAAAGTGTAATCTCACACTGTGAAGGCTGGCACAAAACTCATGATAAATCCTAGGCTGGCTTTGAACACATAAAATACTTCTGTCTAGGCCTTCCACATGCTGTGATCACAACATTGGTATAAACATAACTAGAACTCCCCCTTTGATTTTTTTTTTCAGGACACATTAGATGTTTAACCACATTCTTTTTTCTAATGAGAACGTTTTGAATTTAAGAAGAAATACCATCAATCTCATGTATAATTATTTCACAAAATACAAAATAGGCTATTTCTAATCCATACGAACTGCTTTTTGGTGGTTTGTTGTTGTTGTTTTGGTTTTTTTTGTTGTTTGCTTTTTGTTTTGTTGTTTGTTTGTTTTGAGACAGGTTTTCTCTGTGTATCCTTGGTTGTCCTGGAACTTGCTCTGTAAACCATGGCTGCCTTGGAACACTGAGGTCTACCTCTGGAGTGCTGAGATTAAAGGTGAGGGCCACCACCTCTCAACTGGGAATCTCTTTGTAAAAGAAATAAGAGAGACAGGTGATGGCCCTACGGAATAAGTGTGTATTTCTCTGTACTCTCCAGAGTTCTCGGCAGGGCACACACTCTTGCCAAAGCTCTCTCGTTTTCCTGCAGGTCTTTTTTCTGATCACATTAGCCGGATGAAACACCAGAACACATACATGAAATCATCCTGTTGTTCTAAATACACAGAAAAAAAATTGACATTCACCTGGTGGTACATCTAAATTTATAGTTTTACTTGGAGCACATGAGTCACTAGACAGACTGACGTTTTTCTGTGAGCATTCTGGTAGATTTTTTAACTCTTTTTCACAATCCATGCTTGTACATGTAGCATTTTTGTCACTTTTGGGGTCTGCCATAAAAGTCTGACTACTATGTTCATAGATGTAATGCACAGTAACGGTCCCAAATATTTCATCTGGAACAAAAAAGGAAATGAGTACTATCATCATTGAGAATGAATGAGACTGCATTGGATACAAATATCTTAACATATTCTTTTGTACAGAGAATGATCGACAATAAGTGTGTTTTGGGTTTCAAATTCAGTACTCAGCAAGCAGAAATAGAAGAATAATTAGCATACAGAAGAGGTAAGACACCAAAATATCACTAAAGCAGATTATAGGTTGTAACACAATATCTCCATGAATGTGAAAAATAGAAGAACTATATCATGTGCCCCTATGTCATTATTTTGTAATCCTCTCTCCTATAAAGGATTCCTGTTAATACTCTGATAATTATTGGATTGCTATCTATCTTCCCTACTAAGCTGTAAAGTCCATGAGAACCATAACTAGTCTATTTTGATCATTATCATTAACTCAGGTTCATGATATATCTGTCTGTTATCAACCATCCAATAATACTTGTTGAATTAACTCACAAATGAGCTTATCTTCTCATAAACTCACAGGAAAAAATTTTCTTGCTTTATAACTACTCTTGTTTTCTCAAATGTCTTTATAAATCTTTTTGTTATCTAATTATGAATTATTCAGAGACCATAAGTTCTCAGTCATTCCATTGCATATAGAATATAATCACACATTATAATAAATCCTTCATAAACCCCGATGGTTAGTGTCAGCAATTTCTATTGACTGGAAAAAATTCATTTAAACAACTGTTAATTTACATCTCCATTTTAAAATTGTTTTCTATGTGTATGTATGTGATGTATGCCTGTATGTATTTACATGTTCATCTGTGCATGAATGTGAGGGAGTACACATGCACATATACACATGTGTATTGAGACCAGAGACTGACACCAGGCATCTTTCTCTATTTCTCTTGATTTAATCTTATGCATCAAAATCTGTCTCTTAACTGGCAAGAGTTTCAGACCAGAAGCCCTAAGGATCCTCTTACCTTTATTCCAGCAATAGGATTACAGGCACCTGCCACCAAGCTTACCTTTTTACAGGAGTATTGGGATCAGAACTCATGTCCTCTGTTTATGTGGCACTTTACCACCATCTTTATAGCCTCTTTTGTTCTTATTTTACAAAAACATGTGACCTTTGTTCCATTTAAATATTGTCTTAAATACCAAGCATGCTGGGACAAATCAGATGAAATTGACTTTTACAGAAATGAGGTATTACACTGAGATAGACACAGACTAAATTACTAGAGCTAAGCAAAGATATAAAATAATATTAGGCAGCAAATAATATAAGAGCAAAAGGAAGACATCTATTCAGATACAGTGAGGGGAAGAACTCTAGATAACTTGGATTAGTTTTTCAAGTAGAGGAAGACATCCAAAAGGAGAGATATAGAAGGACTCCAAACGCAGAGGAAGGAAAGCAGGGAAGGTAGAGTCAAGAAGAAAGATATAGGCAGTTCCATTTGACTCAAGACAAGAGTGGAAGTGAGGAGGTAAGATGAAGAGGGGGGAGGGGGAGGAACTTGACCTTGAGGCATCATGTTAATAAAACAAATCAGTGGAGGATGACCTTGACCTTGAGTGAATGGGGAACTGACTGGAGTGGTCATGAAGAAGGACTGGGCTTCTACCACAAGGGTAAGAAGAAAATGAAAGAAATAGGGACTCTTAAAAGTTAGAGCTGGCAGTGAGAAATAGAAACAGTGGGTAAAGGTTGAAAGCTTGGAAAGAAGAGAGACAGGATTAAGATGCTGCTCTCAAGTGACAGAGACTGCTGTTGGTTCAACAAACTTACCACATGTTGGCTTCATTGTGGTAGCTGTAATAGAGATAAAAAAAAAAAGGAGTCAAATCATTGAGATACTATTTTAAAATATGTCTGCTGTGTTCATCTTTGAGACTGTGCTGCACAAAGCTTCCATAAACTGGAAAGTCTGCCTACTTAAGCTTAACACATAACACAGCTTGCTTAATATTGTATTTTCATCTCAAACATGCAAATGTTATAAACTAGTGAGCTAACTACAAATTATCTTCATTAAAGTATACAATAAACCCAACTGTGACATTGGCAATATGTAGATTTTTTGGTACAGATCTAATGTCAGCATGCTGACAGGAACACATCTATACATTAACAAATATTTTGTCTTCATTCACTTTTTTGGTCTCAAACTAGATTTCCATAATTATAACCCTTATAAAACAATGTTGCAGTTTTGTTTTGTTCGCTTTTTTAATTAGATGACATTAATAGATAAAGAGTGCTTTAACCTGCGTATGCTTCCCAAGCACAAAATCCAAGGTATCTAATTGAACTCACACCAATTAACATGTATTAATACAGTCATTTAACTCAATGGTTCTCAACCTTCCTAATGCTGCAACCCTTTAATACAGCTCCTCATGTTGTAGTGACCCCACAACCATAAAATTATTTGTGTTGCTACTCCATAACTATAATTTTGCTATTGTTAGGAATCAGAAATATATGAGCTCTCTGACAATGTTAGATGACTCCTGTGAAAGGGTTGTTCAGCCCCCAAGCTGAGAACCACAGGTTAAGGGAGAACTGCTGATTTAACTGAAAAGCTGTGAATCTGAGTCCCTGGAAGGAAATGTTTTCTGCTAATCTTCTCAGAGTTGTGAGAATCTTGAGAGAACGGTGGGATTGCCAACACTAGTCTCATGACCATAGACTCATCACTGCCACAGATCTTCAAAGAGGTGTCTCACCTTCATCTGTCTCCATGCCCCTCAGTAACTGACTGAAACTGCCTCTCCCCCAATGAAAAGGTAATGACTTTGATAAAAACTATGCTATTGCACACTACAACTTCTCTTCAAAGAAATAAGTTCTAATAGACTTGGATACTGCTTGTGTGGTTCCTCATGAATACCACAACTCTTGGGGGCATGGCAGTGACTTTATATCCCAGGGATCTCAATTACAGCTTTGCTGCACCAGTGTCTAGATTCTGATGCATGATCATTAGAATTTTAACTCTAGATTCCACAAAGAAAGAAACCGGAGGTAGAGGAAGCCAGGAAGTCTGTGAGGACATCCCCAGCAGTGGTAGAGGTATGCCTGCATGACTGAGGGTAAGATTGTCACCTATTGTGCTTGGAGGGTCAGGGCTTGTAGGGCGCAGAGTGGCTTGTGTAAAGGTTGTGAGACTGGCACCTGCAAGGAAATGAACAAAAAGGGTAAAAGTTAATGAGTTTATTATCTCGAAGCTTGAGAAAAAAATCTTTACCCAAGATAATTTGTTAAGTGATTCTTTTGAATTGATTATTCGAATTGATCCATTTCCAAGATAACGAAGTGAATTTAAGACATATGTACAAATCCATTCGCATTACACACATTTTAAGTAATTTTAAATATTATGTCACAACATAAAGGGGAATTATTCACTCCTTAGTATAATTTTACCTGAAAAAGAATTTGCCTCAAACTAGCACTTTCTGTTGAATTACAGCTCTTCTTATTTTAGATACTAATTTGGCCAATAGTCTAATTCTTTTCTTACATCTTTTCCATGTAGTGTCTTCATATCAGCTTTATGAAATGAGTATTAGAAGGGCACTTCACAAAAGGGAAACTGAGTTACTTGTTCTAGATTGTCTAGAAAAGTTCAGGCAATTGGATTAATCCTAGAGCTATAAGCTGTTAATGTACATTATCAACTTTACTTCTTTTTGTTTATTTTTTATTAGATATACTCTTTATTTATATTTCAAATGTTGTCCCCTTTTCCGGTGCCTCCCCCCTATACTTTACAATAATAATAGTAAAATCACATTAATCCCTTCAAAATTTTTTCTCATAAGTTTCATTTGCCTAATATCTTATTAAGATTAAAAAAAGATGGGAAATTTGAAAATAATATCTGGAATAAAAAAAGAGCCTCATTCAAGTTTGGAGCCTCCATAGGTTAAAACACAAGCCAAGTGGTAGTCACACCTGTGGAGTTATCTGTGGTGCTGATATTGGAGGTGTGTGTAGGTAAGGCAGCAGAGCTGTTGCGTGCAAGGCTGTGGGTGTCTGCAGGAAGGGCTGTGTCTGCAGGAAAGATCCCTGGTACAGTCCTCTCTCCTGGCATACCTGCAATCAGAAGGGCCACCAATACTATCATTCCATCATGCCACATGTTGACATGGATGTGATTCCTGAACTAAGGCAGAGCAAGGAACTATCTGGTATACCTACTGAAGCACACTACAAAGCCCAACCCCAATCCTAACCCATTCCGTAATCCCTATTCCTCAGAATGTGCTGTCAATATGAGAACATTGAGAAAGATGAACTCAGAAGCAGACACATTTACAGCTTGGGTACCAGTTGACAGGGGAAAAAAATAAAGTATTGGCCTTGAGAAATAGCTTGGAGGCCAATGCCTCAGTCAAATGGCGGCCTTAGGTAGTATTAAAAATATTTCAAAGAGAAGGATACAGGCTTGGAGGTCCTAATGACATACAGAGCAATCCAACTCTGAGTGTAAAAGGGTTGCCTTGTTAAGGTTTCCTAGGAGGAAATGGGTCCTGACATCAGCTGAGATCCCAGGTGTGTATACCTCTTTGGGTGGGAAAGATGTACTGGGACTCTGCGTCAGTTTCATTGGAAATGAACTAAATGGTCTCCTGCCTATACAGCATCTGAGCCCCAAGCTTTTCTTTCTTGTTGGCTGATGGTCACAATACTACATTTACTAAGGAGGCTCCCATGCCAGGCAGACATCAGATTAGTTTTATATCAACACACTTCTCATTATGTCAATATAATCCCCTTATTTCCCAATTGTTGGCAGAGTGCCAAGTGATGTAGCTAAAAGAGCTGTATGTTCTGCTTAGAATTTCACTGTCAAGCTTCAGAGTACTTCATGTTTCCCCCATACATCATGACCAGAACTCCAGGATACGCAATCAATGTATGGTCACTAATTTCCCATCAGATGACTAGCACTATGCTAGCTGCCGTGGAGAAAGCAAAAGAAATATGAGCTGGCTCCTATTGGAGAGCTTGCTTGGTCATTTCACTGTCAAGATCTCTAGGTTCAGTGATGCAAACCTAGGCTCACATGTGTGGTCAGTTTGCATGCGTTTTGGTGCAAGGTGTTCTCTTTTGTCAGTGGGCCATGGTTGTTCTCTGAACAGCTTTGGTGAGAGCATACCATGCATCTCCAAGTGCAAATGGGTTGAATCCATAAGTTATCATAAACACATCATTTTAGAAATGGAAATTAATCTCTTTGTCAATTGAGTTTGTTATGGGCTCACTCTTCAAAAGCGACTAGTAAACCACAGAACAGAATGAATGCAGGAAGCATCCATTCACTAGTTCTAGACAACATGGGGGGATCCACAGTAACGGGAGAGTAGGAATGGTTATGAATATGGCCTTTTAACATTTCATTTAGATACAAACTGGCCACCTGTGAAATGGCAAAAGCAGCCGATTCTACCTGCTGGCTTTCTTCTTGTCTCTGTTGCTTTCCTTTCCACACTTGTCCCCTTCCCAACCCTGCAGTCGAGACTCCCACCATCATGGTCTTCAGAATCCCTAGATCCCCTCCTCATTGGAAAATGCCGCCTCCTTATTAGGTTGGTAACCTCTGACCCCACTTAAGGATGGCATTTACCACTTTAATTATTTACCACACAGAATGGATCTTTTAATTAGTGAAATTAACCAATGTGACAAGAGGATTTTTTGCTTATAGCAGAACAGGTTGGTTTGCAGGAAAGGGAGCCCTTGGAGTCTACTTCTTGTTTGTGGTTTCTTTCATTCCCTGATTTCTAGTCTGGATTTGCTTTTAAAACAAACAAACAAACAAACAAAAATACCATTTTGCTTTGCTGGAGCAACAGGATCAGGTGAGACATCCTAATAATAATTATCCCAAGTGTGGACTTGACCTCCATGCTTGATACATCCTGAAGCCAGCAAGCCACTGTTACATGTCTAACTCACTGCCAAGCACTCAGGCCTCTGAATGTACAGGTACGATATTATGGAATTATGAACTGAGAAAGGACACACTTATATTTCCTCCATATAAAATGGCACCGTGAAGTTATCTACACTCTGGTTTGGGAAAAGAAAGGAGTGAGTAGTTTGTGTTACTATAAGAACAGAATAAAAGGAAATCTTGAAGTCTACGTGAGAAATGTGAGTGTCTGCTTCCAGATTCCTCACTCCCTAAAAAAGGTGCCATTGTGGTCAAGAGTTTTGAGTCCCCTTCATCAATAAGAAGTCCTTCATTCTTAACAGCTGTTTGAAGCTCAATATCTAAAAAATTCACATATATTATTCTTTGTTATCAGTGAATACAGTCTCCAACAAACAATAGTACATCTATAGCAACATAGAACATTGCTGTAGCGTCGGCCCTGAGCATTGTTTCATCTCTGTTAGAATGACCTTTGTCTCCTTGTTTTGTATCTTAGGGGTAACTATAAAATTACTAAACCATCAATCAACAAACGTTCCCCATTGAACAAGTAGTCACAGCTCCTCACACCATTCTCAAAGCAAGGCGACTCTCAGAACTCTTTGACATTTGCCCATGTCTAAGGAGCCCCCAAACCTGGTGGGTCAGTCCCGCTGGGAGCAGGCGTGAGTGTGGGGAGGTCAGCTTGGCTGCTGAGTGTCTGAGTGTCAGCTCCTCTGGCAGAGGGCGTCTGCGAGTCGGGCTGTGGGGAGAGGTGAGGCAGCAGCGTGGATATAAAACCTGAGGTTAGAAAGTGAGATGGTTATGTCGAACACACCTGTTGCTGGCAGTCTAGACTCTTAAGACAACTATATGACGCAAAGGTGCCACAGTGTGGCGTGACCCATTTATTAGGATTTCAAAGTTCCCTGGGCAGGAAGGAGGCTCCTGAGTTCCTGTTTCTACACCTGTCCAGGTAACTTCTTTGACTTGCTAATCCCTGGAAGCTCCTTAGATTCACAAATAACTCTACAGACTGAGACTGGAGGCAAACTTGCCCTATAGAGTGAATAGTAGAAAACTCTACAATTTTAAAACATAGTAAGTGCTGATTACAAAATCACAAAGGAGGAACATGAGATAGCACAAATACGTATGTGGTCAAAATATACATAGAAAGTTTCTTATTGTGAAATATAGGAGATTTGTAAAATCAACACAAAGCATTTTAAATCGCCTTACTGCCAGTTTTAACAGATTGGTAACACCCAGCATTGGGAAAATTGTAGAGATAATCATGCATGCATGCTTACACACACATGCTCACAGAAAATCAAAGCCCAAGAACCTATAAAGTATGTAAAATAGTGATCAAAAATGATTTTCTGTTTAAAAAGAAACAAGATTTGAGAGGGTGGGATTTTTATTGTGTAATACATCTTGAGTATTGGTGTTTATATATGTATAAACATCATCCTATATTGGTACAGAATTTATACACTGTCTTATAAAATAGTATTTGATACTCTAGTGAGATGTGAACATGGGAATACTTAGTGTAAGGAATTTCAAAACATAACTTTGAATAGTTTATACCATTAGAAACTGAATTAAAAGATTTACCCTAAGTATATCAGCAACCAAGAAAAGTTTACCTTTAAAACTATTGATCAATCATAAATATAAATTACACAATTTTTCCCAGCACATGAGTAAAATATCATTAGAAAGCAATGCTAATCTGAAAGAGAAAGCATGCTCTGTTGTTTGAATGCATTAGAAGTTTCCCTGGCAAATTGCCATTCAATTGTACCAAGAGATAATCTGCTATTACACATCCGTGTTTCTAATCCACTCTGTCCTGAGCCTTTCCCTGGGATAGTCTGAAGCTCTGTGGTTGTAACATACTGAAATAAAATTTGTGGATGAAGAGGGATGCTGAATTTGTGTGTTTTGTGTATGTGGGACTAGAATAATAATAGAAAATTGTGTGCTGCCACCAGATGGTCAGACATCATGTTCAGAGGTTTACACAGGTTCTAAGTGATTCCTCTGCTGGTGGCAGAGATAAAGAGGAACTATGAAGTCCTGAGTGTGCTAAGAGAATTACTCCCTTGTTCAGCTCCTTACTAACAGGCCATATCTGGCGACATTATTCTTGAAACACTGAAATTACTGTGTTAGTGCTGTAGGTGCATGTTGCTTTTTTAGACCAAGATAAATAGTTCTGCTAAACAGCTGCATTTCACAGTATCTTATGAAATGTTTTTGGAAACTTATTTGCCTAAGAAAACTGCATCGCAGACTTTATTTCAGTAATGTGTGTGAAACCTCATGTTGGCAGATGCAAGTACTGACTATGCTGAAAATCTAAACATGAAGAGGAGTTGAAACCTCTAATTGGAAGGAATGCCACAGACCTCCCTGGGCACAAAACTACAGCTTATATTCTACTAGATTTCACAATTTTGGGTTGCTTATTTGTTAGTTTGTTTTAAGAATTGTTATAATCTCTGGAAAACAGTACATCTCAAAACCGAATCCTCAGTTCTGAGAGAACTGTTCAAAATAGTTCCCTATCTTTATATTTCTGATGATGTGAACCGAGGATGGAACTAAGAAATGGGAATATCCCACTTCAAGGCAGCTGTAAGGAAGTTCAGAAGTGTCAAAACACCGCTCCAGAGAATTCTTTCCTATCCAGTGCCACAAGGGGTTATGAGCCGCCAGCACAGATGCAGTGATCCTAGGACACTAGGAGAATTCCCCTAGTTATATGTCAGGAATCTTCTCTCACGGCTTTACCATTCTGAACACTATCCCTGCATTATCTTCACTAAGCAACCTTTCCCGAGGTTTGCTATCACTTTTATTTCATTAGCTTGAAGAAAAATGCTTAAAAACTGCATACATAACATTAATGATTGATCACCTTAGAAAGATTTTGAAAGGCAAATTCACCCCCAGCATCATTTTGGTTGGGTACATTTGTGTGTCAACCTGTCATCATAAGAATATGAGCATTATCCAAGTTTCTAGGAGGACCTGGCTTAAGTGGTCACCTGGATGATATGTGGTCTCTGAGGAGCCATTTCCTCGTTCAGAGATGCTTGAGGGTGTGGATTCAGTGGTGCGAGCAGGTAAGGGGTCACTTTGAGGAAGAGGAAGGGCCTTCTCTGTTGTGTTCAGTCCTGTTATGTTAATGGACAATAGAAGAGAAGGAATATATAAATCATGTCTCCAAAATGTCCATTCATATACAGGTTCTAATTTCCCAACACCACACACAGATACCAAACTTATGTGCTATAGAGTGTGCATGCATACTTCCACTCTGTACACATGCACAAACACACACATACACAAATATGCATGCACACATACATATACACATACAAACATACTTACATATGTACATACATATAGATATATACACAGAGAGAGAAATATATAGGTATGTATACAGACAACTATACTCATGCACACATATATATGCATATATATACTCATATGCATTGACCCATACACATACACACAGAGACACACACAGACACACACATATGGCTATTGATTTTATATATACATATTCATATATAGATACAAATTATATAGTAAAAGTTAAAAATAAAGATGAGGAAATTGACTGGGAAGCAGCTCCCCTTAGCTCTCTTCCAATTTAATCACTGGGTAGCTACCCAAAGCAACTGGATTAGAAGAATGAAACCCAATGAGTAAAATATCTAAAGGAAACTTGAAAAAACTTACAGATTACAAGCAATAGTGGAGAAGGATAAAGCCAGAAATGAGTCATTAGGAGACTTAGGATTCCAAGTGGAAAAAAAGAAAAGAAAAGAAGAGAGGAGAGGAGAGGAGAGGAGAGGAGAGAACTCTGGATGAGTCAGGTGTATGGGTCATGTCTTCAGCTCCATCTCTCAAGAGCTGACTGCAAGCTCTAGGCAGCTTGGACTACATCAGGAGCTCCTATCTAAAAATAAAATTTCATATATGTGTAGATTCAAAACATAAGCCAATTAATCAAATGCAACCAAGGGAAATTTCTTTGAGTAAAACCTGGAAAAAAAAGTTCACAAATGGAAGTGTGAGTGATCTACTTTTATGAAACTATGAAAATGTGTTTGCCTTTGGATTCAGAGCCATTTGGTACTGAAGTAAACTTGTTCTACCTCACTGTTCTACAGGAGGGATCTGTCAGGAGGGAGTGAAAGATGAGTGTGGGCATATACGCTGGGCACTGTCTGCAGGGGGTTAGCACAATGGGGTAAATCACATTTTTCTTTTATTTAAACTGTTTTTATTTTTGTGAAAAAGAGAAATAAATCATATTTAGTTTTTTTAATTATTTATTTTATGTATATGAATGGTCTATCTGCATGTACACCTGATGACCAGAAGAGGGCATGAGACCCCTTTATAGATATTTGTGAGCCACCATGTGGTTGCTGGGAATTAAACTCAGGACCTCTAGGAAGAGTAGCCAGTTCTCTTAGCTGCTGAGGCATCTCCCCAGTCCCCCAAATTTAGTTTTAAAATCATCAGGTTCTCTCTGGAATTATAGGGGTGTTAGTTTTTTAATTGTACCTTGCTTAATGTGCATCAACATCTTTGAGTATTAAGAAATGCAATTTTTGAATATTCACTTAATGAAAATTAGGCTGACTTTACCAAGTAAAGATTAAAACAACCTTTGCAAATTGAACTAGAGGTAAGACATACCTCTCATATTCAGGGTCACTATTCTAACCTAATTGTCTCTCATCCACTATGCAATGAATAAAAAGGAAGACCATTTCTTTTTTTTTTTTTTTTTTTAAAGGAAGGAGGAAGTAAGGAACAGAAAAGC
Source organism: Tokudaia tokunoshimensis (assembly GCA_036184795.1). NCBI lineage: Eukaryota > Metazoa > Chordata > Mammalia > Rodentia > Muridae > Tokudaia > Tokudaia tokunoshimensis. The sequence goes on along the minus strand of BTHU01000013.1, from coordinate 56,312,540 downwards.
AGAGAGGGAGAGAAGAGAGGTGGAAGGAGGGATTTTAAATCCGGTACACTCAGTGTTAACTCAGTGTCCTCGTCACTGACAACAATTTATTTTTAGGTTAGATCAACTAAGTGGAAGGGTTGCAATGGTCTCTTGGCCTGAGAGTATGTTGCAGCAAGCTGTCCATCATATACACTGCCATTCCCATGGAGAAGACTAACCACACAAGGCTTTGGAAGCATTACTTGAACATGCTACTTTGAAGAGTGTGATTCCTCAAGACATTTTCCTGCAAAGCCAATTCAGTCCTTGGCATATGAAGAAGAGTCTTCAGAGAACTCTTTCGTGTTAATATCTTCACAGACACGTAAGTTCAAATCTCACCAGTAAAATTTATGATTGCAAATTTGACAATTCTCTAGTGTTCCTGAATCCTCACTTTGGACATTCTGAATTTTATTTTTTTCTGTACTGATTATCTTCTATTGGTGATATCTGGGTACACCATTCCTCTTCGTATTATAGGACACAATTCTAACTTACTTCTCAGCAAGGTAAAAGAATGGGCTACCATTGTATCCCATAACCTTCCTCACCTGCAACAATGTCTCATCTATGTGAGCTGAGAGTAGCTCAATATTTTGTAAAGGAAAACGCAAATTTCACTTAAAAATTTGGCATAAACAAATCACAAACTGCTCTTTAGTAAGTGGTTTATCAAACCTCTCTGCCATACAATAAATCTATACAATTCCATTATTAGACATTGAAAAACAAAAGAATATGTTTTTTAAGGCTCAGGAGTGGGATTTGTTAGTATCTGAGTAATGTTTCACTTAATGACAAATAATTCCTATGAAAATCAAATTTTAGAGCATCAGATATGCTCCCCTTGAAAGGTGCATTTAAATTATTAAAGCAGTCATATTTTACGGTCTTACTTACCTTCTTAAGACACATTGTCAGCCACATGATTAGTCAGGAAATAACCATTTACAGCGACAGTGATATGTAAGGGATTTATTTCTCTTTACCCACCTGCAGGTCAATTCCCAATGATTTGGGGTTTAGGGAATTTTAACACACTGGCAACACCATCATTATTTACATTTGCTTTTCTCAAAAGCTTTTAGAAAAAAAATTAATTGAATTATAGTAGGAAATTTTGTAAACTACTAATGCAAAATATCTTAATATCAGATCTCCAAGCATAACTTAAAGGGCAAATTACTCTTGAAAAAACTTATAAAATAAAATTTTAATTAAAAGAGAACATATATTAAAATCTAAATATAAGTGAATTCTAGATCCAATTAATTTCTATAATGCATTAGTCCTTAAATAAATGTGACATTGTTTTTAGGCTTCCTACTCCATTTCTGATTCAATTATTTTTTAAAAAAGAACATTTTTATACAATATATTCTGATCACAGTTATCTCTCTCTCTTCAAATCTTAACCCATATTGATTTATACAGATTTTCAAAATTTAATTATAGTCTTAAAGTTTTAAAAGGATTAGAAACTCACTATGCCTTTTATTGTCAATTTAAAGAAATGTTAAAGCTTAAATTGAACACAATAATAATCATGTGATTTAAAGAATGTCCAACTAGTCACTAAATTTAATCTTAGAAAGAATTTTAAGAACATGTGACAGTGAGGAACCACACACTTTTATAAACTTCTTTAAACTTCTTCCCAAATAAATATAAAAATTTTATCTATATTAACTACAAAATTGTTCTAACAAAAATAAAATATTAAAGGTCAAATATTAATTCTTACCATTGCTGATTATAGGTGTTCCTTGCCCTGAAAAATAAAATAATATTAAGTGCACTTTTAGAAAGGTTCAGATTTAAAGCATACATGTAATTATATATCATATTCTTTATACATATTTATTTTCAGCACATGTCATTTCAATGAAACCAAGCTCCCAATTTTTTTTTCTGTTAGTGTTTTGATGTTTTGAAGACAGCTACAGGCTGACCTAATGGATTTAAGATGTGGTCCTAAAGAAATAAGAAGGCATGGGAGACAGGGCAGGGCTCACAGTTTGGAGTCAGTCAATAGTGCAATGTCTTTAATGGGAGGGCTTTAGAAAATTTTTTGAAATTTGAATTAGTATAAATGATTTTGTAAATGAACACAAGATGACAGTAAGTTAGAGGCAAAATATGCAAAGAGTAGCAGAAGCACACACACACACACACACACACACACACACACGCACACACACACACACACAGTCGTGATGATACTCTCAATAAGAAAGTGTCATTGGGAGAATATGCAGGAAAGAAACACGTCCATGAAACACTCAGGGAACAACAGCCCCCAGGCCCCCATGGCTTTGAAAGAGAAAACGAAGAGTTAAGTAAAGGAAACAGTTCCATGGGTGTTTCTACATATTACTGAGTTGCTGAAGTGTGGACATTCTCATTGAATTAGAAGAGAAAACATTTCAAGGGAAAGAGGCGAATTTGAATGGCTGTTGATTGCACATTTCAGAAACATTTGCATGGAAATTGAGAGCTCTTGATGCACATGCCCTAAGCACACAGACAGACACTGTAGCCGAAACAAGAATCTAAGACAGAATGCAGGGGTTAAATGAGTGTCAAGAAGAAAGCTGGCAAAGTTGATGAAGTACTCCCCATCAGAGGAAAGAAATGAACGGAGACTGTTGCCAAAAAGGTTTCTCTGAAATTATGTTCCAGTGACACGGATCAGAAGGGCCTGTAATGAGTGCACCCGCTGGGTACAACAGAGAAGCTGCGAGCATTTGTGGGAGCTGAATTCAGCCCACAGTGAGAAGACAGGCTCTGGGGGTGGAGTAGGGAACGGGCAACATCTGGGATGTAAACAAATAAAATAATTAATTAATTTCAACAATCAAAAGAAAAAGACAGGCTTTCTCACCCTTCTTACTAAATGACTAACAAAAGCAGTAGAAACTTATTTTCTTTTTGTTTCTTTTTTTTATTAGATATTTGCTTTATTTACATTTCAAATGGTGTCCCCTTTCCGCATTACCCCTCCAAAAACCCCCTATCCCATCCTCCCTCCCTCTACCCCCTCCCCAATTTCCTGACTTGCATTCTCCTGTTCTGGGGAATCGAGCCTTCATAGGACCAATGGCTTCTCCTCTCATTGATGTCTGAAATGGTCATCTTCTTGTGCACCTTTGGTTGGTGGTTTAGTCTCTGGGAGCTCTGGGGGTACTTATTGGTACATATTATTGTTCCTCCTGTGGAGCTGCAAACCTCTTCAGCTCCTTGGGTCCTTTTTCTAGCTGCTCCATTGGGAACCCTATGCTCATTCTATTGGTTGGCTGTGAGCCATGGATATTTTGAACCACTTTCGAATAAGGATCAAAGTATCCACACTTTGGTCTTCCTTCTTATTGAGCTTCATGTGGTTTGTGAGTTGTGTACCCAGAAGATGTTCCAACATGTAATAAGGACACATGCTCCACTATGTTCGTAGCAGCCTTACTTATAATAGAAGCTAGAAAAAACCCAGATGTCCCTCAACAGAGGAATGGATACAGAAAATGTGGTACTTTTACACAATGGAGAAGTATTAAAAACAATGAATTCATGAAATTCTTAGGCAAATGGATGGACCTAGAAAATATCATCCTGAGTGAGGTTACCCAATTACAAAAGAACACACACAGTATGCACTTGCTGATAAGTGGATATTAGTCCAAATGCTTAGAATTCCCAAGAAACTTATTTTCTAAGAGAAAGACTAGTGCTATGATAGTCTTCAAAAGGAAGAAGAGATTGGCCAGTAATTAAGGTAGCTTCCTGTCAAGGTGTTTTCCTTTTTTAAGTAGAGTAAATCTGAAAAAGTCTTCTCCCCTCAGAAGTACCATCAAAGGTGCATACTTGTTTTACATACACCTGTGAATATATATACATAAAGATATACATCATATCCATATACATGAACATGTACATATATATGTACATATATATGTATATATATAATACTAATGCTTCTTTCTCTCTTCTCATTTTTTCTCTTGATCATTCATACTTAAGTTCTGTTGTGCATTGTTTATCAATGGGCAAATCTTTTGAGCCATGCATCATGAGGTGATTTTGCCATTATGCTAATAATGCTAATAATTATCATAGAGTATATTCCTCTAAAGAGCATTCCAATCCTCTGATCTATTCTAGTTTCTTTCCAAATTAAACTCTAAGAATTATGTTGGTTTGCAAAAGAGATAATGAGAAGAAGCAAAGTATAAATATATAAGTCTTTAATGGATCATGTTTTAAATAAGATGAAAAATAACTTGTAGTCATTGTGAAGAATATAGTGTACCAACAAGTTTAAAATGTTCAAGTTGCTTTGACTATATGAAACCATAGCAAACAGTTTCTTATTCTTCTCTCATGAGACATGCACAAACTTTTCAACATCTAGAGATCGTTTGATACCCCCTTCTTGGTAGCACCAGGTGGTTCCCTGGAGCTTCACACTGTTTTACTCCCCTAAGTTTAGGACGTAGCTATTGTTTTATTGGTCTGCTGTCGGAAGTGAGAATCAAGAATGACAAAGGCATGATCCTTCCCAGAGAAGCCAGCAATGAGAAGGACAAAGGCATCCAGTAATCTGCACAAACATAACTGCATAGACTGATAATTAACAGTCTATGGCAAGAACTCTACATATAATAAAGAGGAGAAGGAGGAGAAGCTACCGTATTAGAGGCATGTATTATCTACTAGGTAATCAGTGGTAGAGAAATCCTTGAATGACTTTGAACACAGAACATACATAAAGGAGAAGCCAACACCATCAGGTGACAGTTTTCAGGCATGAGCTCAATTGTAGATGTTATAGATCCTGATAAGGGATTGGACACTTTCCTGATGGTGACAGAAACCACAGGATCAATGAAGAAGGAAACAAAATTAACTTTAGTCATAGAAGAAATGGGCATTTCAGAATAGGTTATACTAACTCCACCACTCATTTGGGTGAACACACTGCTTCACTGTACTAAATCTATTAGCTTGTTGAGACCCAAACATGTAATACTAAGCCAAAGCACTTGATAAAAGACTATAGACTTACAATTTATCATATGTTCATGATAAAAAGTGAACAATGAATTCAGGGATGCTATATGAAGTAACATTTGCATGAATAGGGGAGCAGTGTATGTGTGTGTTCATGTGTACACAGGCAAAAACATGTATATGTGTGGGTGGAGGCCAGTATGCTAATCACTCTCCACCTTGTTTTTGGAGATAGAGTCCCCCACTGAACCTAGTGTTCCTTGATTCAGCTAATTTGGTGGCTAGCAAGCCCAAGGAGCCTGCTGTCTCTGTCTTCCCAGCACTGGGATTAAAGGTGAATGAATGCCACTACAATTTGTTTAACATGGCTGCTACTGCTGGAATCTGGACTCAGGTCTTTGTTTGCTGGGAGAGCATTTTCATGACTGAGCCATTAGCTTTTGTTTTGTTTATAAAATATTACACACAGACAGATACAGAAACAGACAGATCTCACACACACACACACACACATACACACACACAAACACACACACACACACACACACACACCTTAATCTTATTTGAAAGAAAATTCCAGTACTTCAGAACTACTGTTTAGAGCCAGTAGAAGATCACAATTACTTGTTTTATTTACAAAGCTTTCCGGGTAGATTTTCAGTACCAGTAGCAATCTTATTCAACATGATAAACAGTGTGGAAAAAATTAACCTGCCCAAAAAAAATCTTTTAAAAATAACTTCAAATGAGGTGGGGTTTTTTTTTGTAAATCATCTAGAGTATAAACTAATCACTTTAAGAAACTATGAATTCTCCTTGACAGTAAAGATTCAAAGTACACATAAATATCTCCCAGGTATTCCCCTGTCAAAGAAAAAACACAAAAGAAACACTACAAATCTTAAAGTAAGAATGCAATAAAGTTACTTTGCAGAAATAGCCTTGTTGTAAAGCCACTATCTGAAGGCCATACACGCCCATGTTATTTAAGATTTTTTGCATATATTAACAGCTACCTCTGTGGATACTTTACATATCAAATACACTGGAAGGCCGAGGGTTTCGCATGAATATTTATAGGAGTTGTGCTATTTCACATCTGCAACAGTTAGACATGTACCTATTATGTTTATGAAATTCTTTCTAAATTACCTGAACAGATTATCACCAAAATCATAAGTAGATAGAGCCTTCCAGGATCCTTATTGTTACACAGAAAGACATAAAATGACTGGGTTTAGGGGGCAATTAGTTAACACATACCCTTCTCATTTGACTGGTTACAGGGTCACAGAGTAACCTGCGGGGGCCATACAGAGCAAATCAGTCAAGGTATCATTGTGATCTGCTGTCTCTATATCGACAGCACTATCCAGTAAAAGCAAACCATCTATTGTCAATATATCTGGTGTTGAGAAATAAAGCCTTTGCCAAGTGGCTCATAACCAGTGCAAATAGGATGATATGTGTTAGTAAAAGTAGCATCATATATGTGTGTATCTGTGTGTGTTTGTGAGTATATACATATACACACACATAAACATACATATACGCATATATGAACAGAATTTAGAAGAAATAGCAATAGCTAAAGAAAAACCATGAAGTAGTCATGTAAACTAAAACAGTACTTGTATGGGTAGATGACAGTAAAGTGGAAGAAAATCACTTTTCTAAAACTATGGATTTTAAAGTCTTTTTCTAGAAATTGTAAACACAACAAGTATAGACACACACACACACATACACACAAACACAAGCAGGGCACTCTACTCAGTGTGTCTATGTGTTACAGAATCCTCTACTCTTCTGGTTACACAATTTTCATGCCTTTTTTTTCTTTAGCAATATTTCAGTAGATGGCACCAGAGAACCAGAAATCTGTAAATCATTCACCTGGCGAGCATTTCCCCATTATAATCCTGTTGTGAATTACCAGCGGAATTGACTAGATACATTAAACACGTGAGCATGGAGATGACAGAGCCCTTGATCTTCAAAGCTATGTTATTCTAACACGTGTATTGTTAACTGAATTTACCTTTCCCAATATGTTTCTTTTACAACTGGAAATGTTTAAATGATTGCAAATCAAAGTTACCTTGAAGTCACACCCCTAAGTCTGCCATCAGAGATTTAAGAAAAAGTAGGAATCAGTTTGAGTGGAAATGACATTTCAAAGGACATATTTGGGCTTTAAACATCATCTATTCCACCACCAACCTCCCTTCCAAAACAAAAGGAAAGAAGGAGAACCCTGCGGAATACTGCATCTGAGGGGATTTGAGCCTGTCTGCTTTGCAATGGCAGAAGAGAGTGGAGCAGAATAGAGGAAATAATACTTACTCTGAGTACTAGCCTAAAAGGAACAGGGAGTGTTTTGAAGATTTGGAATGTGTATCTGTGTAACTCCCCTCCATGAGCTCAAAGGCTATACAAAAGTGGGACCAGTGGACAAACACAAGAGCAGAGGTAGCCGGAGCAGCTTGCATGCTTTCTCTTCTTAGCGTGGCAACACCAGTGGGCATCAATAAAAATGGAGGATTATATCTACAATGTCCACTCTATGAACTAAGTATATGATCTAGTCTGCAATGACAACCGAGTTCCGATAATGTTACATAAACTGTGTGCATAGTAGCATAGCTATGTAATCCCAGTTAGAGTCACAATTTCAAAACCAGACTGGGTTGCAGACTGACTCCAAGGCCAGATTGGGCAACTTGCTAATATTGTGTCTCAAGGGGGAAAACATACAAGGTGAGCGTTCTGGAGCTCAGTGGAGAGCATTTGACTACCATGTGTGAACTTTTGGGCTCCATCTCTAATACCACACACACACACACACACACACACACACACACAGACACACACACAGACACATACACACACATACATACACACACAAATAGAGAACTAAAAATAATTTAGAGAACTATCGGAAGTAGGCTTTTCTGCTTGCATCCACTAATGGAACACCGAGAGTAAACAACTCACCGAAATCCTATCACAATCAGACAATGCCAATATCACTTTGCCAAGAGTTGTTTTTAATTTAGTCATCTCAATAAGCCATACAAGGCAGCCATTCTTTTCTCTGTTTTATATGTAATTAAGCAGAGGACAAACGTGGCATATGAGGGCATATTAGACTTGAAGTCGGGTGTGTTTAAAAATAATTGCCTTCGTCCTTTCTATCAGCTTTATGTTAAAATACTGGTTGTGTTAGCATTGCATCTTGACTCTGTAGAATAAAATGGCTGCCTAGCTCTAGAAAATAATCACAGTGGTTTATGCTCATGGGCCAACAGAATACTCTGCCAGTGTCTACTGAGATGGAGTCCAGTTGCTGGGAAAGAAAATGAAGAGGCAGAGAGCCCATGCCTTCTGGCTGTCATTCAATCTCATGAGGTCTATGAATGTACAAGCTGCACCAAGGCTCAGAGAGTGTCAAGATGTATTTTTCAGGCTTTCCTCACTCATGCAAATAGACATCAAAGAAATACAGGGCAGACAGACAGACAGACAGCAGAATGCACCAAAGAGTAACGCAGTACAAACAGAAACAACACAAGAGCAAGAGAAATTGGAACCAGTTCTAACTCAGGATCTCAGAACTGGGATACACTGTGTCCGGAAACAAAGGACAGGAGATTTAAACAAAAAAAAAGCAGGCATTCAAAATCAAAAAGAGGGAGAGAGGAGAGGAGGCAGTTAAGAGACACTGTCTAAAATCTTTTTATAAACCACACAATATAACTCATATGCCATTCACAAATAGTGAAATAACTTGTTCAAGTGATGACGGAGGTACAGGCGTCAAGTCTGAGACAAAAGAGTAGTAGTCTTGGTGACTGTAGGCATACAGTGCAATTAGACATTCAACCCTAGCTTTCACAATCTTCTTAACTCATAAATTAAAAATAAGGACAGTGTTAGTCTGCAAAATACAATTGAGGACAAAACCAGAAAATGTTTAATGAAGGAAGGCACTTTAAAATCAGATAGTACAGTTTTTTTTAATACTGAAACAATGTCTACCTGTCTTCTGAACCCAAGTAATTGCTCCTCACTATCAAATACAGTGTTTGTGATTATATTTGACTATGAATAACACGCATGCAACACTAAAAAAAAAAATCATGTGCATTCGCTCTTTTATATTTGGCTAAAAGTAACATGTTATCAATTTCAGTTATGTTACTTAAGTAAGCAAGCAAGAGAAAGCAAAGACTGAAAACCTGGGGGCAAGGGTTTGCAGTGAAACCTTCACAGTTGGGAGAGGAAAGCTGGGGGCTCCTGAGTTCAAGACCATCCTTAGATCACAGCAAATTCCAGACAAACCTTAGCTGCGCAGTATTCTCGATGAACAAAAATGAAAATAAATCCAGGTGGCCATGTGAGAAAAATGATGTTTCCCAATTTTGTTTTCTTGTCTTATAAGAAATGTCTTCAATTTAAAGGAAAGAATGTAGACGGGCACTTCCTGTGTGGTCATGGCAAGACCAATGGGTAGTAATGCCAACATCAGGGTCTTTGAACTGAATGCACACATTTTCAAATGACAAGCATCAAAAGTTGAGGGAGATTTGTGAATTTGAGGCCGTCTTGGGCTATGGTGAGAGCCTTTCTTGAAAACCATCATCACCTCAAAATTCTATTCAACCACCCTCAGAGTTCCTCCTACAGCAGATGGAACAAATGCAGAGACTCACAAGCAGACATTACACCCAGAGAGCTTGGAGCACACAGCCCTAAATAAGATGTCTCCACTCACTCCTTCCCATTAGAGCTCTGAGAACCCCCACAGAAGAGGAGACAGAATGTAAGAGCCAAGCTGGATGAAGGACCCCAGGAAAACAAGACCTTCTAAATCGACTGAGTACAGGTCATATGAGCTCACAGAGACTGAGGCCGCAAGCCCAGGGCCTACATAGGCCTGTGCCAGATTCTCTGTATATATATTACAGCATTCAGTTTAGTATTTTTATGGGGCTCCTGAGTGTGTAAATAATTGGGTCTCTGACTCTTGTGCTTTCTCTTAGGCTCTTTTCCTTCTGTTGGTTTGCTTGTCCAACTTTGATACAATGGGTCTTGTTTTACCTTAGTGTATTTTATTTGGTTACAGTTTGTTGTTATCACTTAGAAGGCCTTTCTTTTCTATTGAGAGACAGAAAAGGAGTAAATCTAGATGGGAGGAGAAGGTGGGGAGGAGCTGGGAAGAGTAGGAGGAAAAACTTTAATCAGGATATATTGTATGAGAAAAGACTATTTTTTGTAAGACTATTTTTAATAAAATGGGGAAATATTTTTTTTTTAAATAAAATCATCAACATCATCTTCTCCTCCTGTTCCTCCTCCTCCTCCTCCTCCTCTTCCTCCTCCTCAGTGTTCATCATCCTCCAGACATTCTCCAGGATACCCCAGCATATAAATACAACAGGACTGTGGAGAGCACATCTTAAGACATTCCAGATTGTATCATTGATGTGCATCTGTCAATGTGTATACGCCTCGGCATAATCAGAACCATAATACTGACTGATATAAAACACAAATCCAGCAGTTGTATCATCAGTGGACTGACAACCAGGTTCACAGCACAAACTCTGTACAAAAATGAGACTGTAGGAGACCACAATGTGACCCACGTGCTTGCTATTTTCTTACGCTGGAAAAGAGATTCGGGTAGAGAAGGAGAGGAAGAATCGTCTGTGGCAATATTTCCCCACCCACTCGCTCGTCTGAGACAGTTCCTGGGATAAACCTATTTTCAGACTTAGAATATCTATTTTAGTCTTATGTGGCTATCTATTTTCCATTTTTAAAAAATCCAGATGTATAAGCTTTATGTAGAAAATATGTGCTAGGCAGCAAAAGTTATCTAACCGTACTAATTAACATTTAGTATGTATGATTTTATAACTCCTCTGAAATAGAGTAAGATAATAATCACAGGATTATACAGAAGCACCAATATGTCCTGGCACCAGTGGTAAAATGCTTTCCTATTTTCAGTGCCGAGAATAATAAGTCACTATTTTTAGTAAGTACTAGGTGTATGGCACAGTGCTGAGTGATGTTTTATGAAATACTAGGTTATGGTACTAAGCTGAATGATGTTAAATAATACTTCATATAACATTACAGGAATTCTGTAAAGCAGATAACACTGTCTTCTTTCTTAGAGCTAAAAATCATGAATAAATAAATAAATAAATGCAAAGCTAAAGAACATAATGTAGTAAAGATTAAACGTAACTGAAGGTCTGTCCGATACAAAAAAAAAGGCTTATTCAACCATACTGTGATAAGAAAAAAATATTTTATATTAAAGTCAGTATTTGTGCTGAACAGCTAGGAGAGAATTAACAATGATGAAAATGCTTTGTATGCACCATCAAAATAGGACCCAGAGTATGAAGTAGTGAAAGGCAGTAGTGTTTTTCTTCGTTGTGTTTTGTATGAGACAAGATCTAGTCATGCTTTGAATTAGGTATGTAGCCTGAGCTGCCCTCCAACTTATAATGTCCCTCCTGCCACAGACTCCCAAGGGCTAGGGTTATAGCCGTGTACTCTCACACTCAAAAAATTTATCATTAAATAGCTAGGCACTCTACATAAAATGCGCATACTCAATTGCATTCTGCTGTAAAGAAGAGTAAGTCACAACATTCACAGGAAAGTATAATTAAAAATTATGTTCAATGAAATAGCCTTGGGAAGATATATACCACATGTTTTGTTCATATGTAGGTAGCTGTATCTACCTATATATGTACATGTGCATGTGCGTGTATGTGTCTCTGTTTGTGTAACTTATAAAAGGCATAAAAATTAAAAGAGGCTGGTGAGATGGAAGAGGAGAGGGAAAAATATAAAAGGCTAATGGACTATATAAGTCATAAAAGCAGAAGGAACAGCTATTGGGACAGGAAGGGGACCAGTGAGAGGAGGAAAGGAGGAGCAGGGCCGCACGGTGGGGGAAGGACAAAGGACAACGATGCGTATGTCTAAAATGCCTCCAATGACACCCACCACTGTGTACGCTAACTAAAATGTCGGTAAAAGTGAAAATTGTTAGATGGTGACAGTTAAAAAGGAAAAATTTCATTGTTTAGGGGGAAAGGACACTAAACGAGCAGCCTTAAGCAAGCTGGAATGAGGAGAACAGCTTGGCTTGACTGCCCGTTTACCCAGACCCTCAAAGAGAGAAAAATAGAAAACAAGTTTGAGGATGTCCTTATTAGTATTTTCAAGATTTAAAAATAAATAAAACGATGGTGTGTGTGTGGGGGGGGTGGGTGGGTGGTGTTAGCTCAAAAATAAACAGAAAATGAGCACTACATTGTGGAACTTCTACCAAACTGTTCTCCATCTCATGAAGAGTGTCAAATGTCTCCCCAAGGCTGCACCCAGTCCCCCAATTTCCCCAAAGCAGCGGATAATCAAAGCCAAGTTTGATAAATGACCAACTAATTTTTTCTCATCTCTCAGTCATGAAAATGCTGAGCAGAAACACTTGGCTCACTTTCAAAATCATTAAAGAACAGGCATAATGGGGAAAGCAAGAGAGAGGCAGCTTTCATCAGAAGAGGATTTTGGTGCGCTGTTCTGCCGCGCTGCTGTTTGCAAAAGCTAAAGGCTCGCAGCAGTGTCTCTACTGCCCTTGTGGTTTCTTCTCCTCGCACACTTCTGTTTTTCTCATTCTAAGTCTTTATAGGAAAGGAAGAGGCGCAGCTCATGCGGTTAAGCACACAAGAGCTTCCAAATGGTGCAACTGGTTGCCATAGCACCAGCATAATCAGCCCTATCTCGGGGTAAAACCGCAACTTCTCTAGTTCATGTCGAAGCTGCCTGGCTGTACACTTTTAACTGCTACAAAATACTGAATTTCAGGTTGACTTGACTTTGCTTTAGTGAAATTGTATTTCAACGACGAGGCTGGCTTTGTATAATGATTGGTTTGATTTCAGAAGCACAGCACTCTGCAAGGAAACTTACAAATGATACTTTAATGGCAAAATATTGAACCCCATCTTATATTTAAAACTACAAACAGTTGCCCTCTCTTTGGTCAGCATTTACATTTCTCTAAGGAATTGTATAATGAAACTGGGAGTGGACATATTACAATAGGAAAAAGTCTAATAGAAAACGGAACATGTTCCTTTTCCATTCAAGATCATAAAATAATCAAAGATAATCAGGTGAGGATTTTTCCATATTTGTGAAGAATCCTCTATTATCATGTACAAAAATAATGCCTACTAGTAAGAAATACCATATCACCATCTTTGGAAGCCAGCAAGCTAAGCTACTTAAGTTGGATAACTTCCTTAATGTTATACCTGATATTACCATGAACGCAGGGCCTGAAAGACAGATGTATGCTGGTCATTTCTCTGCCTGGGCATATTTATTAACGGACACCTATTTGCCCTGTGTTAGAAACATTTTTCCATGATGAGGACTTTTACAAACACTCTAACATGTTGATTACATTACTGTTCTGTGATACAGAAAAATATTAAAATAGCCTGTCAATGTTCATTATGAAATATTGTCTAGTTAGTTGATTAAGAAAAACTCATATTGGGCCAGTTCTTCAGGCTTTTTGTCAGCAGGGAAGATATTGTCTGTCTGAAATAAAATAAGTAAGATGCTGAATCCTGGCACCCAGTGCAGTATCTTTGGCAGTCTGCATGATAGCTCAACTTCAGTGATTCTCAACCTGCGTGGCATGACCCCTGGAGGGGTCTCATAGCTGATATTCTACTCACCAGATATTTGCATTACAATTCATCACAGTAACAGAATTACAGTTGCAAAGTAGCAACAAAAATAATTTGTATGGTTTTGGGTAACCACAACATGAGGAACTGTATTAAAGGGTCACTACATTAGGAAGCTTGAGAACCAGTGATCTAAGTGTTAGAGAAATCATCCTTCCTCCAGGAAGCCTATTTAAGGCTTGCCTGGGACTAGGGCTACAAGTCAGTTGGAGTAGCCCTTACCTAACAACAAGGAGACCCTGAGATGAAACCCCAGCAGTGCCAGAAACAGATGTAGTAGCTTCTGCCTATAGCCCCAATAATCAGGAAGTAGAAACAAAAGACTCAGAGGTTTAAGGTCATCCTCTTACTTGGCTACACAGAGAATTCAAAGTTGACTGGGCCTAAAGCTACCCTGTAAGAATAAAAAAAAAAAAACAAAACACCAGATTTCCACCTGGATCTAGCTTTCCTACACAGGTCTCCTTAGATCTCCGATTCTCAGACATTCTTTTTATTTGTTCATGTGTCTGAGGCAGGGTCTCATGTAACCCAACTGCATGGTTGGTTACGGTTATGAAACTCATTGTGTAGCCAAAAATGAACTTTAATTTACGATCCTCCTTCCTTTGCTTCTCTCTTGGGGGCATTACTGGCGCTCGTCACTGTGCTGGGCTCCTGGGTTGTTAGGAATCAAACCCAGGGCTTTATAGGAGCTCTGCTGACTGAGCTGCACGCCCCACCCCGGAAGTTGTTGATAAGGGTTAAGAAACTTTCCCTTTTCTAGGTGTGTACGCGACTTAACTTTTTTTTTTTTTTTTAATTTAATTTAATTTTATTTTTTTAATTTACATTCCAAATCACTTCCCCTTTCCCGTTTCCTCCCTCCCCGAAAGTCCCATAAGCCCCCTTCCCTCCCTCTTTTCTCCGTTCAACCCCCTCTCATTACTCTGTCCTGGCGTTCCCCTACATCCAGTCTTTCCAGGACCAGGGGTCTCTCCTTCCATCTTTTTAGAAATCTATTGATATGCTGATTGTGTCTAGGGTATTCTGAGATTCTGGGTCAATATCCCCTTATCAGTGACTTCATACCATGTGTGATCTTTTGTGATTGGGTTACCTCACTAAGGATGATATTTTCAAGTTCTGACCATTTGCCTAGGAATTTCGTGAATTCATTGTTTTTAATTGCAGAGTAGTATTCCATTGTGTAAATATACCACATCTTCTGAATCCATTCCTCCGTTGAGGGACATCTGGGTTCTTTCCAGCTTCTGGCTATTATAAATAAGGCTGCTATGAATATAGTGGAGCATGTGTCCTTCTTGCATGCAGGTAAAGTCTCTGGGTATATGCCCAGGAGTGGTATAGCCGGATCCTCCGGAAGTGTCATGCCCAGTTTTCTGAGGAGCCGCCAGACTGCTTTCCAGAGTGGTTGTACCAGCCTGCAATTCCACCAGCAGTGGAGGAGTGTTCCTCTTTCTCCACATCCTCGCCAACAACTGCTGTCTCCTGTGTTTTTGATCAAAGACTTTTTGAAAGTTAATGAAAATGAAGGCACAACATACCCTAACTTATGGGACACAATGAAAGCAGTGCTAAGAGGAAAATTCATAGCCCTGAGTGCCGCCAAAAAGAAACGGGAGACAGCATACACTAACAGCTTAATGGCACACCTGAAAGCCCTGGAACAAAAAGAAGCAAATACACCAAAGAGGAGTAGAAGGCAGGAAATCATCAAACTCAGGGCTGAAATCAATCAAGTAGAAACAAATAAAACCATACAAAGAATCAACAAAACGAGGAGTTGGTTCTTTGAGAAAATCAACAAGATAGATAAGCCCTTAGCCAGACTAACCAGAGGGCACAGAGATAGTATCCAAATTAATAAAATCAGAAACGAAAAGGGAGAGATAACAACAGAAACTGAGGAAATTCAAAAAATCATCAGATCCTACTACTTAACTTTAAGCTCTACATCAGCAGTGCTCAACCTGTGAGTGGCAACACTTTGGAGATGGAACACAGAGGTTCAGACCCCTTTCACAGGGGTTGCCTAAGACCACCAGGAAACACGAATATTTACAATTCATTAACAGTAACAAAATGACAGTTATGAAGTAGCAACAAATACACTCTTATGCTTGGGGGTCACCCAACATGAGGAGCTGTAATATATGGTCATAGCTCTGTTTAAGGAATGGTGTTCCTCTTGGTTTATTAAATGAGACAAGAAGACATGGGTGGCTTAAGTAAGCTGCTTCATAGTAGAGTAAGCAGCAGCACCAAACCTAAATCCCAGGTCATATGGAATCCAAAGAACCTGATTTCCTCAAAGCTCCATAATGTTTCATTTAGTAATAGAGGATTCTGAGAATCCAGGTCCCACCATTTTCCTCAACTTTGGAACAAAGTCCTTGAACTCCTGAAGTCTGAGACCTGCTACTTCCTTGTTCTTTTCTGCCTTCTCAGGCTCTCTCTCTCTCTCTCTCTCTCTCTCTCTCTCTCTCTCTCTCTCTCTCTCTCTCTCTTTCTCTCTCTCTCTCTCACACACACACACACACACACACTCACACACACACACACACACACACACACACACACACATACACACACACATACACATACACACACAAGGCAGCATCAACTAAACTTTAAAGAGTCCTGATATGAGTCTTTCCTATTAAAATATTTTCAGAGCAAATTCTAACATTCCTTGCTACTTACTTTAGTTCATCTTCAGGTACCAAAAGGTTGTGATATCTACTTGCTTTGATGACTCAATCCTGGGAGGCTGTTTGAGGGCCTCCACAAGCAGGAACTCAACAAACCTTAGAAATTCTTACTGAATTTTGCAGCATTCTGCCTTCACCAAATGTGTCTCTGAAAGAAGCTGGTAGAATCAGCATTTTTTAATGCCCCAGAGTGTCTGGTTTATGAAAGAAAACTAGTGAATAATCCTGCTGTAACTTAGATGTGTACCTTGGGTCGTGTAGCACTAATATTGCAGCAACGGTGTGTTGCAACACTGAGAGAAAGGGCATGTGTGGGCTTTCCTTCCATCAGATACAGCTTCGTTCCCTCTTGACATTTTCATGCACTTCTGGATTTCCATATATATCTACACTTACATTCAAGCAATGGAAAACAAAATGCAAAGTGACACCCCCAAACTTCAGTACCTGTGTGGAGGGATGAACTGGACTTTGTATTGTGTGCAACTAACCTGATTTTGAACTCTAACTAATCCAATCAGAATCTTGTGAAGGCTTAAAACACAGTAATCTGAATCTTGGGCTACTGAATGTATATATACCCAGGAAATGAAATCAACATGCTTTATAGACATCTGAGCATCTGTGTTCTTTGTAGCTTTGCTGACAGTAGCCAGGAAATGGAAACTTAAAGGTCCATCAACCCATGTGATAACACAGAAATTGAGTCACACTGTGGAAGTATATTATTTGGACATAAAAAGATGGGATTCTGTTCTGAGTGAAAGCATGGATAAAGTCAGAGGATGTGGGGAAGTGAAGTGAACTAGACAAAGACAGGCAAATCCCTCCTAATCTTTCTTATATGTGGAATCTAAAATGTTTGACGTAAGATACAGTGGGGGATGTGGTTATGAGACACCCGTGAGGAGACAGGAGAGGCAGAAGGGTGGAGTTTCACAGCTCTACAAAGCCACAGTGAAACAGGACAGCACAGTGATGAAGGTTTGAAATAGAACACATTTCAAGTAAACTAGAAAAGTGTTTTGAATATTCTAACTGATTGAGGTGTTGAAGATATTCATTGCCCTGATTTAATCAATGCTGTATAATGTATGTATCAAATCACCACACTGTATCCATAAATTTGCATAAGTATTACTAATTAAAAATCAAATAAGTAATATTTGAGTTTTTGTCCACAGACCTAAGGTCATAATATTCAGTATGGATGAGGATTATTATTATTATTTAAAGCAAGACTAGGAGAGGGTGTTACATTACAGAGGGAGATTAATGATTGTATATTACAGGTTATTCCCTTAGTCATCACAACTAGGCATTTAAATGCTTACTACCTTGAAAAAGATTTCTGAAAAATTCTTCTAATTTTTGCAATATTATTTCCTCAGGTTGAACAAAAACACAAACAACCTGAGTGGTATTATACATAATATAATCAGATTATAGTATACACTGTGCCCTGAGGTCTGAACACATCTATCACATTCAGTGTTATATATTATCACACACGTTTTGTGTGTCTCCTCATTCCATGAAAGGCTTTAAAGAAAAATTATCAAAAATGACACTGATGAGTGGCAACAGAGACGTCGGTCCTCCAAGCCACTTGATCTTCAAGTGGACGGTCACATGCAAATCCATCACTGTGTAATAGGACCTGCTACCCTCAGGGTGGTACTTCTGAATCCCAGGCCCCTGGATGTCCTCAGAGCAATACCAGACAAGGTAGACTCTGGAACTGTTTCCCGGAGGTCATCATGGAACCTTCCCTCTCACCTACTGACACTCATCAGCCACTGGTTTCTTATGTCTGCTAATGGTCCAATAACATCTTCACTGATGAGTGAGAAAAGTGAAGACGTGTTCGTGTTTACTTAACTAATCATCCTTCTGATTCACTGAGGCGTTTTCAAATGCTAAAGGACACTTAATGTTTACATTGATGGTACCATAAGAAAGCTGCAGCCAAACTTCAGGAGCATGACTCCTTCAGGCCTCCTGGTACCCAGGATCAACCTTCCCTATCAATGTCAGTGTAGACTGAACTGAGTGAATGAAACAGCACAGCAGTTGCTTGTCCTTCAGAGCCATTTGATAAACTAGACACAACTGCTCATTCTCTGTCTATTTTGATTCATGTCTTTTTTTTGTTCACTACAGCATTCACATCTGAATCCCAAATCCCATCCACAGCCATTGTCTGAGGTGTCACTAAGGGAGGAGAAGTGTTCTTGTCACTGTGCACTTCTGACACCCTGCTCTGAGCTTCCTCCACTTGTCGTTTAAAATGAAATCAGCAGTTTACACAGACATCCACCCCCATGGCAGTAGTTTGGAAACTGGCTTAATAAAGCTGTCCATTAAGAAAAAGGATCTTTGCCTTCCTCTAGAAATAATAAAATCTATGGGGGAAAAAATGACGTCCCTTGACCACAGTGGTGGAATGTTCCTGAGCTGAAGTACAAGAGAGGCCCGTGAGGAGCTACAAAACTAGAACCGCTCTCAAAAATGAAAGGAAAGGTGAGGGAAAGGAGAAGAAGGAAGGAAGGAAGCAAGGAGAGAAAAGAGGAGTGAAATAAGAAGATGAGCTACTGCTCAAATTAAAATTTTGCTAATGCTCTTTCATGAAACTCACTGACATGGAAAGACTTTGTGCGTGGTATATGACAACGGAGGTCCAGTTCTTGATACAATTCAGCCTTTTAGGACATAAAACAACAAATTAAGGAGAGGAATTTTAGAGAGACTCTTATGAAGAATGCATGGATTTTTTTTTTCTTTTCCTCAACATTTTGTCTCATGATAACTAGATTTTTCCAAGTGAGGAGGGAATCACATTGAAACTAGTTAGATTCTTCTTGTTAATGAGATATGATGAGTGCTGTGTGCCTTCTGAAGAGAAAAGCTTTATGTTGGCCATGAAGTAAAAGTGTGTTTACAATGTAAAGCTGTAGGTTACTATTTCATGAGGTGTCAGGGACTGAGAAATACTTTAGAAACATCAAGGATGACCCTGAAATATTATATTTAATTTTTAATCACTGAAATTTGGGCTTCTAATTATAGACATATTTTAGTTATAACAAATGAAATTCATATTATTTGGTTGTTGATGGCTTTTTGATTAAGTCACTCCAATCTCGAAAATACAGTCTAACAGCTTAGCTTATAAGAAAGGATACATTTTGTGAGTTAAAGACAGAAACTTTAGTATAACCACCTAGAGAACACACATAATGATATCAGCATTGTCATCTGCTGCTTATAAGTGCTGTACAACAAACTCATGTATTCCTATTACTTAAATTGCTATAACAAATCTATCACTCTAATTATGAATTAATACTGATTGCTTCTATAATAAACTTATTTGAAGCCGTATTTTATCTATCTAATAAAGTGCTTCACACAACCGGGGCTGAAAATCAGGGTACCCTGATATTTTGCCTTTAGAGCAAGAATTGTGTACAATAGCCACCATTTGAAGATGCCTACATAGCAAGTAGCCATATTTTAATAAAATGGAATGGTTATTCCACTGAGTCCAGTAACTGCATAGATTGGTGACACTGTCACGTATATAGTAGATGAAATGGTAGAATTAAGTAAGTAAACAATGGGGTTGTATGCAGCCTTCAACAACAGGAGTGATGGCAGTTAGGGATGAGAATCTGAAAAGATGTAGTGTCTATTGATTTGCTGTGTGCTAACCTGTGGTAGTAATCTGCTGAAATGTAACCATATTAAACTCACACGAATAGCCCTTTTACTGTAGCATTATACCACTCTCTGCAAGTCCTACTAACTACATTACAAAGTTTTAGTACTCCTCCTATCCCCCTGACCAGTCTATTATTATTTCCAGGTTACTGTTTCTGTAATAGATATTCTGTGAGACTATGGGCTATTTAGATTGGTGAGCTGGGACACTTAAGCTTTAGTCCAGACTCTGTCTCTAGGCACTGCTTGGACTAGATCCTAACAGCATGTTCTTTTTATCAGAGCACTGGGTAGCAGAATAAAGTCTATCTTGCCATAGGGTGGTGACCATCAGAGATAGCTTCTGTAGAGAATCAGCCACCGCTCAGCCCCTCAGGATGATAGTGATTGCTGAGGCCAGGAAGGCAAACTGAAAGCAGGATACAGCCACTTACAGAAAGGCTGTCACAAACATCTGTTGGAAAGTTGTTGTATAAGAAATTCTGTACTCATTAATACTCATGAGTGCAAATCGCGATGTACATTCAACTCCCTTCATTGCATGGTGTGGGATGTGGATGATTTGTTGTGCTCAGGCAAACTGTAGTCCACACTCACTTAGATTCATTGCACAGTGTGGGGTGTGGACCACTCACTGTGTTCACGGGCAGTAGAGCAGAAGGCATAGATGTATGAGCTTCAGGGAGGTTGTGAACATTCAGCAATATGTTGTTAATGTGAAATCATGCAATCCTAAAAAGCCCGTTAGTTTTGATAGCAATGTGATCCTGAAATTAATTTACAATTACCATCAATGTTCAAGAAAGAACTTTAAGCATTCAAATTATACAACATAAGTTGGACTTGGACTTTCCATTCCAGGGACCGACTTCCCTCTCATTCCACACTATCTAAAGGACATCACCTATGCTACTGCTTTATTTGCTTTCTGTATCAACCTAAGTTCAAAAATATTCCATACATCTACTAGGAACTCAAAGCTTCAAGGTTATGAAAGCAAGGATATTCAGTTAAAAAAATTCATGGGATTCAAACAAAGATGATAGGTTAGTTTTCAGTATTGCACCACCGATTGTTATTTCTAACAAATGTGCATTTTGAGAAATATTACTATCAGCAGAAGCTGAGACAGAATGTGAGGAATCCATACTCTCTGGAGCATTTCTATAATCTAAAGTTATTTCCAAATTACTGGTTGTTGTTTTTATAAATGTGTGCTTGTTAACACTTTGAAGAAATCTAAACAAGAACTTCTTTTTCATCCTTTGAACTAACTTTTTTGACAGTGGGAATTTCCCTAGAACATTAGGGTCATGCAAAACCATGACCCATCATTACAACAGCCACAAACATAGTGAGGACTGAGATTTCAGAAGACAGCATGTCACATACCAGCAGTTAAGGAATGAGACGATCTCTCAACAAAAGCTCAATGATGCAGTCTCTTCTATCCTCCATACTCAAGACTGCTTTATAAAATCCCCATTCACTACTTTGAGTTTATCTTTCAATGGCGCTATTAGAGGCTCTACCATCCTCTTTATGACTAGTCTATGCTGATTACTGACTATGGAGATGGGCCAGAGGCTTTCTGCTGGGTCCTGAACAGAGGAAGTGGCTTGAGGCCAAAGAATCCTTGTCGGGTTTTCGAAAAGAAAATGAAAAAGGCCTCCAGGCACAGCTGAAAAGTCTGCCTGTCAGCTGTGGGCTACTGGGAAGTAGGTGAACATCTGGGTTCATTGTGGACATTGTGGAAAGGGGAAGTCAGGAGTACAAGGTTAGGTGTAAGGCTGTGGATCAAAAGGTCATAAGAAGGTTTAAAGTGTTATGAAATAGTTCCTGCTGCAAATAGCAGGTGAAATAAAAAGAACTTATAGATTAAACTCTAAGGAATTTATTATCTCACAAATCTGGGTTAATTTCATCCTAACTTATAATATTCAACCTAAGATTCCATCTTTATTTTTGTTCTGACATCTACAGGGTAATGATCTAGTCATTTACTTGATCTTTAAATGACTGTTATATTCTCAAAGAATATCCACAGAAATGGGACATCTGTCTAGCCTGGGGATTTGTCTGTTTTCAAGATGAAGGACCAGTTTTCCTAAAATGTTTTTGTGTGTCATTGGTCTGAGCAACAGCACCTCTAAAATATAACGAACTCGCCAGGATTGACTGTCTAATCAGAACCTAAGCTCAGGCAGGATTCAAGAAAATACTAAGACCCCATTAAGAATTTCATAATAGAGAAAGACACAAGTTGTTATCCTTTGTAAGTGGAGTTTTCCTTAGCAAGAAAAACAGAGCTGTGGAGTATGGCAACCCCAGAGATGACTATCAAGATGCAGGTAGCCCAGTCAGAGTGGTGGCACTGAAAGTAGAAGTCGACATGCTCAAAGAAATAATCATACTTTACAACTGAAAACAGCTTTATGGAAAATGTAACGATTCAGACCTGACCTGAATTTTCAGTTGGAGTAAGTGGGTAGAATCCGTAGGCAGAATGTGTGAGCAAGGCAAGTTAACACAAGTTTTGCGTTCAATTTTGATAAAGCTAAACCCATGGTATCACTAGGACATGTGTCAGAGATATTTAATATATTGCTGAAAAAAATAAAACAAGTCTTTGCTATAGAGAAAAAGAGTAGAGCTGAAGATAGACAGAGAAATCAATGATTAGAAAACCAAGTAGTAGCATGGGTGATGTCTTTTAGATACTTTGGGAAATGCTGGGGTGTCTGTGGAATAGAAAACATACCAACATTAGTCCAGGACTATCAGTAAGAAAAATCAAAAGTTCCAGGTTGAAGTTTGGAGAGCCCAGTCTTCAGACAGGAAGTTATCAGTAAGGCCAAACCCTTTTGAGAGGTCATGTCAAGTAAACACCTATGCTTGGTCTACTGGATTTAATGTCTTAAAGAAGGGATTCAGGTGAGATGCTATTGCTGTGAGCATGTTGGTACTTTCAGGGTCCTGCTAGGAGGAGCTACAAAGCAGGCGAGTAACAAGTAGATAACAGAAATAGACAGGGAAACTAGGACAAAAGCTGACAGATTCTCACCCAGTACCTTGGCTAGCCTGTGACTCTCGGTGTAGACAGAGCTGGAATTGGTTTACATGTGAGATCCTCTCATTTCTGCCTGTCAGCTAACATTATAATGTCTGCTAACGTTATAGGAATGTGCTATTGTGCCAAGCTGAACAAAAGATCTTTTCTGACTCTGTGAAACACAAGAGCTCAAAGGTACTAGTCAGAAAGTCCTACTCTGATTTGTTTCTTCTTATTTTTTTTTGATGACTATTTGTATCCAAATAAGAGAGTGAAAGAAAGGGTGGAGTGGAGAAATGGGGAGGATTTGGGGGGAGTTGGGGGAGGAGACTCTCTAATTGGAATATATTATATAAAAATCTACATATGGAATATAGATAAATAAATAAATATTAGAGTTGATACTACAATGCACATAAGAAAATGTAATAAGTAAAAGATGTAATAAGCAGTCCCACTTGTGATATTTCACCTCTAATTCTAATTTCCCCTGGTTAACTCTGTACCAAAACAGAAAGAAAAATGAAAAGAATCACAATTAAGAATTTATAAATGTTTAAAAAAGAAGAAGAAAGAAAGAGAGAGAGAGGGAGTGGGAGAGAGAGAGAGAGAGAGAGATATGAGGGAGAGAGGAAAGAAGGAAGGAAGGAAGGAAGGAAGGAAGGAAGGAAGGAAGGAAGAGGATACACAAAGAATTATTTGCTATTTGCATCTCCATTATAATACCTGTCCCCAAATCAGATTTTAATATAAATAACACATTATACTTCAACTAATGTTCTAATGTGTGGTTTTGAGCCTCTGCTCTGTTTTGCTTTGTTTCAAGACCCATGGGTGTCAACGACTTTTTGCATTCCTTTCTCACATATTTCGGTGGTTATTGTTTAATTACTAAACCTTCAGCCAGGAGTTAAGTAGGTTTATATTTAGGAAACTGTGTTTTTATGCCTACTAAACCATAAGACGCTGCTCAATGATTATTAATATTCCTTCACAGAGATCTATGCTGACAGTGTTAATTCTTTAAAAAGAAAAAGCTAAGAAAATCAACAGGAACATTTTACTTGATAGTTCAGAACATATCCACTGCAGACCCTGTCTGAGCTATGCCAGGGTTACTCTTACTGCAGAACTACCTTACACATGTTTCTAGAAAAGTTCCTGAGATAAATCTAAGTGCTAACTCTAAGTGGAAAGCCTATGCTATTTTAACACAGAAAAAAATAATTTGAAAGCTCTAAATCAAAACTCTTACAGGAGAAAAACAAAATCATATCATTATTTTTGGTTATTTAGAATTTCATACATGCAAGCTAATTGTTTGCTCCTTTGCTTCTGATTTCTCTCTACTACTCCCTCCCAATTTTATGAACTATTTGTTTGTTTCAAAACCCACCCAGTCTACTTAGTACTGTCAGTATGTGCCTGGATTCAGGGTCTAATGGAGAATGGTTAGCATCCTTTCACTAAAGTGTAGAAGAAAAGTCCATGTACAAACCTAATTAAAATGCAGTATCTATACAAATAAGATTCTCAGGATGCTGAGCAGAAGAATTGAGGAAGGAGAGGTAAAATAGTATAATCATTTAGTGGCTTTTAAGATTCAATGACAATGAAGTCTCTTGGTTTCATTTAAAATAAACCCTGACTTTTATAGCTCTCTCTGTTGTGTCTCTCTGCACACATACAAAAGAGATAGGCCGATCATTTGCTTGGTGGAGAAAAATCCTGGATCAGAAATGGGTTCTGCTTCAAATACCATGGTTGAAATAGCATCTCAAACTGGCACACTAGGCAGATGTTACAAAGAAATATGCAAATGGTTGCATAGTAACCACAAAACTGAATAAGCTCATTATCAAGGTTCAAACTGTGGTAGATGCGAGAGTTTGGCAGTGGCTAATTCTTAGAGCTGATGCTGAAGATTCTTCTCTGTCACTGGGTCACTGGACGCGTGCTTGGCTCTGGTTGTCTGCCAGCCTCTTCCCGGCTCACATACATCCACCTACACCCACCCAGTGCCTTCCTTTTATGCTCTCTGTCTTCTGTCCTCATAAAGTGTGCTCTGCTATGTGGCTGGATCTGCAACTCATCGCACTACCTAATTCATTTTTAGAAGCTATTAAAAACATAAAAATTTGGTTATCTTCATAAATATTTTCATAAATGATGAAACCAATTTACCCAAAGGGCTGCCTTTTCCTCTCCACTTCTTGTCTAATGCTTGCTCTTCTGAGGCTGATGTCTTTAGGTGGAATTAGAAAATGGATCTTTTTGTGGAAGGCCACTGATCAAGCATTCATGGCCTTCAGATTGCATGCTACGTGCTGTCTATGGTACCTACCAAAACAGCCCCTCCTGAGCGCTCTATGTGCTTATTATTGTTCTTAATGCATAGTTGATTGGTTTCCTCTCTGTTCTCTTAATTTTCCTTTGGGAAATTCTTACTTCTTTCATAGAAAACCAAACCAAACTAAACAACAACAACAACAACAACTATAGTCCTACACAGTCTGGGATTCTGAACTCCCTTTGGCCTCTCTGTTCTTAGAGCATTCACGGAGCCTTCCATACATTGATTTTTCTGCCCCACCATTCTCAGAATACAACACACTTGTGTTCTAACCTGAAAAGTATTTGAATTTCCTAAAAACTCCTCCCCCCTCCTACTGTTCCTTCTCTTCCTCCTCTTCCTTACCCTCCTTTCCCTCCCCCACCCCCTCTATCCCCTCTCCTGGTATGGGACTTCCAAATTCCTTATTGTTCATCTTCACCTTCATCTTGATTATGTGTCTTTCTCCCAAGCCATTTGATGATGTTCATTTCTCATGACCTTCCAAGTGCAGGGACCTTTGTAAAATACTCAGGCCCATCTTACTGTCTCTGTCTAACTGCATATGAATCACAGCACTCTATACAAAAGTCCACCCTTCTGATGTTTAAGTATTTATTTTTTTCTATATCCTAAACTCTTTCTGAATGAAGCAAACTTCTTCACAGTCTTCAAAACCCACCTACATGTCAATAATTTCAGTCGCTGCGGCACTCTGTCAAAAACTTACATAAACGTCACACTGTGATATCAGTCTGTTTTTGCTTAATGTTTCTTTGTATAAGGTCATCCCTGACCAGATTAACACTCAGTGGTCTACTTTTAGAACAATTCATTTTAACTTGCACTCTGCATGAAGTATCAGCAACATGATAATTCCTGTGTGGTATTAAAACACCCCTTCCCTTATGCTGCTACAGATGTAGGCTCAATGGCTTCACTTCTCTAACATCAGCTCTATTTTTACATTTTCTCAGACTGGTCAATGTCTAGAATGCCTGAAACATAATAATCCTTGCAAGT
Source organism: Tokudaia tokunoshimensis (assembly GCA_036184795.1). NCBI lineage: Eukaryota > Metazoa > Chordata > Mammalia > Rodentia > Muridae > Tokudaia > Tokudaia tokunoshimensis. Next base: position 56,285,873 of record BTHU01000013.1, on the reverse strand, counting down.
CATAAGAATTAAGTTATATTATTCCTCTGGTTATTATAGTTATTACAAATATTTTTGTATATTATATGGTATGCTGTCCATCTGTTCACCTGTGCACGGGTCTTGTTCCTGCAAAGTAAAGAGATATATTTTCAAGATGGGGACCAGGATTTTTCTTGTCTGTTGTCTTGCTGGATCTGAATTTTATTTTCAGGTAGCTAACAACCCGTAGCATAACTTAGGGTCAGAAAAATAAATGGCCACTTCTCCCCTAGTACATCAGCCATGCATCTAAGACAAAAACACTGGATTTCAAAACTCCAAAGGTTGGCATTCCTTAATCAGCAATGATTCCCATTTAAGACAACATCATTCTTTTTTCCTTTGTCATTGTACATTAGGGAACTCAGTGTCTAAAGTAACCTTATGAGATGTTGTCGCATGTGGCTTTGGCAACTAGCAGACACTTCAAACCTGTTCAGAACCTAGTTTTTCAATGTTTAACTTAAAATTGAAGGTTTCAAATGAATATATTTTATTTCTTAGTACCTCTCCCACTATTTCTAGGAACGATTGGTCACAGGATGCATTACTAACCCAATAAACCTCTGGAGAAGACTTGCATCTCTAAATGAAAGGACAAAGCCTTACTAGATAAAAAGTGTTGCCATTTTGCCCTTTCTATCCTTTCCTAGAAGGTTGATGAAAGGTTCAGGTATTTGATGGCAGGCAAGAAGGGAAGAACATACAGAATATGGTGAGAGAGAAGTGACTGATGCTTGGATGGCGTATGGTAACACTGTAGCCCAGTCTACCACTCAGGTTCTATTTTTACATTTGTATTTTACTTTGTATGACATCTGGATAGAAAGATAACTGATACAGTAATCTATAGAACTTTACTGAGAGGTCTTGTAACTTTTGGGAATACAATTATTTAACTAATATGATATATGAAAATGAACCTAGAATTTTTCAAAACCATATTCATGCTGGAAGTATATGGGAATCCTACTACCTCAAGATCACACTGCTCGTGGGATGCCATATGCCTTGTGGTCTGCTCCTGGTCTTACTACTAAGGAGTACACCTGTTAAGCATCTTCTCATTTTTTCTCTCTGCACACTAAACCCCTGCCCTTGCATCACAGCCTCACCTGGGTTAAGAAATTAATACAAATTCCTATTGTTTTACATTCACTATGGCACCAACAAAAGATTACCAAATGATTTTGTCACTTTATATTCCTCATAAAATAGACCACTTTTGCAAATAATTTGTAAAAAAAAATATTTTAGTTCCATAAAGATATATCAAGAGTAAGCAATCTGTTCAGAGGCTATTATGGTCATCAAAAGTTCCCCTCCATTATTCCTACTCTCAGTTTCCTATGAGCATAACAGACATGCATGCACACACAATTTTATATACACATTTCTCTCTCCCATACACTTCACACATACATGTATTTTACTTTTACTATATAAGCCTGTGTAGATAGAGGCCCTGTCTCTTTAAATGTGACTTTTTGAGCAGTTTGAATAGTAACTTATTTAGGTAAGCACACACACACACACACACACACACACACACACACACACACACACACACTGACTGCATCTCTCTAGGCAAGGAAGAGATTCATTCATATTTCCCTTTATTATACTTTTATATTATCCTAAGGACAAGACATCATTACATTAGCCCAGACTGACTTCAAACTCATGATCCTCTATCTGTGCCTTCCCACATTCTTTCCTCAATAAATGTCAATCTGAACTTATTTACCTCACATTGCCAAATATACATATCCATCTGTGCTGTAGTGTTTATTGCTGTGCTCTGCTCGCCCCTGAAGATTTATTCTGTGTTTACCAATCAGATAGTGAAGGACCAAGGAACGGGGTTACATTCAATAGGTCCATGATTCATTTGTTCTGGGAGATACTGCATTGCCTGGAGGGATCAGGATTGTAATTACAGTTTACCTGCAGGTAGAGTCTGACTTAAGGGTACTGCAGTCTCCATGGAAAGCCGCTGCGTTTGGGGTGCTGTCAGTTCCACTGATTAGCCCCTTATGTCCTACATACCTACCCCTCAGAGTACCCACAGTGTCCAATGGTATTCATTGAAATTATAACGAATAACAAAACATATTTGTCTAGAAAAAAATCTCCTTTGTACTGTCTTTGTAACCTCTTCGGATCCAAAATATATTTTCCAAATGAGAAGCCTAAATCATTCTTCATAGGACAATGATACCATAGTCTCGTTTCATCCCTGATAAGCATTGCACAAAGCTAAAAGAACCATTCTATAACCTGTTAGAGTCTATGAGGAGTTCAAAAGCCACAGCAGAGGAAGAGTGGACTGTCGATTCTCAAGCTAACAATCAGGGCTGAAGGTAACCTGAAGAGAGTTTACTATCTTCTACAGCAGCCACTAGAGAGTTTCCTGTAGGCCAGGCTGAAGGAGATGTCTAAGAGAAGACAAGAGTGCATGCGGCTGAGAAACTCCTGGACTCTCAGAACACATGCACAGGCGGCCATTGTCAAAGACTGACTGTATCAAGTCATGTGATGGTTTCCAGCATGTCCACTTCTTCCCTACTATTGAAAATGATACTTCACAAAGGGGACAGAGCAGTTCTGCTTTCTACTGAGACATAAATAGCAGCGTCTGCCTTTTGCCCTGTTGACACGGTCACAAACTTACAGGGATGCTTAAACTTGCTCTATACGGGGCAGGTAGAGATTTAATCTTTCTTACCCTCAGCATCTTTACACCTAGTCTTCCTAGTAAAAGAAATGCTATTGCTGTAAGCATGCTTCACGATTGTGGCAGTGTTCATTTCAAGCCTGTATTTCCGACAAACGTTTCTCATCTCCATATAGTTCCTTTTAAATATGGGAAGATTGACTGTTCCTTATTTCTCACAGCTGTCCACAGACATAAATAAAAGATCATGCTTCCCTCCTTGATCCACAGACCAATCTTCTGGGCAGATGTGTGTAGGTTTGCCTTTACTTTCATAGAAATACATAAAAATTTGCAGTAGAAAATCTCTTTAGGAATCTTATTTCACTTTTTGGTTGCCCCCATGTATTCTTACTGTTACACAAATTTTTCTTTAGAGGACACAAAACCAAGTGCAGTATAAAAACAAATGTGTATTTTGGAAACATTTAATTGTTTACTGTGATTACTAATATAGAAAAAAATTTCTTTTTCTTGTGTTCTCAAACACCCGAAATTTTCTATTGTGTGAGCTCCATTACTGGCCAGGTAGTAGTCAAAGGAATAATTTTAAAAATATAATCGCAATTACAATAATTTATAAAAACCATTGAGTAGTTCTATGGCCGTTCACCTTACTCCTTGAGAAGGAGCCAGTCAAATTCTTATCATTTATAGCTAGCGAAATGGGCACAGAGCATTTAACTAACTTCCCAAAAGAAATGAAGAGACAAGCCAGGCAGTGGTGGCACACGCCTTTAATCCCAGCACTTGGGAGGCAGAGGCAGGTGTCTTTCTGAGTTCGAGGCCAGCCTGGTCTACAGAGTGAGTTCCAGGACAGCCAGGGCTATTCTGAGAAACCCTGTCTTGAAAAGAAAGAAATGAAGAGACAGAATTGATCTCTGATTCAAGATGTGTGGCTATTAAAGTCTCAATGGCCATAGACTAGTTTGCATAACAAAATTCTATACTATCATCACCGCACTAGACCTGGGTTGAGAGCAACTGAATGACTCCAGCACCCTTACTGTCTATTAGACCAAGCTTCTAACTTGACTGACTCCTTCAGCTTAACCCAGAAACTTGCTGATACCTAGAATTACTCAGACTGAGGACTGACTGAGACTATTTCAGCAAACTCATCTGTGCCCTTTTATATTTTGGGCACTTTAAAGCTTAATTAGATAATGGAATCTCATAGCCAAGGTGCACCTGACAGTTGTACATTTAAAAAAAAAAAACAGAAAAAAGTTAAAGACCATTATTATTCTAATTGTAACCACTAGCAGCTTGCTTTGGCTTTGCTAATAGCCTGAAAAGAACCGGAATTCAACTGGGTACAGAAGAGAGCAGGTGTACTCAGCAGGGCTCAGGCCCAGGTACTGCAGAATTACACAAAGGAAGTAGGCTAAGTTCAGTCTTGCCTGCAGAGTTATTGTGTTGCCAGTGTGTCTTCATTCACGGGTAAGATGATCCTGGGCACAGGAGTCTGTCACACTTCCCAAGTGCAGAGACATGGGAAGTGGGACACAGGTTCTCTCTCTCTCTCTCTCTCTCTCTCTCTCTCTCTCTCTCTCTCTCTCTCTCTCTCGCTCGCTCTCTCTCGCTCTCTCTCTCACATCTCTCTCTGTCTCTGTCTCTGTCTCTGTCTCTCTCTCTCTCACACACACACACACACACACACACACACATTTTGGCAAACTGTTCTTGCTGTGGCCATAGGCCAGGCTCACTCAAGCTGTCCCGCACAAGCGTGCACAATGTTCATGTTGCCCGGTGACACCAGGTGTACAGTGGGAGTGGTTGGCCTAGAAAGAGGGTTTGAGATGCAGTCTTCAAAATCAAGAGGGAAACCTTCATTTTAGCAGTTCCCTATTGAAATATTTTGATGCTATACTTACACAGACACACATCTAAAAGACCAGAAGCATAACTGACAAATAGGTAGAGGGACAGTTGTATCTGTAACATTGTCCTGAGAGGGGAGAGGAAATCACTGTTCTGTGGCATGTTGTCTGGGCTGAGCACTGAGAACCAGACATACACAAGGAAGGAACTAAACGGTACAGATTTCAATGGTCATAATGAATTTTTCTTTTCTTTTCTCTCTTTCCATTTTCCTCTGTGCTTCTCATTTCTATTAAAAAATCCAACCCAATTATAGCATTTCAGTCTGAAATCCATTTTATAGAATTGTAAACTAAAATATTTTATCAAATATTTTATTGTACATATATGTACTTTTATATTTATGCATGAACACAGACATCAAAATATAATTTTGTAAAAGTACTCAGACTGATGATTCTTTAATCAAAGTGTTTTGAGAGCAAATCTTCATCTCATGTTACTTATACAGTCACAGTTGTCTGACAGTGCTTATGAACTACACATTATGTTACATGGGAATAAAAAATGTGTGTTCATCATTGGGTCATGATAAGATTAGGTGAATGGGTTAATCTATTCACTAAAAAAAAAATCTTCTACTACAGTGAATGTTTATATTTGCCAAGTGACTTGATAATCATTTTTCATGGCATCACTGTTATTAAAATAGCCAATACGCCATGGAGAAAACATATTTCCTAGATCTAGATGAGCTGATCATGACATTACTTGTTTGTTATACGGATATAATAAAGGATGGGATTTTATAATTTATGACAGCATGTATTGATGTATTGACCTATTTTGCCAGGTGCAGAAGGAACACATGGTCCCAGTCATATACAGAAGTTTTAAAAAGTGATCCCATAAAAATACAGGGTAGAATATTGATTATCAGACTCTGGGGAGAGAAGAGAGGTTGACTTGCAAAGTCGCAGCAGGCGGGAAGAGACGAAGCGTCAGTGTTCTGTTACACAACGAGGTGATTACAATTTATGGTAACGTGTTAAGCATTTCAAAGAAAGCAGAAAAGTTTTTTTTTAAGTGTGCTTCTCACAATACAAGGTAGCTATGTGAGGTGTGTGCTAGTTACTCCTATTTGATAACAATATGATTTGCATGTGAATCAAACCATTATGTTGAATTCCAGAAATATGTCTCATAATTACATGTACAGAAGGAATAGCCAACTAGTACAGACATGCTAGCTTCTCAATAGTCAGTTTGGGGAACATACATGTTTATTAGCTTACTTGCCTTTTGAGTCAAATTACCAGGTCCAAAAACTGCAATCGCCAATGCAGAATGCCATTCCCTGGCAGTGGACCTGAAGTTTAGCATCTGGAATTAGCCAAACGGGGAAGGGGATGAAGGCATAGAAAGCGTGATAGAAGAGAATGAATAGAAAATAAGAGGAAATTAAGATGCTCTGTTCTAGGAAAGTACAGCATCGGTGAGGATGTTAGAGACATGTTCAAATGCCAGCAGCACTGTGGAGAGGAAGTGGGAGATGTGGTCCATGCTGCTCTGAGGAGAAAAATCCTTCCCTGTTAGCCGACATCAGGGCTTTGAAAACATGGTCTGGACACCGTGGTGTCCCAAAGAGCCTCTCGTGTAATCTCTAAATTGGAAATAAAGATATTGCGTAGAACATGTAGTATTGTTTTCATGACTATATCAGAAAGCAGTTTTGTCTCCCTCATCTTCTCTCTTGTAAAGACTCTTTCCAGAACCAGTAAGCCATCTCCTGTTGCTACAAGCTGGATACAAAGGCAAGTGACAGACCTAGCACTCCTCTAAGTAGATGCTAAAAAGAACTTGTAAGGAGACTAGGCACGGTGGCGCACGCCTTTAATTGCAGCATTCAAGAGACAGAGGCAGGCTGGTCTTTGAGTCTGATGCCAGACTGGTCTACAATGAGAGTTCCAGGATGGCCAGTGCTACACAGGGAAACCCCAAAGTACATAACTAGGGACTTGTAAGAACTGCAAAACTATTTCTCCTGTAATTTTTTCATGTTTGTCATTTTTATTAGCACATATTGGGTTGATTATTGTGATTATTAAAGTCATTTTAACTATCTTTATTATGAAAGCACACACAATCTACATGGAAACTGTATATTTCAAAATTGCATTTGAGGATTAAATTATTTTAAAGACTGTTCAAGAAGAATCCTCAGGTTTAGCAATAGATTTTGGATTTCAAATTTCAGCTCATTTGAAAAGTTGAAGGTTTGTAACTGGACCTTTTAGAACGGCCTCTAGAAAACATTGAAACCGTGAGGATGGATGGAAGGACAGTTACAGACCTTGACCCTTAGAAACCTTAGGCTGGCCTCTGAATGTCTTTTGACTCTATTATGAAAGGAAAAAAAAATGAGGGTGGGGATGGAGGTGGGGATGGAGTTTACCAAGTGTATTGTTCTCAAAGACCTGGTGTGAAAGTTAGCAACTAGGCATGTGGTTAGAGGTGGAAGTTTGAGGATAGAGAGGCAGGTGCAGAGCCCTAGTTCAGCTACTAGCAGTAGATTCAAGATGGTTGTTTTTGATGCTCCAGGGCAAAAGTCATCTAGATTTTACAGTATACACACACACACACACACACACACACACACACACACACACACTGGTTTGAGTTGTTTCTCCACCACTTAGGAAGGAGAACAGAGTCAAGATTATTCCTATGAGTTTCTCTGAGCATTCCAGAAACTATGTTAAGATTCCTCCTAAAGGTGCCTAGTCCCTAGGGGACTAGATGTCCTAGGGTGGGGTGGTACCCAAGGGCGGCTCCTTACTTCTCTGAGGAGATGGGGTAATGGGGGAAGGATTTGTAAGGGCAGAACTGGGGGGAGAGGAGGGAGCAGGGGCTGCAATTACGATATAAAGTGAATAAAAATAATTTAGAAAAAAAATTCCTCCTAAAAAGAAAGAATACACAAGCCCAAGCTACCTAAGGCTTTGACAGCAGAAAACCTTGTGAGCCTTGGTCATTATCATGGGACCATCTTACCTGGTCCTCAGATGCATAATCATCTTTACACAGCTTCCTACAAAAATTTAACCATAACATGTAATATGTTCACAGAAGAGGAAATGTAAACGGTAATTAAGATACATGATTTAAAAATACCTCTGCAGCTGCAGAAACAGCTCAAACCAGTGTGTGTGTGTGTGTGTGTGTGTGTGTGTGTGTGTGTGTTTAGCAAGCATGAGGCCCTGAGCTCAGACAACATCACCTCAAAGAAGAAACTTAGAAAACACAATGGGATTCAACAAAAGTTCAGGTTAAACGACATGCAAAACAATTTATTAAACAAATAGCGATTGTTTTTAACCTATGAAAGTAATGTGTTCTGGATGATACAATTGAATGTAAAGGACAATTTGGGTTTGTGCAGCAAGTACTGAGGGGGAAACAGTCTTTTGAAAAGCCATCTGCCACCATGTATGAAGAAGCCTCTTATTTTTCTAGTCTTTCACAGAAATTTTCCAGGTCTAGAACTTTGTCTTAGAAACAGAGGGACACACACACAGAAGAGCAAACACAGACACACATACACACATACACCCCTACTATTTCATAGAGTTTAAATTTAATTAAGCACATTCTTTAAATACTAGGAATAGTTGAACTGTTTCGGTCTAATTATGAAAGAAATGCTACCATATACATATAAGTAGTATACGAGATGACCCAGGGGTGTTGGAATGCTAAGGGCAGTTGTGTCCATTCAGGAAGAGCGCAGAACTCTAAGATGATAGCTTCTGAGCAGTGACTGTAACTGGCTAGAGGCTCCCTGTGAAACGGTGACTGGGAAAAACCCTAAGGGCCAGAACTCAGCAAGAATGGATGTCTACAAATTTCCATTATTTCCATCTCGGTGGGAATTAAGAAAAAAATACAAGCAAAAAGATTTCTCATTATATTTCATAACTTCTGCTTCTGGACTCCATCAGAATCCAGAAGCAGTAAGGAAGTATAAAATGAAAACACTATTTTTTAAAATTACAAATGATTTTTCCCTGTAAATGGGAGATACACACACACACACACACACTATCTCAGGTATGTATGTGATTTTTGAGCAGTATCTCCAAGGAATTTATTTTTAGTTAAATGAGAGTAGTTGATTCACAAAGACACCTGGGAGATTTTCACTGCGCTAGTAAGTATATGTTTCAGATTAGAACATAAACGTTGCTCTATGGAAAACAGTAAGTCAAAGCATTTACATGGACATGAATACACACATATGGAATCTAAGTAAATGCTCTTATTTCAGTCCAAGGTGGACTTTACACATCCTAGAAACATAAACAAAAGAACTTCCATTTTAAGCAACGTTGACTTTTTCCCCTTTTCTGATTTCACCTCCTTGTCTAAACTCTTTTCTGTTGTTCTGAGATTCATGTTCACTCCCTTTAACAAGTCTTAGTCACAGGATGTGGTGCCTTGGTTTTAATGTTCATCTGGAAGACTGTGAACAGTGTCTGATCCCTCAACCCCCACTAGAAACTAAGCTTCCCTTATATATCTACTCTCTAACTCGCCTCCATGATGTGATTCTCTTGCAAAACACAGTCAGTTGATTTCCTTGGGGAAGATGGAGCAATGCATGAGAAGATAGCCATGTCCTGTGTAACAAAGTTCTGCAAACTGGTTCTTGGGACTGGCATCAACCGCTAGTTGCACATCTAATATGCCTCAGTAGCCCCCGAGCAGGGAGCTGCCTCTGTACCAGGCTTTCATCTTCTAGCGACAGGTACCAGGACCAGGAAAAGATAAGGGTAAGAAGGGCAGAGGGTGAGAAAGAAAGAAAAGCAACACTATCTTCTAACTTAAAAACTGAAGATAACAGGTCCCCACTTCTTCCATTTGCAGAGTAGAAACACATCTGCAATGCTTAGTGTTTACTCTCCCTAACAAACATTATCTAAAATCATTACCAACGTGGTTGCAGGGGTCTCTTTTAAAGGAGAACTCAGCCTAATGGATACCTATGACTTGGAGTCACTCTCTCCGAAACAACGAGCAAACTGTCTTTAGAACACACAGTTGTGGGTATATGTATAATTATCACTTAGAGTGAACGCATATCAGCACTGATTTAACTCTTTTTCACTTTTTAACTAGTCCATCTATTATTGCAACTGACAATATTTCTCACCTGTAAATGTTTTTGAACACTTAAGGTTTTTATAAATGATAGGCTGTCCACATTGAACACTGTGTGGAGTACCCAAAAAACTTCATGGAATGTATCATTTAAAAATAGTGATACCCACGAAAGCCATTCCTAGCCTGTTATATTTTGTACCAAAAAACCGTGTTTTGACTACATCTATGCAATATAAACTCCGTGAAAGTAAAAGAGAATTAATCCTTGCAAAACAAGATTGAATGAACTGAATTGTTTTGATAGATCCAGTCCAGTGCAGTTTTTCCTTGGACAAATTTTCTTCAATATTTGTGCATCATATCATAACTTTAACTCATAATTTTAACCTAGAAATAATTATTTAAATTCTTGTTTTGATATTTATTTATTTTCTACAAAAATGCAATGTTAATTTTTACTAAAATACTACTGTTATTCACACATTCATGTAAACATTGTGAGACCTACCTTCCTTCCTTCCTTCCTTCCTTCCTTCCTTCCTTCCTTCCTTTCCATGGTTTTCTCTGGATACAGAGCATATTATTTAACTCTCTAAAACCAGGGAAACATGGTTGAAATGAGGTAACAGAAATTAAATATCATTAGAGAGAGGGCTAAGAGACTGAAAAATAATGCTATATTTTATCAGTTGAAGCTGCATTCATAAGGTCTCACCAACATGTCAACCTTACCATGAGATCAACAAGTACAATAACAGGCATGCCAAAGTAGATGGGTGGAGATCACGAGGCCTCAACTCTATACAGGAACTACAGGCAACTAAAGACTACTGAGACCAGAAGAAATAGTTTTCCCCAGAGAAGAGCACACCAATAGGTTTTGTAATACCAAATGATAAACCCAGAAAACATACATATAAGTAACATTACCCAAACTAAGCAGGATTTATTTAGGAATTTATATTTATACATACATACATACATACATATATACATACATACATGTATGTGTAAAGTCACATGAAAAAGTACGTCATGAGTTTGGACAAGACCAAGGACAGGTAGGTGGGAGGGAGGAAGGTGAGGTGGGAAATGTAGTTATATTAACATCTCAAAATTAAAAAAAAATAACTTTTAAAAGATTAGCAAATTGGCACATTGCAAAGCACAGCAACAAATGAAAACAGAAAATGTGTCACTGTGTGTCTTCACAAAACCAAAACTTGCACTGAGAATCTGTATTAGTTCATGGTATATTATACACCCCCTTATATCTCTTTTATTTACTATAAATTAAGAAAAAAATAAATTAAGAAAATAAATAACTAAGAATAAAACTTAACTGTAACTTGACTGTTGCAATCTATTCACCAAATTAATTTGAACGGAGAAGAATAAACCATTTTCTTGTTGTTATTTTTTCTGCCTAAAAGGAATTTTAATCTGATCCACATGACATCATTATTGTGAACTTCTGGACATTTTAACAACATTTTGATGGACCTCAAATCAATTAACACAGTAAAGAAAAACATCTGGAGCCCTAATGTTTTTAAAGGTAGCTTTCAATATTGTTTTTTAAAGAAATAAGAAATGTATTTAATTTGAAAAGCCATTGAAAAAGCCACAGTTGATTGTGTGTTATAATGGTAGATATCAAACCCTGGCCACTTTCTTAACAAGTGTAAAGCACGCATATTTGTAAGAGAGGATCGTTAGGAAAGCCAGGGGATAGAGTGTCTGTTCCCACCAGAGCCAGGTGTTCAGCCCACAAGATGGTGGCCTAGAGTAAAAGCAAATTCTGGTGTCTGATAAGAAATGTAGACTGAAGAAATTCACAGATGAAAGAGATTTCTTTATTTTAATGAAGTATGTCTTACCTTTGTTTTAAAATTATTAAACTTTCTCTTTCAACTTAATATAAAGGATAAAGTAATGCCTGAATTAAAATAGAAGCCCATGTGTGAGTTTTTGTTTTCAGGTTTTTGGTTTGGGAGTCTTGTTTTGATTTTTTTTGTTTTTGTCACAAATACATTATATAAACATTTCCTTCTAATTTTTTGAGTCTCCAGTTAAATGACACATCTATGGGAAGTTTCTTTCTTAAACACACTGACTAAACAGAAAACTGGAATTAACTTTACACAAAACTGTTTTATGAGTTACATTTATTTTCTTCTTATCTGTTTTTCTTTAGCAAATAGAGATGATTTTAAAACAGATTAATTTCAAAATAGGAATCTGCATTAAAAATGGCTGTGCGTTTCATTTTTCTATATTTTGATTTAAAGAATAACACATTAACTATTGATCTTTTTAAGTTAATTTATTCCCTTTACATTCCAATATCAGTCCTTCCTCCTCCCAGTACCCCTCATGCAAGTCCTCCCCAATTCCATCTTCTCTTTTGATAAGGGGAAGTAAGTTCCCCTCTGAATATTACCCCCTACACACATACATATCCTCCTACCCTTCCACCACCACCCCCACTCCCCACACACACTGAGTTCCTGCTGAATTGGGTGTTTCCTCTTCCACTGAGGCCACACAAGGGGAGCACACACACAGGTAGGCAGGCTACACGCTCAGGGACAGTCCCCACACCAGTTGTTGGGGGATCTGCATAAAGACCAAGCTGCTCATCTGCTATATATGCCCAGCGGGCCTAGGTCAAGCACCAAGATTTCAACTTATGCCACAACTCTTGAAGAACCAAATGGAAGTTGCATATATTATTAACGGCTGAATTCCAAACCCCTTTGTAAATTTCCAAACACTTAAATTCTGTACTATTCCTTGTGGTGTCCCACTCATTGCTCTTATGAAATGTTTTCACACTGATTTTCTATAGTCACCAAAATTTAAAAGTAAAAATGTTAAAACAGATGCTAAGAGAATGTATTGTATAGATAGATAAGAAGAGAGATTTGCGTTTGAGTATACATATATACCTTTTCTCTTATAAATTGGCTGAGACGCATGGGAAGATATGTATAATTAAATTGACATGAATCGAAAGTATCTTCCATTTTACAGCCCTCCCGGAAACAGAATGTGACAAAACTGGCACACATCTTAGACTTGACAACTCAAACTATTTTTATGATCTGGCTCCCCATCTTTGAAGTCCTCGTCATGCTGGATCCGACTTGTTTCACTTCCAGAGCTTTGAGGTTCCGCTGCTCTTTGATCTCTCACTGGCCAACCTCCATATTGGTTTTTCCATGCTTCCTAGCTGTGCTCACAAAACACTGTCTATGCTCAGAAAGGGGAAAATCTGCTGTTTCAAAGGCTTTGATGACTTCCTCTTATACGTCAACCTGTAAGTATCTTTCATCTTAGCCACTATGAGACGCCCCCCCCCTTTTCTCTTGAGCCTCCGGATGGTCTGTCTGGTGGGTCCATCTGTGCTGGGATTGCCACCCAATAAGGGCCAGTCACAGCTGTTGACATTTATAAAGATTGTATTTCTCTATCATTTCAAGAGAATGGTATCTCTGCCTCACACTTTTATCCCTGAAACAAAAATTAATGCTTGTGCATGTAATTGAGCTAACCCTTTTGAGAACAGATTACTTACATTTCCTAAGCTTATATATACTTTATGTTTATGCAATGTAGGTTTCCCTGCATTGTATTAATCATGGGTTTTTTGGTAAACAGTTGAAACAGACTGCATACATGTGTGATGATCTATACTCAAACACTATGGTATTTGTATCCCCTGCCCCCCCATCCTTCTTCCATTTGCTGTCCTGATTATTCTTTCGAATAGGGCTTGAGCAGATGTGCTGGGTTGCTTCTTTATGGCTATATGAATATTAAACATAAGCAAGAAGAGAAAACTGCATTATTTTCTCTCTCTGGTGTCATTTCATGGTTCTCACTACAGACATTACAGAAAAATGTCAAAGCATTTAGTGTCTGATTTCAACTTAAAAGGGGCGGGTAACCACAATAAACAAAGTACCAAAAACATCTAGATCACTCTTTCTTTGAATTTAAATATGCAGCTTCTCTTATTGAAATGAATAGCCAAGGGCCTAGAAACTCATCTCAATCAGTAGCAGAACACTTGCCAAGCATTGATAAGAACCGGGTTGCGTGCCCAGCAATGACAGACTGCAAAAGCACATGGAGCACTTTGTAGGGACCCAGGCACATAGACACTCAGTGTTACTTCCTTGTCCTTATTTATTCATCCTCAATTTCAGTATTTAATATTAGAACAAGGTAAATTAAATACAGCTATTTCCTTTTATAATATTCTCCTGGTACATTGCCTACATATCTGGAACCATTGGTAGAAGAATTATTTATATTAAAGGCAATGAAGTAGCATGGTAGAATGTTGAGATGTTAAAAGGATTCCCTTTTTTTCTTTCTAAAGCTATCTTTTTATTAATTAAATAGTGGGGACAAAACAAGATATACTAAAATAAGAACTCCAAACAAAGCAAAACAAAAGAATAAAACATCTACCATGCCTGAAGTTAAAATGATAGATGTCTTACTTTAGTCATGTGTTAAAGTATTTATTTTCATGAGCACTTTTTATAATTACCAAGGGTATTAGTTTCTACCTAATACCTGCCAAGTCGATAGCCAATTAACTTTCATATTTTTCAACAAAATGGAAGATTTAAAATTTGGATTAGAAACAACCTTGTAAACAGTAACAGCGAAGTCACCCCCATGTTGAATACAAGGTATTTTTACCTTTTTCATCTGAGAGCTTGAAGGCAGCATACACACCACAAGATGATCACAATCACTCATTTGTTTCACCTTTCAAGATGGGGTAGGACTTTGGATTATTTTGTACACTCAAGTGATATATCACTCGTTGCACACCGGCACATGTGCTAAGTTCTTCACACTCATCTAAGACAATACATCAGTGTCTCCTCATAGGCTGACTCATCTCCTCATCACTCCTTTTCTGGATCATGTTCAATGATGCTCACATACCTTCCATGAAGCCACTTTTCTTGATTCTACATAAGTGTTTGTCTACTCCCCTGACCCTACTTCCCCAATCACCAACTATTCCTGTTCTAGGATTGATTTACATTCAAGCCAGTTTCTGTACAGCATCCAGGACCATGTATATAGTACAGAAACAAGATCAGATAGTCCTCTTTTTAGAGATTCCAAATGGCATCTTCTCACTATACTTACAGTGAACTCTATTTTTTGTTTTGCTTCCTCTTTTTTTTTTTTTTTTTGAGACGGGGTCTTACTCTATAGCCCTAGGTGTTCTGGTACTCATTACATAGACCAGGTTGGCCTTAAACAAACAGAGATCTGCCTGCTTCTGAGTGTTGGTATTAAAGGCATAAGCCACCTTGACGGCTTATGGTGACTTCTAGATTGTCTCCTTCTCTTCTTCCTGCTTACGATGACACCACACTTGACCTTTCTATGCCTTAAGCTTTAACCACAGGTCCTTTGCCCTTGCCAAACTCTCAGCACATCATATACTTCTCCATGGCAGTCAATAAGTAGCTCAATGACTTGTCCTCATGAACATCCTCCTTGACTCCTCTATTGAAAGAAATATACACCCATGGACCTGGCCCTTTCCCATATTACACTGTTTAGTTTTCTCTGTAGCACTTAGTAACATGTGAATATTTCTCAATCCCTTCTTGCTCATGTATGAGCACCTTTTTCATGGAAGCGGAGCACCTCATCTTCTGTAGAACAACTTCCAACACAGAGGGAGAACTCTGCAAGCAACTGATTTAGTGAATAGATTATCTCATTTAGGCTTCCTGTTATTATTTCCATCACATCTCAAGAAATTGAGATTCTAGTGTGTTATTTCCACAGTATTTCAGGGCAGCAGACCCCAAAGAGGAATCTCAGTAATATGTTAAGACTGATTCATCATTACATTACTGAATCTGACATTACTAACATCCTCTCTGTGTTATCAAACTTAGGTCCCAGACTCTCGGTCTCCCTTGTTTATCTCTATTCATGTGTGTGTCACTCTGTTGCACAATCTAGACACTGAATTGATTACCCTGGGCATCACTAAATGTTCTTTTAGCCACTACATATTTTGGTCATATCTAAAGGACCCATAATAAAATTCAGAGCATAGAAACTGAGATCATTGGAAACTAGACCTATTCAAGATTCATAAGGCATAAGTTAACACCTACCTTAGAGGTTAGAAGGGTCAACATTTGTGACTTGAACTTTTCTGATTGGCCATCCATATTTTTTGTATTAAGCTATCAGTAAGTACATTGCTAGAGTGGAAATGTGGGCAGAGCCACTGTGGGATGCATCTACTATTCTCTGGGTTGACTGTGGAAAGATGTGCAGATGCCTGTACTTCTTGGAGCAAGATGAGAGCACCGTGTGTTCTCTATGTTCAAAGTATTAAGCAAAGGTCAAATTACTTCCCTTGTACCTCAAAACAAAAAAGAATTAGACACTTGAGTGAAAGATTCAATGCCTTTGTGTAATATCAAAAGCAAGTATAATTGGGGGGAAATCCGTTATTTTCCTTATATGACCCACCTTAGGACATTTGCCATACTGTGCTCCTTTGGCATCCTAAATTCTCGACATCTAACTTTTGCATCACTTGGGAGGCATTGACATTTGTGGCACACGGATATTAATCAAAGATGGTTTTGTGTGTGTGTGTGTGTGTGTGTGTGTGTGTGTGTGTGTATGCGAGCATGCTTTTCATCATGGAAACACAATCTTTAGTGACTTAGATTTTGCCAAATATGTACAAAACACAGTGAGCAATGGTGCATGGAAGGAGCTGAACCAAGTAGGTGGGTTGTAGTAAATCTGCATACTGGGCACCTCTGAGATGGCCAGCTGCCCTTTCTTCCTGCTGTGTTTTACATATAAACATTGTCATGCCTCTAAGTACCTGGTTATCTAGCTGGAACACTAACAAGACTGAGTTAACACAAAAGAAATATACCAAAAAAATAGATACAGATAAACAAAGGTGAAAACAGGAGCCTTTCTTTGAGCCAACTTTAATTTGTGACTAGCTGATGACTTTGGAACGTCACTCTGAAATTCAAATTAAAGAAGGAGCTGTTTGCATGGTATTATAGACTGATGTCTATTTTAAGACTTTTCTCCATATATTTTCTTCTCAGAAGAAATCAAAAACAAGTAAAGCAAATTACAGTGATTACCCAGATCCTCATAAGTGTCTACCACTATTTTCTATTAACTATATAATCATTTGCACAGCTCATTGGATGTTCTAAACATCTTCCATAGAAATGTCTACAGAAAATAAGTTAAATAAATAAATAAATATAGTAGTACTGGTATCCTGAAGGTAGTTTATAAAAATAAAGGTCAGCTTTGTTTATTTGATTTTTGAGTAGTATGTTTTAAAAGAGTGATTTTAAAAAAAAAATATATATATATATATAAAATCACCACCAATAATTATTTGCAGTAAAATACATTACTGTTTTGAGGAAGAACTTTTGAGTCTGGGGTAGGAAACTGGAAAGACTTAAACTCTCCTCTTGGCTAACGTATTGCGGATCAGAGACTTTATCTGGACCAGTGGAAGGCATGGAATTCCTGGGTGCTATGTGAAGAAATCACTCATCCACTACTTGTCCTCCAGATTCACAAAATAAATGAGCAGATGGATTTAGTTGACATGGTTAAGAGAGATACTGAGGGATATTTTAGGTCTTAAGTGCCAATAATCTACAACTTCTCTTTGTTTGGAAAATCTCACCTTGATTCTACTCTTCATCTCTTTA
Organism: Tokudaia tokunoshimensis; assembly: GCA_036184795.1. NCBI lineage: Eukaryota > Metazoa > Chordata > Mammalia > Rodentia > Muridae > Tokudaia > Tokudaia tokunoshimensis. The sequence goes on along the minus strand of BTHU01000013.1, from coordinate 56,268,374 downwards.
TTCTTTTCTGCATTTCTCAATTTGTCTAAAATAATCATGGTTTACTTAGGAAAAAAATTTGAAGCTTTTATACACAGTCTCCAATCAAGAGAAGAAGAATCCTAATTTCAGAACCTGCGTTTTCTTTTATTTCCTCATATTCCTACAATGTAGAAAATATCACTTTGAGTACTTTGCATAAGCAACAATAATAAAAAGTCAGGATTCAAATTATTCATATGAATTGGCAGGTGCTTTATATACACAGGGCAGGGCCACATTCATAGTTGACTCACCCCTTTATAAGGCAAGCATTGGGGAGCAGTTGACGCTGGTAAATAAGAAAGAATCCAGAGATAGATATGGAGTTCTGTGGGTACAGAGATAAAATGGTAGAAATTGAGACAGAGGGGTAGGGGAGAAGGAAAGCCAGGAAAGAGAAGCAGTCTGAGAGACCTCCCCCCAAGACAGAATGCTCATAGCACAGAATGTAGTGGAGAGGTGAAGCAGCTCTAGGGATTTGAGTGTTGAGCTAAAATTTGATAAGCAATTAAAATTTGCTCACTTTGGGGAAAATAAATACACACAGATAAAAAGGGAGCATGGTCAACTGTTGAGAGGCAGGAAAATAGTTCTTAGAAAAATCCAATTTACAGCAATAGCATGGCTACAGATAAAGCTACAGATGTGTAGAGGGATTCAAGCCGAGTTGCGTCCCCAATGCTAATTGCTTTCATTTTTACTAAACACAAGGAGCCACAGTGGGAAGCTTGATGCTTCCCACCCATCACTGCACTAGAACCCTGTTCTTTAATCATTGTTGCACTGAGAAATAAGAAGCCAGACTAAGGTGCATAAGCTAATCAGAATACTATGCAAATGCATGGTCATTGATCAAGCTAATTCTAGCTGACTCCAGTTTTTAAAACGATTGGCTACCTAAGACATAATTAAAATTCAGATAAAAACAAATCTCAAGCTGAATCTAAAGGAGCCCTCACCTCACAGTATGACTGAAATCTAAAATCAGATGCTTCAGGATGCTCACATTGCCTCCAGACAAGCTTGAAAATACATGAAAAATTGGATTGTGTGGTATTGCAGGTTTACTGAAACTCAACAATAAAATTTAAAACCTAACGGTGGTTGAATCAACCTGTAGAGAGTGTTTCTAGTTTAAAAAAAAAAACAACTAAAATATTTTTTAAACTGTTTTTACTGCTTTTAAAGCAAAATTATACTTAGAAAAAATAAAGGCCACCAGGCAAAATCCCCAGAGGTACAAGCCGCAGCTGGTACAATTTGAACAGAATAAAATTGATCCAGGAACGTAATGGTACAATTGGAAAATTTAAGGGACAGTTTTGCTGCTGAATACTGATTCAGGAAAATACAAATGGAAGAATTTATTATTGTAGAGATAGGTAAGCTATAAAAAATACCCTGGGGATTAAGTTGACCTAATGAGAATTTCTTCTACAGTTTAAAGAAAACTCTAATGTGTTGGTATTATCAAAAGGGATATTTATTTTATATTTAAAAAAAAATCAAGTTAAAACATCCTTATTACCATGATTATATGGTCTGAATATTCTCTGCTATGTTGAAAGCAACCAAATGGAAGTGGACCAAAGAGATGTGCACTGTGATTTCACCGGACCACACAGATATAATTGGCAAATGCAGAAAATACTGTATAGTTTTCAAGTTATTTTAAGGAATATTATATTTTTAATGCTTATATGATACTTTAACGATAAGGAAAGTGTCCAGAAAAATGGAAATTTTCATACATCAGTATTATAGAATCTATATAGTTAGCTTTTCAAAATATTTCCTTCTCCAAGTGTAATGGCATTTCCCAGTGTGGAATGGCTTCTGTTTCATACCTTCTCTGATCAGAAGAGAAGTTATCGTGGGTTCTTCTCTGTGTGTAGACACTTAAGATACAATGAACCTACTCTAGAACCATAGCTCTGGTGGCACTTGTTGGCACAATTGTTCTTTACATAAGATTCACTAAACTACTTGAATAGGAAGAGAAAAAATGTGTTAATTGTACAGAACTGTCTTTATCAATGACCGCCCATAAATTCCCCTGACCAACTAATATATGTGAGGGACGGAGTGAGTTACTCTCAGCTCTTGCTTTCTGTCCAGTAGAGGAAGATCACTGTTTTAAGGACTGTTCTGAGGGGAAGATTTTTTTTTTGCAGTTTCTACATTTTTAATGGGAAATAATTATTTTTCCTATGTGAATGCTAATCATTTTACTTGAATATTATTGCCTTTTAATTATAATTTTCATCATGACTGTGATACACCTAAGACCAGTTTAGTTAGTGATTTATCTTTTCACTTTAGATTTTTGCCTTTCTTTTTAGGAAGAACAGGAAATAAATGTCTTACACATATTATAGAGCTAAGCACCAAAAAAACACAATCCCATCTGTTTGAGCTTGAGTCTGTAATAAAAAATTAAATAAAAAACATTCACAATCTTGTTTATTATCTTTCATAGAGGAATCAGTTGATGGAACTCTGATTAGACACTAAAGATTCTTATTTTATTTTAATCATGCATCAGCTTCATATACATTTGTTGCAGCCCTTGATAAGAGGGGAGGAGACATATTATCTCCATTTTCTTTGTCTTTTTTGTGTGGTGCCTAAATATGTAATTTTCTGCTAATTGTCATCTCTAAAGGTTTATTGACAGATAGAAATTGAAGTAACTCATCGACGTATAACTAGGAATGGATTTAAGTCTTTCAATAATAATTAGATGTTTTAAAATCTAAATATTGGCTAAGGCTATGTATAAAAAACTCAGTAACCAGTATCATTTTTACTTTTGTATATTTAGATATCATATATTAATAGATATCATAGGATGTTGCTAAGTGAATATTCCAAAATGCTTGTTTTATTTCATCTCATCTCTAAAATCTTCCATCTATGTGTGAGCAGGAGCCGTGCCTGACCCTTCACTGGCAGGCGACCTCTCTGGTGTTGATAATCTATTACAGAAAAAGATAGATAAATTAAGCCCGGATCGAAATGGAGTCCATCACAGTTTCTTTCTGTATCAATAATATAATAGTGTGATGACTAGAAAGAATACTGTGTGAGGTGATGAAAAGTCTCCCGCCCACCTTTGAAGGGAGCCTAAGACCAGCAATGGAGCATCTAAACCAGTGCAAGCAAAGTCTGCCCTGGTCCACCTGTTAGAGCTGCTGTGTGAGCTTCCCTCTCTCTACCTCGCTCCCCTGCCCAGCATCTGTGTCTGAGCTCCTCCACCAAGAGGAACATATTCTCAAGCCATAAATTTTTAAGAAGTTAGGAATATCAACCCCCTCCTCTCCAAATGAGATAGGTATGAAAGAGATAAATAACAAAAGAAGGATCAAGCTGTAAACGTATTAATTAAAAATAAGTTTATGTAAATCATGACAAGGTTTCTGTCTCCACTCTCCCAATCTGCCTTTTGATAGTTTTTGTTTGCTCATTTTTCTCCTTTTGGTCTCGGAGGTTTCCCCTTCCCATCCTCCTCCTCCCTCTCTCCTTTCTCTCATCTTTTCCCAAGTTCCTCCTCTATAGCCATCATCATTTATTATCTATAGTTTTATGAAGGACTTCCATTAGATACACATAAAAAAAAAGTAGAACTCAGATCTAAACTCAGATACAGAATTTCAGAAAGGCACAATAAGTTTTCTGCTTCCATGTGGAGTACAGGCAGTAAAAACACTCATTCATTTATTCTCATCTTCATCATCATCACAATAATTGAAATAATCCTTGACAGATTCCAAGGAAAGGTGGCAGAAAATGTCAGAAAGTGTGACAGGACTTTTACGGAAAACCTTGGAGGCCTGGGGGGACGTAGGAGAAATGGATGTTGAAACCATGTCTCACTTGTTCTCTTTGAATCAGTTATGGAGGAAAGGAAAAGAAGAGAGAAGAAAAGAGAAGGTGAGGGGGAAGGGAAGGCTGTTCAGGAAGGGCAGGGTGGGAAGAGAGGAGGAGAGGGAAGTAAGATCAGCCCTGCTGTTTGCAGGCATGGCAGAATGAATCATTGTGTACAGTGACTGCATGCCGGCCTTTTAAAATGAAGATTATAACTGATGAAGAAATCTCAGGAGTGCCCACCCCTGCCATGCTAATCCTTTCAGTTCTATAAAGAAAGAATGAGATTCAAACTATCATCTTGCTGCGGACAGAAGATGACGAAGCCTAGAATTGAGGTGATCTCAACAGAGATATGGGAACAATGTTTTGGGGTTTGCTTTTGGTTTTTAGCTGACTGGAGCATTTGGATGACCACACACAGGAAAAGGCTTTCCCCTTTCTGAAGAATTAGTATGGAGGTGGGAAATAAGCTCAAGAACATGGGGGGTGGGGGTGGGGGTGGGGGTGGGACGGGGTGAGGTCACTCCGGACCAAAGGGAAATGAACCTGCGGAAGGTGTGTTCATAGACCCTCAGTAGGGAACAGGTGAGAGTGTGTGCAGAGATCCAATAGACACAGATGTAACAGACGAATGACCACAATGTATAAACAAAGCATTACATATATGTGCTACGTCTGCAAATTTGTGTTCCCAGTGTCAAGCAAGACAGAGGGACCCCCTCATTTTCCACCTGCCTTCACTTTCCTCTACCAAAGTACTTTTCAAATTCTAGCAAGGACAAGGGTCACAGAAAATGTGTTAGCTGTTAAAAAAAATAATAATAAGGTAGTAAGTCCTCATCCCCCACAGCCTAGGCTCTCCTGATATTTTTAAAACATAAGAGGAGTGTTTGTCAAATTAGATAAATAATTTGTATCAAAATGTTATGATGTGCAAGGTCAAGTACACATTTATTACTTGAGATTATTTTAATGGTGTTGGAAAAAATGAAGAATTGTGCTCAGGAAATGAGTTCTTACTGTTATGACTCAGAACCTAGCTCACGGCATGCTATTCAGGCCCAACTAAAGACGTTTTCAGCCATTAGAGGAGGGGCATGATAGACAGGCCTAATGTTAACCTTTACTAGGGGTAGAAAGCCTGAGCTCTACCTGGGTTCTCTATTCTATCATGGTGCCCTAAAATTACTTACAAATTTAAACAAGCATTCAGAGTCCAACCGTCCCGGCAAAGAGGCACAGAGCAGAGACATTGTACAAATTGGGAATACAGCATCCCATTGCATTGGGAATACAGCTTCTTTGACCTGGAAGACCTTAAATTTGACATTGAACTCATATGGATTTCATAAGCTAAGTAAAATGCTGGAGCACTGTGCACTTTCCATGGATGCTTCATTAATGTTTTACTGTGCTTCTTTGTTTTTCTAAAGCATATAATATAAAGTTGCTCCCGAAAGTGTATTTCCTGTAGATACCACATTAATTTATCACATGAAGATAAAATGAAGGATCTGAGTCATTTGTTGCTTAATAAAGGACATAATTTAAAGCCTTAAAAACTTCTCAACACTAAATAAAAATGTGTCTGGAAACGCTAAACATCATTTTCAAATACAGTGATAATGTGTGTGTGTTTCCAATAGTAAGTACATGCATTAAGGAAAACTATCAGCGTCCTGTAGAAAAATATTTACCCTCAGTATTGTGGGAACAATTATATTAAACTTGGTCTTTATAAAACCATTCTACCTGTCAGCAATTTATCACCTATCCTCTATCCTATATTGGTTAATAATCTATCTATATTTTAGAATAAAGTATTTGGAAAAGTTGATTTAAAGGTTACTAGAACCCTTTATGCCCAGTTTGATGATGAATTAAAAGATGCTTTTTTGTGAAAAAAAAAACCCAAAATTCAATAGCCTGATTTATAATTCAGGGGTGACTTACTCTACAACCTGAAGGTACCTCAATGTTCTTTCACAACCATTTAAAAAATTTGGGAACTTGCCCTGAGAAATAGAGGGGTAATATGCCAATGTATGATAAAATGCATATGTACAACCTTCAATTCTTATCCACAATTCTCTTTACATTATAACCAGAATTGTAGAGGGCTAACGACATGGGAAGTAGTTGGTGTATTATGACAAGATTCTGTGGCTCCGTGTACTGTTAAAAATCATCTTTATGACAGAAACCTCGCAAAAGCAAATTCACAACTTACCTAAATGGATTTGAAAAAAAAATAATCAATTTTCCAATTAAAAAGCAAAACAAACTTATTGTGACAACATCAATAATCACGTATCTGAGACTTTATTTCTTTTCCAGGCCCACGGATGACGCAAAGCATACGTTAGCCATGTTAGTATCCTGTGTTTCTTGAGAAATGAGAGGAGTGAACATCAGAAAAAAATAAAATTGAGTTCTGATAAGATTAATTATTTTCTCTATTTAGAAGTATCTTAGATTAAACTCTATAAGGAGAAATGTCATTTATCTGTTTCTTGATAATCAACCAGTCTCACGTCTCAAACTGAAACTACTCAAGAAATATTTTTTGACCAGACCAGAAGTGTGAGAAGGCCTCGAACTTCAGTAAGCCCTGCCTGCCTGGTCCCCCTATCCTGAGGGACACAGCATTTGTGTGAATTTTATGAATTGTAACACTTCTATGTTTTCAAGGCTGTGCTCTGTACCCATCACCCAGGAAGGGCGGTGGCTCAACCAGAATTTCCACAGCAGAATTCATAAGAATCATTATTGCAGAACTAAAATGATTAATTCAAAACACATTCTGTGGTAAGACAACATGGAGAGTGTTTACGGCACCTAATGCACTTTTTAGTCTTTCTGTCACTGATCATTCAAACCCTATTTTAATAATCATTAACATTTGAGGAAACAACCCCTCGTCTGAAGAGACTGACTTACACACAACCAACACTATGTCATGATTTTAAACCTTTCATGTTTTTATCAAAAGCATTAAAAACTGACTTATATCACAATTCTCTAACTGTGACAGATACAGGTTGGACCAATTGCTTTAGTCATATCCCTGAACAGTTTGCAGAGAGAGAGAGAGAGAGAGAGAGAGCGAGCTTTCCAACTTTCCTATTAAACTGTGATCTTCCCCCCGAAACCTTTACGTATTTTGAACAGAAACAATGTATTCTGCCCTCCAGTAGGCCTCCAGTCAGCCTTTTCTCTGAGCTACAACAAGCTTGAACACGGAGTAGCAAATTTTCTTACTTTCAATATCCATCACACACAACTTTCAAAAATATCCATTTCAAACTAGCCTTTGCCACAAAATAAACAAAATACAAGGAAGTAAAGATTAATATAGATGTGCTTACCTGTGACAAAGACTTCTGTGTCCAGAAGGGCAAAGCCAAAGGCCAGAAGTTTGAGCCACAAATACATGGTCATATCTGGAGATCAGCTATGTCCCTAAGAAATAGGGTCTCCCTGAAAGGCAGAATAGCGGTTATCTCTCTCAAAGTTTGTCTCTGTAAAGCTAAGTTCAAACTAAATGAAATGAACACATACTTTACACTCTGTCTTATCAGATGGAGAGCAAGTTTCCTTCTCTGTTATCCTAAGAACAAACCACTTGCTAGCTACATGCACTGCTAAATGGTGATGTCAGATTCGGTTTTACTAACTTCTCCAAAAATACTGTAAAGGGTCCTCTTTGCAGGAAGTTAAAAAAAAAAAAGTCGTTCAATGTCAGTGCAATGGCTTCCTACTTCCTTAATTCAAGTAATTAAGCTGTTAGCAGTTGATCTCAATTTTCCTCTAAAGGAAAACAGTCTTAAACTACAGAAACATTGCTCCTTTTTAATATCCTTTTGAGAAAGCTTTATTAAAAAACGATGCATCCCTCCCAAGTCATCAATAATTTTCTTACCCACGATATGACAAAACAGATTCCACATGAGTATAACAACATAGGGGTTGGCAAGACAGCACAGTGACTAAGCTGGTACAAGGCTCTGAAGTCCGTTGACGATGACCAAGTGACCCAAACCAACTGTCTTTCTGCTTATGTCTGCCAACTCCTGTTATTTACCATAAAGAGCTCAGACTCAAATGATATGCCTGTTTTCTCGGTTATGTGGCTTTCCTATGCAAAACTACCTTCACTGGCCTTAAAGAGCCTCCCAATTTGCTTTTTCAGGGCTGCTGCTGGTGGTTTCTTTTAGCTGTATGCAGGTATCTCTGTGAGCAGTGGAGTGAGACTCTCCTTTGTGCCTCGGTGAGTTCTGCTTCCAGACAGGAGTACCTCTACATTTGGGGTTGCTCTGTGCTTTTCACCAATGAAAGAAGAGCAATGAAAATCAAGTCTTGTCTTTTACAAACTTAACCTGTTTCTTTTGATCATAGTACTTTCCCACCCCACCACACACATCCCTATTCAATTTTACATGTATACCGTATTTACATTATTTCCTCCTACTCCCTCTTTCCCCTAGAACTCTTCCTATGTCCATATAAAACTCTCTATCTCAATTTCATGGCCATTTATTCTTTAACTATTATTGCTACACACACCTACAAATACACATATCTCTCCACACTTACACACACACATACATACACACACACACCTACACATGCGCACACACACACACACACACACACACACCTGAAGGTACAACCTACTGAGTTTGTTTTGTGGTGTGTGTGTGTGTGTGTGTGTGTGTGTGTATGAGAGAGAGAGAGAGAGAGAGAGAGAGAGAGAGAGAGTGTGTAGATATGTAGATGTGTGTGTCTGTGTCTGTTTGTCTATGTGTCCTTAGGGCTGACCACCGGGTATCACGTAACTAATTAGGGAGCTCACCATGGGAAAGTCTAATTTTAATACTCAGCAGTCTTAACTACCTTTACTGCTTCATCTGGGGTGGGGGGCCTCTGAGATTTCCCCCAGAACCTTAGCATGCCAACTGATTGTGTCACCGTTCAGGTCTTGCTTAGGTAGCAAGCCATTATTGAGATTCCATGAGGGCACCATTCCCACATATCTAAAAGACACTATCTTGCAGCATACTTCCTTGTCCTCTGGTTTTTACACTCTTTCCACTCACTCTTCTGTGAAGTTTTCTGAGCCTTGAGTAAGTTTCCTAAGCCTGTTTTACAGATGCATCGATTGGATTTGGAAACCTCAAGGTCAGTCATTCTCTGTATTTGACTGGTTGTGGCTTCCTATAATGGTCTCCACCTACTACAAAAAGAAGCACAGGATGAGGACTGAATGAATGATGGCATTCTTAGTGAGTTTGCCAATAAGAACATGCCTACAGTTTTTTAAAAAGGTCTTTATGAATTCAACAGTACAATTAAATGGATGTAGTACTATTTTGCTATCTACTTGCACTTAAAAGATGAAAGAACACACACATACCTTAGTGTCTGAAATATGCAGATAATGTGTGGGAGACAAGTAGGCAGGCAGATCTCCTACAGTAACTATAATCACTAATTAGGAAATACCACAGGGTTTTGTGTTTTCATAAGTGTGTGTGTGTGTGTGTGTGTGTGTGTGTGCACTCACCCATCTGTGTACATGTAAAGGCAAAATGTTAATGTTGGGTGTCTTCTTCTATCACTCTACACACAAGTTTTTGAGGCAGGGTCTCTCACTGAAGCTGAGCTCAGCATTTAGGGTAGACTGTGTAGTCAGTGGAGCCCTGTCTCTGAGCCCCAGGATTGGGGTGACACACATGTATAGTCAATTTTATATGGGTTTTGGGGCTCCAAACTCAGGTCGTTATGTTTGTGCAAGCAAGCACTTTTCCTATTGAGCCATCTCCACAGCACCTTACAAATATATTTTTGATACTTAAAACTTTGCTGGAAAGATGGCTCAGAGGTTAAGAGCGCTGGCTGCTCTTCTGAAGGTCTTGAGTTCAAATCCCAGCCAACCACATGGTGGCTCACAACCATCTGTAATGAGATCTGACACCCTCTTCTGGGGTGTCTGAAGACAGACACAGTGAGTGGCCCAGAGAGAGTAGGGCCAGAGTGAGAGCTGGAGAGTTGGTTCAACAGTTAAGAACACTGACTGCTCTTCAGGAGGTCCTGAGTTCAAATCCCAGCATCCACATGGTGGCTCACAACCATCTGTAATGAGATCTGATGCCCTCTTCTGGGATGTCTGAAGACAGCTACAGTGTGTGTGTGTGTGTGTGTGTGTGTGTGTGTGTGTGTATGCATATACATATATATACATAAATCTTTAAAATTGTATATATATAATAAATCTTTAAAAAACATTTCTTGTTTTCCTCTTAGCTTGATTTCAAGGAGCTGCAGGGTCAGACTTGCATAATCCCCTTTGTGTGCAAGGAAATAGCCTTACAGCTTAAATCCCAGATAATGCAATTCTAAAGCCTCAAGGAATCGTATTATTTTTTACTTACCCCAACTTATAAATAGTATATATAAGATATGCCATTCTGGCTGACAGTTCTCTTCACAAGATCCAAAGACTATCTGACAAAACTTCCAATACAAGACAGGAGAACTCTCTATTTGAGTTGGTCAGGGTAGCCCATGCAACTCCAAAAATAATACAGGCTCTTTATTGCTGGGACCTGTGGTTGTCTCTCAGAGACTGAAAGAAACCATGATTGCTGAAGGTACCACACACATTGGACACAGGGCTCAGATCCAATCTGAAAGCTTCCTTCCTGTGGGCTAACTTTCATGGTACCATCTGCCTGGGGTGGGAAGCAATAAATAGACCTGGCCAGCCAGCTGTGGAACCTGTGAACCACAATAATGAGCAACATGTCAAGATATCCCCAAAGGTGCAGTAGTGGCATTTGAATGTGATGGTATCAGCAACAGTCTTTCTGGACTTAATGCCCTTTCAACAGGAGGGAAATTATGCATCATACTAGGAACTTGCCAACCACTTGGGGTAAGAAAGGTCATAGCTCTCAGAAGAGAACCTATTAACACCACTTTCCTAGAGCAACAAAAGTCCTAGCTCCTGAATTCTAAAAACATATCCTTATACCTATAGTCAAATGTATCTCTTACCCCGAGCCCCACTAGAGAAGCTTTTTTTTTTTTGGTAAGAAATTGAAACCAATATATAGTATCAACTGATCATAGCACAGAGATCAACTGATTGTGGGGAACCCAGGCCCAGTAGATAAAATGTCTCAGAAGAGGCAGCAGAAAGATTGGAAGAGCCAGAGGACCAAAACATCCACTGAAAGACTGTCTTCTAAAAAGGACAGGGAGGCTATTCTCATGTGTCATATGACAATTTTTTTTCCTGGGGAGACCCAACATACATATCTAATCAGTACAGATAGGGATCCCACAACAGATCAAAGTACAGATACCATCAAAGTCCAAATTTGTTAGTTTTATTGGGGTTACTTACAGGAGGAGAAATGGCTCAAAGAGAGTTTCATCACCAAAGCCAACCCCAGTATGGGTGACAGCTCACAAAGCTTGGGCATACTATACAGCCTTCAGGCAGCTCAGCAGTACCCTTTTCAGGTGCCTTTGTTGATCTAAACCTCCCCTTCTGGTTCCTGCTTTTTTTCAGGGAACCAGTCTGGTCTTGAGTCTTGTTTTTTATTTATTCGTATATAATATATTCTTCTCTCATACAAACATCCTGACTTCAGTCTTTTTTCTGTCCGTCAAGGTCTCCCAACCTCCTTCACCCCCATTTCCCATCTGTTTAAGATACACTGTTTCTTCATATCCCTTCAGAAAAGGGCAGGCCTCTCAAGGATATTGACCAAACTCAGCATAACAAGATGCATCAAGATTCAGATCAAGGCTGAAAGAAACAACTAAGTAGGAAGAAAATGCTCCCAAGAGCAGACAGAAGAATCAAATATGTCACCTACTCCCTCTGTTAGGAGTCCCACAGAAACCCCAAGCTAAACAACCACAGCATGTATGCAGAGGATCTAGAGTAGACCTATGCAGGCTGGATGATTGCTGCTTCAGTCTCTGTGAACTCTATGAACCCTGACATTTTAGTTCATTCTGTGGGCAATGTTCTCCTGGTGTTCTCAGCTCCTCTGGCTCCTACAGCCCTGCCTTGACCTCATTCCTTGGGGTTCCCCTAGCTCCATGTAATGTTTGGTTGTGGGTCTTTATATCTGCTCCCATCAGCTATTACAGAAAGCTTTCTGAGAATCTTTTTTGCAGCTTGACTCTGCTGTGTCAGAGAAGGACTCAGCTTTGGTAGCTTCCTCTGGCAGGGAAGGGGCCTAGTGAATCTGATTTATGCAACATCTTTATTCCATTTGTAACTTTGGGGTTTTTATTATAAATGTATGAGGAATCGGCTTAATGATGATTTCCCCCATCCTGGGGAGACACAACACACACACATCTACTCAACGCATATATGGATCCCACAGTAGATCGTAGTACGGATAACACCAAAGTCCAAATTCATGAACCAATGCATTTGAAAGGGTTACTTACAGGAGCAGAAATGATTCAATGGCAGCTATATCACCAAAGCCCAAATCAACATGGGTGACAGCTCACAAAAATTGGGAGCCAGGAACATACTGCACAGCCCAGCAGAGAGCTCAACAGGTTAGAGAGTGCTCTTACTAAATGATTCCCATCTAAATGTTTTCCAGGAAGTACTCCCATCTCAGAGTCTTCTTTGCTGATTGGCTTGTATACTCTTAGAGGGCAGATCTTAGTGAATTTGGTTAGTTTTAGAGACCTCCTGAAACTATTTTGAGTTGATGGCTTAGGGAACATCCCTGCTGGATGAAATGTGTCAATTTCAGAGCAAACAGTTACAATACACTCCCCCTCCCCCCTTACATTCTTTCTGACCCCTCTTCCTCTTCAGCAATGACCCCTGAGGCTTGGAGGGAGTGACTACAGATGTCTACCTGTGGTTGTTTGAATAAGATTGGTTTCCTTCCCATTGGTTCATGTATTTGAGTGCTTAGTCATCAGGGAGTGGCACTGTGTGAAAAGAATTAAGAGGAGTGGCCTTGTTGGAGGAAGTGAATCACTGGGGTTGGGCTTTGAGCTTTCAAAAATCATGCTAAGTCTAGAGTCTCTCAACTGCTTCTCCACACTTGAATGCCTCCATGTTCCCTGTGATGGTAATAATGGACTAAACTTCTGAAACTATAAACAAGCCCCCAATTGAACACTTCTTTTATAAGAGTTGCCTTAGTCATACTGTCTCTTCTCAGCATTAGAACAGTGACTAAGAAACCACCCATGGCCAGGAAATAGGTCACCATGCCACACAATAGTCACCTGCTGAGGAGCTTCACTAGGCCACTTAACACCAGAGATAACCAGCTGGCAAGATGCAAGCACAAGAAGATAAGCAACAAAAGACAATATAATTTGGCACCATTAGAACCCTGGATATCCTAACATATCTGAAAAGGAAGATTCTGCCCTAAAATCCAATCTCATGAAGATGATAGAGGCCTTTAAGGGGATATAAATAATCTACTTAAAGCAATACAGGAAAACACAATCAAAGAGATGAACAAATTGAAAAAAATTTTAGGTCCAAGACCTAAAAATGGAAATAAAAACAATAGAGCCAGGCAGTGGTGGTACATGCCTTTAATCCCAGCACTTGGGAGGCAGAGGCAGGCAGAATTCTGCGTTCAAGTCAGCCTGGTCTACAGAGTGAGTTCCTGGACAGCCAGGGCTATACAGAGAAACCCTGTCTCGGGAAAAAAAAATAGAAACAATAAAAGTATCACAAATGGAGGCAACCCTGGAGATGGAAAACCCACAAAAGAGATCAATGCTACAAATCACCAACATAATACAAGAGATAGAAGAGAGAATCTCAGGCACAGAAGATACCATAGAAGATATTGACACAACAGTCAAAGAAAATACAAAGTACTAAAAGTTCCTCAACAAAAACATCTAGTACAGTCAGGGCACAATGAAAGAGACAAACTAGGAATAATAGGAATAGAAGAGAATAAAGATCCCCAGTTCAAGTGCCAGAAAACCTCTTCAACAAAACTGTAGAAGAAAACCTTCAAACCTAAAGAAAAAGATGGTCATAAATATACAAGAAGGCTACAGAACATTAAATATATGGGACATGAAAAGAAAGTCCACTTATATAACAATCAAAATACTAAATGCACAGAACAAAGGAAAATATTAAAAGCAGTAAGGGAAAAAGGACTAAGTAACATATAAAGACAGACATAAGAATTAAACCAGTTTTCTAAACAGAAACTCTAAAAACCAGAAGATCCTGGATAGATGTCATCCAGACCCTAAGAGAACACAAATGCCAGCCCAAGAAACTATACCCAGCAAAACTCTCAATCATCGTAGATGAAAAAAAATCAAGGTATTCCATGACAAAATCAAATTTAAACAATAATTTTCCACTAATCCTGTCCTACAGAAGATACCAGAACAAAATATCCAACACAAGGATGGAAACAACACCCAAGAAAATACAAAAATTTAAACATTTCATAACAAACTCAAAAGAAGAGAAACACAGACATATAACACTATCTTGAACAATAAGCACAGCAGGAACTAACAAAACACTGGTCTTTAATATCTCTCAACATCAATGTACTCAATTTCCTAATAAAAAGTCATAGAGTAACAGACTGGAGATGTAAACAGGATCCAGCATTTTGCTGCACACAAGAAACACACCTCAGTAACAAAGACAGATACTCAGAGTAAAAGGCTGGAAAAATGTTTTCAAAGCAAATGGTCCCAAGAAACAAGCTTGAGTAGCCATTCTACTATCCAATAAAATAGACTTTCAACCACAAAGTATCAAAAGAGATGGGGAAAGGCACTTCATACTCATTGAAGGAAAGCTCCACCAAGATGAAATCTCAATTCTGAACATCCATGCCCCAAATGCAAGGGCACTCATGTTCATAAAAGAAACTTCACTGAAGCTCAAAAACACATTGAGACTCACACAATAACAGTAGGAGACTTCAACACTCCACTTTCACCAATGAACAGGTTAATGAAACAGAAACTTAAAAGAGACACAGTGAAACTAACAGAAGTTATGGACCAAATGGAATTAACAGATATATAGAGTGAATATTTCATCCTAAAACAAAAGATATACCTTCTTCTCAGCACCTCATGGTACCTTCTACAAAACTGACCAAATAATTGCATACAAAACAAGCCTCAATAGATAGATACAAGAAGACTAAAATAATCCCATGGATAACAGATTACCAAGGACTAAGGCTAGATCTCAATAACAACAAAGACAACAGAAAACCCACATACTCATGGATACTGAACAACTCTCAATGATAAGTTGGTCAGAAAAGAAATAAGAAAAAAATTCAGTCAGGATGGCTAAGATCAAAAACACAGGAGACAGCAGTTGTTGGCGAGGATGTGGAGAAAGAGGAACACTCCTCCACTGCTGGTGGAATTGCAGGCTGGTACAACCACTCTGGAAAGCAGTCTGGCGGCTCCTCAGAAAACTGGGCATGACACTTCCGGAGGATCCGGCTATACAACTCCTGGGCATATACCCAGAGACTTTACCTGCATGCAATAAGGACACATGCTCCACTATATTCATAGCAGCCTTATTTATAATAGCCAGAAGCTGGAAAGAACCCAGATGTCCCTCAACGGAGGAATGGATTCAGAAGATGTGGTATATCTACACAATGGAATACTACTCTGCAATTAAAAACAATGAATTCACGAAATTCCTAGGCAAATGGTCAGAACTTGAAAATATCATCCTTAGTGAGGTAACCCAATCACAAAAGATCACACATGGTATGCAGTCACTGATAAGGGGATATTGACCCAGAATCTCAGAATACCCTAGACACAATCAGCATATCAATAGATTTCTAAAAAGATGGAAGGAGAGACCCCTGGTCCTGGAAAGACTGGATGTAGGGGAACGCCAGGACAGAGTAATGAGAGGGGGTTGAATGGAGAAAAGAGGGAGGGAAGGGGGCTTATGGGACTTTCGGGGAGGGAGGAAACAGGAAAGGGGAAGTGATTTGGAATGTAAATTAAAAAAAGAAAAAAAAAAGAAAAAAATTAAAGACTTTCTAGAATTTGATAAAAATGAAAGCATAGCATATACAACCTTATGGGATGCAATAAAAGCAGTGCTAAAAGGAACATTTATAGCACTAAGTACCTTCATATGAAATGGGAGAGATCCTACACTAGAAACTTAATAACATACCTGAACGCTCTTAGAACAAAAAGAAGCAAACACACAAAAGAAGAGTAGATGGCAGGGAATAATCAAACTCGTGTCTGAAATCAAACAATTAGAAACAAAGAGAAGAATACAAAAAAAAAAAATCAACAAAACCAAGAGCTTGTTCTTTGAGAAAATTAACAAGATAGATAAACATTTAGCCAAACTATCTAAAGGGCACAGAGACAGTATCCAAATTAACAAAATCTGCATTGAAAAGAGACACATAACAAAAGAAAGCGAGGAAATTCAAATGATCATCAGATTTTACTACAAAGGCCTATACTCAACAAAACTGGAAAATCTAGATAAAATACATGATTTTCTAGACAGGTACCACAAACCAAAGTTAAATCAAGATCAGGTAAATGATCCAAACAGTCCCATAATCCCTTAAAAAGAATAGAAGCAGTCATTACAAACCTCCCAAACAAACAAAAGCCCAGATCCAGATGGTTTTAGTGCAGAATTCTACCAGAATTTCAAAGACGAGCTTATACCAATATTCCCTCAAACTGTGCCACAAAGTAGAAACAGAAAGTCATGCTAGCAAACTCATTTTATGAGGCCACAGTCACCCTGATACCTAAACCACATAAAGACTCAACAAGGAAAGAGAACTTCAGACCAATTTCTCCTATGAAACATTGATACAAAATTAGTCAGTAAAATACTTATAAACTGAATTCAACGACATATCGAAAATATCATCCATCAAGATCAAAAAGGCTTGATCCTAGGGATGCAGGGATAGTTCAATATACAAAAATTCATCACTGTAATCTACCATATTAACAAACTGAAAGAAAAAAATCACATGAATATCTCATTGGATGCTGAAAAAGAATTTGATAAATCCAACACCCCTTTACATTGAAAGTATTAGAGAAATCAAGGATACAGGGCATATACTTAGGCACAATTAAATCCATATACAGCAAGCCAATAGTCAACATCAAATTAAATGGAGAAAACTTATAGCATTCCCGCTAAAAACAGGGACAATTCTCTCCCTATTTATTCAATATAGTACTTGAAGTTCCAGCTAGAGCAATTAGACAACAAATGGAGATCAGGAGGATAAAAATTGGAATGGAAAAAGTCAGATATCAACACTTGTAGATGATATGATACTATATATAAGCAACCCAAAAATTCTACCAGAGAACTTCTACAGCTGATAAACAAGTCCAGCAAAGTGTACAAATATAAAACAAACTCAGACAAATCAGTAGCCATTCATTAAATGAATGATAAATGATCTGAGAAAGAAATTATGGAAACAACACCCTTCACAATTGTCACAAATAATATAAAACATTTTGGTGTAACTCTAACCAAGCAAGAGAAAGATCTGTATGACAAGAACTCCAAGGCCCTGAAGAAAGAAATGGAAGAAGACCTTAGAAGTTGGAAAGATCTCCTATGTTCATGGTTTGGTAGGAATCTAACACAATTCTTCACAGACATGGAAAGAGCAATTCTCAACTTCATATGGAAAAACTAAAAACCACAAGATAATGAAAACAATTCTCAACAATAAAAGAACTTCTGGGGGAATCACCATCCCTGACCTCAAGCTGTACTACAGAGCAATAGTGACAAAAACAACATGGTATTGGCAGAGACAGGTTGAGCAGTGGAATAAAATTGAAGACCCAGAAATAAACCCACACACCTGTAGACACTTGATCTTTGACAAAGAAGCGAAAACCAAACTGTGGAAAAAAGAAAGCATCTTCAATAAATGATGCTGGTCTAACTAGCAATCTCCATGTATAAGAATGCAAATTTATCCATATTTGTACAAAGCTCAAGTCCAAGTGGATCAAGGACCTCTGTATAAAACCAGATAACTGAATATAGTAGAAGAGAAAGTGGGAAGTACATTCAAATGCATTAGTACAAGGGAAAATTTCCTGAACAGATCACCAACGGCTCAGGCTCTAAGATCAACAATAGACAAATGGAACCGCATGAAACTGAAAAGTTTCTGTAAGACAATGAACACTGTCAATATGACAAAATGGCAAAATGGCAGATTGGGAAAAGTTCTTCTCTAACTCCACATCCAATAAAGAGTTAATTTCCAAAATATACAAAGAACTCAAGAAGTTAGACTCCAAAAAAAATCAAACAACCCAATTAAAAATGGAGTACAGAGCTAAACAGAGAATTACCAACAGAGGAATCTCAAATACTCAAGAAGCATTTAAAGAAATGTTCAACATCCTTAGTCATCAGGGAAATGCAAATCAAAATGACCCTGAGATTCCACCTTAAAGCAATCAGAATGGCTAAGACAAAAACCTCAACTGATGGTACATGCTGAAAATGATGAGGAGAGAGGAACACTTCTCCATTGCTGGTAAGATTGAAAACTGGAACAACTACTCTGGACATCACTCTGGGCTTCCTCAGAAAATTAGAAATAGTTCTACCTGAAGAGACAGCTATACTGCTCTTGAGCATATGCCCAAAAGTTATTCCACAATAGCATAAGGACACCTACCCCTTTAAGTTCTTAGCATCCTTATCTATTATAGCCAGAAGCTGGAAACAGCCCGGAAATCCCTTAACCAAAAAATGATGCATACAATGTGATTCATTTACAAAATGGAATACCATTCGGCTATTAAAACTGAAGACATCATGAATTTTGCAGGCAAATGCATGGAACTAGAGAATATCATCCTGAGTGAGGTAACCTAAACCCAAAAGGACATGTATGACAAAAGCCTGAGAGGCTCTATCAGCAGCTGACTGAGACACATGCATATAACTACAGCCAATCATTGGACCTAGGTCGGGGACCCCTGTGGAAGAGTTAAAGAAAGGACTAAAAGAGCTGAAGGGAATTGGAATGCTATAGGAAGACCAACAGCATCAGACATCCTGGACTCCTGGGAGCTCTCAGAGACTGAGCCATCAACTAAAAGCATACATGGGCTGATCTGTGTCCCTCCGCACTTATATAGCAGAATACTGTCTTGTCTTTCCTCAGTGGGAGAGGATGCATTTAATCCCATAGAAACTTGATGCCCCAGGAAAGGGGGATGTTGGTAGGGGTGTTATAGGGTGGATGGGTAGGAGAGTGGGGAATCACCCCCTTATAGACAAAAGGGAGGAGTAGATGAACTTAGGAAAGGGAGAGGAATGGGCAACATTTTGAATGTAAATAAATAAAATAATTTAATAATAAAAAAAGAAGCAGGCAAGTTACCATGGGATAAATGATGCCAGTTGTGGCTATAGTCTTGTATTGATGCTTTTGGAGTATTTACAAACCTACCTGAACCCATTCTTCCATCCCTCAAAACTATTTACCCAGATTCTTTTTGTACTTCTGTAATACTGTACCTTGTTATGCTTCTTGTAATGTTCCTCCTTACCTCTCAAAGAATGAATCAAGTCTTTGGGACCTCTTACTGGGCTTTCTTAAATATTATGCTACAGAATTTGACTAGAACACTCATATGATTTCAATTCATAAAGCCAAAGGCATCCATCCAAAGGCCTGATGATATGGGATGAAAAAATAAATATGTCTGTGTTGAAGAACCTTTTGATGGAACTAATACTGCCAGAGCTGTGCATGAAAAGCAAAATTTGATATGAACAAGGATCAATTTTTAAAGTCGCGGCACAGACTGAAAAACAAGAGAGATCTGAACAGTGCCCTACCTTTGAGAGCTACTACCCTAAAAAGATAACTGGTCTATAATTCTTAAATTCTTCTGAGAAATAAAAAAAAAATACAATAGCTGCATCATAATTCATTTGGTTTATCTCCATCATGGTTTATTTTTAATGTTCTTGTTTTCAGGATTTTAAAAAAACATACTCATATAAATATTGCATACTTTATTATGACATTTTCTAATAAACTCTTTGATTTACAAATGTATTTTTAAATGCTTACATTGATGATTAGATTTATCATGGCAAGACTTTTCAGCATGAAATATATTTTGAGAAATTACCTGAATGAATAAGGTTTTGATATAATGTCAAGTACTTGTACCACATGCTTATATAAGCTGAAGAACTATGCAGAATTTTGCAAAGCGTCTAAGTAATACATACTTAGTGTAAGTGGCAGTAGCAGTAGTCTAGCTCAGTTCTAGTCAAGTAAAGACTCAAGCTAGTTATTCAGTTACTTGAAGCAAATGAGATTTTTGATTCAGTGCAATCACTGTAGAGTCTTAAAATACTGGATAATTGCTTTAAGTCTTCACTTGACTCCCTGGGACAGACTGTCTGAAGTGCGTCTAAATTAGTGTGTTGATTAGCGCTTCATACCTTACTTTGATAGACTCCAGAGGTTGCTTTAGATTTTGTGTTGAGACAATACATTTTACACTATTGTAATGGGAGCAGTAACAGCCGTTAGTGGCTTGCTTGTAGACTTCGGAGGCCTCTGACTTAGATATTTTGGAAAAAAAAAATAGTTTCCTGTGCTTTCTGGTAGCACGGCGAACTGTGCAGCGTTGCTTCAGCTCTGTTTTCCTGGTTTTATTTTCTTCATGATAGGAAACAGCAGAAAACTGAAACATCAAAGATAGACTTATATCCTATTTGTAGAATCAGCTTCTGTGGGTTATAATCTAAACTGGAACTTTTAGGCAGTAAGCTACTACAGAGTGTTTTAGATAAGACAATAAAGTTATAAATAAAAGTTTAACGTTTATACGAAAATCTTTTTTAGTATTTCTTTTCCACATGAAAGTAGCAGTTCAGATACAAGCTGTGCTGTTTAATAAGATTATTTTTAGCTTTTGTAAATTCTTGTAAATTGGTCAGTACCTGCAAATTTTAATATAAAAGATAATGCTGAAGGCAGTTTTAGCTTTTTCAAAGATTGCAAACTTATTGTAGGCCTACAGTGGCACAGTTTGTACTGTACCACTAAACTATATTTTGCAGGCCAATTAAAAAAAAACAAACCTAAAACTTTCTCTTTGTTTGACTTACAAATGGTGCCTATTTTCCTTTTGTATGCTGTTAAATGGAAGAAAGTTTGTATCTGGGAAAAACAGCTTATGTGAGGGTGACTACGGAAGCGAACATTAACATTTCTCATTCAACAAATGAGCTTCTATGGAAGACCATCATTTGCTGAGCAACAGGAGAAAATGATCATCAAAACTAGGTGTGTTTCATGCCCAGCCTTATTAGAGTGGAAAACACAGTCACTAATTAGTCATCCTTACATAGGATGCTCTGATTTATGAACCAGATCTTGTTATTGGCCTGTCAAAGTTGCTCTAGTTTGTATAAACATTTTTGCATACGGTTTCTTGTTGCACTAATTTAGGTACAGTATTAAAACTGTCTCTGAGCTGTTTCATGCAGGTTCTCACATGCTTTACACGTAGAAATATCAGCTACTGTTAAATCTCTAAACTTAAATTTGTTGCTGCATTCTTGACACTCCATTGACTGCCTTGGAATCAATCCAGCAGACAACAGAAGTCTTCATTCATCCTTTCTTTAAACTTGCCTCAATTTTTCAATCTTATCTATAAATGTACCAATGTACTCGCAGTAACTCTTTCCAAAAAAAAAATGCATTTTATTTCTCCTTTTCTTTTACAACTGTATTCAATTCATGAAGAAATCCTTTCTCTCTGTCTCAGACACCTGTTAAGTCTGCTCCCCTTTCACATGGAACACAAGATATGGAGCCCTAGAACGGTGGAAAGAGCTTCTTAACTGATCTCCAAGATCCTATCTTACCTCCAAGCAAGTGTCATTCAAGGGAGAAATTCAACTTCTATCAGTATAAATCAGGTCATATTAAACCTCATTTAAAATACATCAATATTTTCCACACTTTAATTGAATAAAATTCAGCCTCTGGGTACTTTACTCAACCCATTTTGTTCTGTCTCCCACCTTTCCCATACTATGGACATGCTGGCCTCTTTTCTGTTTCTTTGCATGCTGGTCTCTTTCCTAATTATTTCACACTGACCACTCTGGAGCCTTCTTTATCCACAGCTTAACTTCCTCATGGAGCTCTCCTGACCATCATGGCACATCCCACTTAAAAATAAATCCCTCTATGCTGCTCACAACCTCAGAACTTCGTTAGTTTCCTCCAATTCCAGAGATGTGTTCTTTTATGTTTATACATATCTACCCCTCTCACTGTAGACCATCTCTCTGGTCTTTTTATTGTTGGTAGCAGACTGTGATGTCAAATCATGGGTTAGTAGGTGTTGATCAAAGTAGAAGCTTTCAGGATGGTGGGGAAGCTTGTGCTTGACCTATCGACAAAGTACACTGACAGCAGTGATGTTGACCCATGACTGAATTAATATTCACAGTTACAGATTTAATAAACATTATCACCAATGAGCAAAACTTTTTTACAGGAGAATAAAATAGAAGCTACTTTTACATCTTTATTATTTGAAAAAATGTGCATTCTCAAATTCTTGCATTTTGACATTTAAACACTTCTGAACTGGGGCTGAAGAGATGAGTTGTTGGTTAGAGCACTGGCTACTTCTACAAAAGACCCTGGGGTCCAATTGCCAGAACACCAATGACAGATCACAGCTGTCTGTAACTCCAATTACAGGGGACACAACACACTCTTCATGCCTCTGTGGGCCCTGTAAACCTTTGATAACAATAACAATAATAAATATTTTAAAAAGAAATGTTAAAATCAAACCCAACCTTCTATTGAGCAAAGAAGTCTGCCTTACTGGATAATCCACTCTCCTGTCTTTGTGTTTAATGAAAATACAAAGACAAATCAATCTACTGGGGGCCAGAGAGATGGTGCAGAAGGCAAGAGCGCTGAACAGTCTTCTGGAGGGCCAGGGCTAAATTCCAATCACCCACGTGGTAGCTCACAAGCATGGTAACTCCAGCTCCAGGGATCTGAGGCCTTTATCTGGCTTCTGATTCACCAGGCCCACATGATGCACAGAAATTCATGTATAAAAAACAGCCATTTACATAAAATACAGTCATTAAAAAATAAGTCTATCCAATGCCAAGGCTTATAATAGGGAAGATTTTTCTACTTTGGTAGTCTTCCCAGCTCTGGACAGTATAACTCTATACTATTATTACTATATATTAGATACACCTGCTTTCTATTATGCACATCTTTAATATGGGGATCAAAGAAAGGTTGGGTCTGATGCCCAACAGAGTTAAACACTAATTCTAAAAAATGATGTATTCCCCATAATTCTGAACTAGTGACAACATGTTACTTTGGTTAAGTACTAAATGTATTAATTAGCTGAATAGGCATTCAATGAGCAAGGAAGACTAAACAGCACAGGTCAGAGACTTGACACTGCAAAACATGCATTTGACTTCTAATCCCAATACAAAGGAGACAAAGAGATGCCAATGGAGGAGAGAGATTTCCCCAAGACCTTATCCTACCCTCCCCTGTCTGCAAATTTGACAAAGGCCTTGCACAAAGGGAAGAGTGAGGTGACAGAGTGAAGATAGACATGAGGTCAAAATGTAAAGCTGTGGGGTGAAAGAACAGAGCCCTTGTGGTAATGACTCTGTGCTATGGGATGCAAACAGGAGAATTGATGCTCTCTTCAAATCAGTGTGAAGACACTGCTGACTACAGGATGTACCCTTACTTAGCAATGCTCACATGTTTGTACAAGGCAAGCAATGCTCTTAAATGAATGAGATTCAGTGGCTCAGCAGAGAGGATGCATAAAAGCAACACAGTTGTTCTAGGTTTGCTCAGAGGACATGCTCCTTCCAAATGCTAATAGCAAATTGTAAAGTTCCAAAGAACAGTCATACTCCTGGTTATAAAACTTTTCCAGTGTCACTTCCTAAACATCTCCTGAGTTTACCCATTTCTGTCTGTATATATCAGTTCTGACTGTGTTTCTCTAATTTCTTCTTTTTAAATGTGCATTAGTGTTTGCCTACATCTATCTCTGTGTGTGGGTGTAAGATCATCTGGAGCTGGAGTTAGAGACTGTTGAGCTGCTATGTGAATAGTGGGAATTAAACCAGGGTCCTCTGGAAAACAGCAAGTTTCCAGCTTCTCTGAGCAATCTCTGCAGACCATTTCTCACATCTCTTAGATAATACAAAATGGCTTCCTAGCAAGCCTGCCTATGCTTGATTTAGCCATCTTTAATTATTCTCATGTTGCAATGTAATCTCCATAACATTCTATTAAAATCACCCTCTGTGTCTGATCCTCCTCCTTACCTTACCTTCCCACTGGATTTAGTATAGCTGTTTCCCCGCCTTTTGAGGCTCCCACTCTCATACTCCCTGTGGTCTTTCAGCCCAGTCTCAGAGACATTAGTTCAACCTAGTGTTTACCCTGGTCTTCTCAAGACAGAGTTCACAAATGAAGGCTGTCTGCCATAAAACCCTCATTTCCTCCTCATTGCTAGCTGCCATCTTTCAGTCCTTCTATTACCCAAGTTCTTTAAAGATCTTACCAGTGTTTTTCCAGTGAAATTTTTGTCGTTTTTACACTACTTGTTAAGTGGCTTAGTGATTATCTAAATGATTCTACATTTTTCACAAAATCATACATTCCATCAAGGTAGATCTCCTAGCCCATATTCTAAAATGGATTATAGTCATTTGTTGTTATAATGAATAAAGGAATAAACTGTATTAATTCGGTAGAACCTAAAGCCTATGTCACTTCTTACAACCACAATATAGAGAATAAATTACCTAGGAATGAAATTTGATTTAATTTGAACTATAGAGAACAAAGGAATGTGGCAATTCTGAACCCCTATCTCTCGATGTCAAAACCATGTCTGCTACACTTGTTTAATTTGGCAACTTTCTTCTTCCTGCTTACAATGACCATTTTTTTCCACAATGTATCCAGGAAGAATTGATCTTGTAAAACTTAAATTATCTTTGATACATACATGTTTTGATACATGTTTCAATGGAAGCCCTTTTTACTCTAAAGCACTACCAGCATCACCTTATGGAATAATAACAGTTCTTTTACACAGAGTCAAATACGGTAGATGCTTGTTTCTCTCTTACAAAACAATCTACTGTGGTATCCTAGGGTTGACAGGAAATACCTACACACTCAAGGATTTTGTTACCTCCATCCTGAGCTATCTTATTTCCTAGGGCTTCTGCCCTTTTCATTTAATCACAGAAGGTACAGAGATAAGACACTCCAGGGATAAAAAACCTTACTTCAAGGACATGCATCACTTTGCCATATGGTCTGCTGACAATAACAACAAACACTATCAGATGCAAGGATGTGTCTCCACCTTGGTGAAGGTACCCTCCAATGACACTGCCGTTCAGTCCAGGCACCAAGTCATCTTACCAAACCTGTTTTATCATTCCCAATCCATAGAGAGTGCAGGCTAACCCAGAAGCCTGGTCTCCCAATCCCACCTCTAAAATGTCTATCCAATTCACCTGTTTTCTTTCCATTTCCACTGTCACCAGGTCTAGCCAACACTGCTCCTCTATTGGACTCTCTCTGTGCTCACCCTTGCCCTGGTCTCCATGATTCCCAACAGAGGGCAATTGAAAGTTTCTCAAATGCATCTGACTCTGCTGTTTCCTGGCATTAAGTCTGTTCAGGTTTGACCTTGAAAGTAGACTAAACCTGAGCTCTTTATCACAACCCAGAGGCTCCTGCAAGCTCCAGTCCTACCCTGGTGTTGCTTATGGTGCTTCACGGCTTTTGACTATAGCTTCTGTGTGTCTGTCTTGAGTTTACCCTGAGCTGATGTCATGTGCTGAATTCAGACACACCTCTGTGCAGCCAAACCTAGTTCATGAAGTCTTTCCTTGACCCTCCATACTGAAGTAGATCCTTAACCCCCATTCTCTGCTTTGTTTCAACTCCTGTTTCTTTCTTACAATTTTTTTGGGATGATTTTTTTTAGCCCATTTATTTGCTCACTTTTCATCTAATGTCCCTTGAATATATTCCCCAAAAGAGTGAAGTCTTGCTTTCCTTGTTCTCCTTTGGAAATAGGATACATTAAAAAGAGACTTTGTTTTCTTAATGCAATTTCCTCAAATGAAGAAGTGCATGTTACCTTACAGCATTAGAGCGTGGATTATATGAAATGTTATGGCAAGAGACTAGCAAAGTGTTTTTTAATGTGGAAGTGGCTTAAAACATGTTATATACTCAGAGAATATAGTCTGTAGTCCAGAGCTCTGTGAGTCAAAGTCACCAGGGCATCTTAATTTCTCCTCTTCCTTCTCCTTTTCTTCCTCTTCCTCCTTCTCTTCTTCAGTTTCTCTGGTTTTACAGCAGCTCATTAGAGATGCAATGTGTGTCACTGAGATCCAAACCATTCAGAAGGTCTCCCTCTTCACCAGAGACATTGGTTCTACAATCAAAACATATGCCAATCACCATAAAGGAATGGCTTGCTTAGTATTCCTAGGAAAGAGGCTTTTTCCACCCACCCCTTTTTTCTGGACTAAAAATTGCAAATCTGGGAAAGATTGAATTTTGGGGCTTCTCTGGCTACCACATAAATTCTTAGTGTGAAAGTTAAAACATGTTAAATTCAAGTCAAGAAGTATGGAAAATTATCGTACTTTGTGTATACACACATGTAGTTGTATATAGTGATGTCCTGAAATAATTTGTTTTTAAGATGTGAGTTGTCTGGTTTTTTGACTTACAGCAGCACAAATTTTTGTGACAGTGACAATATGTGGAGGAAGACTTTCTCCCTCTGGAGTATTCCTGTATTTACTCCTTGAGGGATGTTTTCGGCACTGGTCACAGGATCTCAGAGCACAAAAGCTAAGGCATGAGAAAGCCCACGCTGATCAGCATCTCACTCTCCAGAAGTGAAAACAGACTTGTAAGCAAACAGTTAAAGGGTGTTGTGACTGGAGTGCAATGGTGTTGTGGCTTGAAGGAGGAAGTGATCAGGGATGCTTGCTGGACTGGGGTGAGTGTGTAGACAGAGAACAGGAAAGGGGTTGGGGGCAGCAATTATGGTCAATGCGTAGGGGTTGGGGTGGGTTAAGGAAAAGATCACCTAGGAAGCAGAAGCAAAGATAAAATAAAGATCCTAAGGCTGACTCCTGCATATTGGCAGGTTGGCGGGAGGGGAAGAGGGGAAGCCTCTCAGGCTCCTCCTGGAGCTTTCAGTAAGAAAGGGTAGTTGTGGATGAAGGAAAAGAACTCCTGATTTTCCCTTAATGCCAGATTCTCACATTTTTGTATCTTATAATTGTTTCCCATTTTCTGTCTCTTCTACCAATGTGTTTCTATTCTCTATTAAAAAAATTAACTAAATAGCTTGGTGATTCTTCATCAAGAAATAGTATTTTCTCTCCTTTGCTTTCATGTTGTGATGTTTTTAGAACATCTTTGTTGATGTATTCACTTGCTTTCCTAGTCTCTCTCTCCCTCTCCTTCTCAGCTCCCTCTGTCTCCCTTCCCCAAACCCTTACTCTCTCCTCCCACACCAGCTCTCTTTCTCTCTGTTTCTGTCCATTTGTCCAGAATGCGTGCAGTGCCACAAAATCCCAAGAGTGAGTGGGCATCAGAGCTGAGATGTGTTGAACAGAGCTGCTGGAAAACAAAGGTAAGGAAAGAATCCTTACGCCTAAAACCCATGCATTTTTTAAGGCCAGTTCCTACCACAGAGCTCTCTGTCCATGTGGTCTCCCATCAATGATGCATGGTGAAGAATGAGAAATCTTGGCCTAGAAGATGTAAAGCAGTTGGTGGAGGACTCACTGTAGCTCTCCGCAAACTTCTCTCTGCCTTCTGATGTGGGCGGAAATGTTCTCAGTCTGCCATGCTCCCCCAGCCCCAGCCTCTAGCTGGGTGGTGCAGCTGCAAAGCACGTGCTGTGAAGCTTGTAAGCTCACAACGAGAGAGGCACGGATCCACAACTGTGGTAGCTGAGGGACATGTGAGGCCAGAAGCTTGTTGGCCTTAACAGTAGGAACATAGGATCTTTTATGTTACTAGAGAGACCCTTTCTTACCCGCATTGCAAAGGACCTTGGAGCCCCAGGTTCAGAGGTGTTTGTGTGAAGTCTCTAAGATGAAGCCAATGGTTTCCTCACTGTTGCAGGCTGGGGTGAGAAGAACCCATGCTCACAGGAAGCCAGTGGTTCCCCTTTTAACAATGCCTGCCCCCAGTCCAGCCTGTGTAGCTTACCGGAATCTCATAGTTCTTTGTACTAAATAGGGAAGCCCAACTGCCCTCTGCAATCCCATCCCTTGTATGGGACTTTCTCCCAGGAACCTGGAGGAGGTAGGGTTGCTGGAGCAGGAAGGAGCAATTGGGTTGCATAGTACCCAGTGAGGTTGACTATCAAGTTCACAGATGTATGGGTTTAGTTCAATGTCTAGGTTAGAGTTCCCCTGGGTGTTGTGTGGTGGAAGTGAGTTGCAGAAGTGTAATTCCTTCCGCATGACAACATCTCAAAGTTCACATGCATATTACAAGCCCATTAGGACCAGCAGCACTTCCTGAGCAGGGAAGGCTTCCTCCAGTACCCTGACTCACATGTATGGCATATAAGCCTACCTCCTGTCCCTGATTCATCATTCCAACTCCATATAGGATAGATTGGGTTTGCTCAGGGTGATACTAACACAGACCCAACTCCATACAGGACCATCACCATCTTCATTTAAGTGTAGAAGGTGGGTTTTGAGAGTACCTGGAATGGGTTGAAAATATGCACTGTACCTGAAGATATATGAGAAAAGAAAGAGCTTTAACCTCATTACAGGAGGTTAATTGTTTCTGTGATGTCAACAAGTGATTTGAAAGGAAAAAAAGGGTGTGTGGAACCACCTGGGCACACCACATGTGCATCCTGCCATCCAGGCTAACACAACCTGTCCTGTTAGTTGTTCCCTTGTGTCGCTGCTGATCCAGACGAGTGAGCTGCCCCGAAGCTCATGCACGAAAACCCAGCCCAATGGCTGGAAAGTTGGGTCAGCAATTACAAGGAGAATTAACCTAGGGTTCAGTTTCCAGCAGCCACATGACAACTCAGAACCACTCATAAAACCGATGCCCTCTTCTGACCTCAGCAGGCAGTAGGCATGCTCCTGATGCATT
This sequence comes from Tokudaia tokunoshimensis, assembly GCA_036184795.1. Lineage (NCBI taxonomy): Eukaryota > Metazoa > Chordata > Mammalia > Rodentia > Muridae > Tokudaia > Tokudaia tokunoshimensis. Next base: position 56,239,161 of record BTHU01000013.1, on the reverse strand, counting down.
TACATAGATGCAAACAAAATACTCATGAAATAAAGATAAATAAATCTTAAAAAAAAAAAGACCACATTTGCTTGGCTACAAGATAGTACTACTCAAGTTAGTAGTCCCTGATGGCAGCTATAAAAAGCTGAATGAGAATCTGCCTTTCATGAAAGAATTCACTTGGACCTATAGCTCCTTGATGTTTCAAACCCTGGGATAAATGGCTGTAGAGCCTATTTAACATTTCAAAGTGAACCTGATATCCATGTTCTCCCAGCATCCCTCAGTCCCTATCTATTTCAGAGTATGGCACAGCCCCAACCCCATTCTAAACTTCTCCAGTCCAGAAGCTGGGTTGCCCTTCCCCAGTTCTCTTTCTTATATAATCCAACCATTTTGACTGTGCTAATTTCATGGTCAGTCTCTTAGCCCAGGCTGCCCTTCTTGGTCAGTGCTTCTCTCCCCTTATCCCTCTCTGAGTCCTCACATGGCTCAGGGTCCTGTCTGCTCTGGACTCTCAGGTGTGTCTGCCTCTGACTATGCTCTCCTATTTATCTGCAATAAACATTTTCCTCCACCATCCCTACAAGCAGTCATGCCATTTCCTTTTTATTTCTTGTTTTTATTTACTCATGGAATCTGGAGAAATAGTTTTTTTGTTTTGTTTTGTTTTTTGTATTTTAGTTTGAAGTTTGCAAATAGTAGCATACTTTCAAGAGTGAAGGAATAACAACAACAAAGTGAAGATTAAACATGGAATCTAAGGTGTAGAGAAATCTTTATGTACTGTGTGGAAGCATCATCTGTCAATAAAAGGCCTATGGCCAATGAGCTGAGGCAGGATTAGAAGGCAGGACATCTGGCAGAGAGAGAAAGAGGATTCTGGGAAATAAGTGCAGGGATTTGCCACAAATACTGATGGAGGCAGACACTTAAAGCTGAGGAGAGGCAACCAACCATGTGTGATGACTTAGAATAGAATGAGCAGGTAATTAAGTTATGAGCTAGCAGGAATAAGTCAAGGCTTTTGGCATAGGCACTTACTCATGAAATATTAAGTCTCAGAGTTGTTATTTGTTGGAACAAAGTGGCTGGCTGGGTGGAAAAGTCTGCAGATACATAAAAGTAATTTAAGGACAGTATGAATTTGTATCAAAAGAATTAAGCTGCAAAATTGTAGTTAAAAATATTTTTCCCAATTTTTGCAAGTTGACCTTCTGAATAAGTCATCTACATGTAAAACAACACTGAGGAATTTGTGGGATTTATTTTAGGCAAGTGGCACATGTTGGGTATGTTTTATCTGAAATGTTTGGTCCTAAGAGTTTGTTATTTGTTTATATATAATGGGGTCCTGATCCAGAAGATAAGACTCACATATAAAAATGAGATCCATTTGTGTTTCCTGTCCTCTTACACAGAGACGGGGGTGATTGGATGCAGTATTCTAAGTTCTCTGTTTGGCAAAGGCTCATCACTGAAGTCAGGTCTGGATTGTTCCATTTGTAGAATCGTATCAACACTCACAAAAGTTTAGATTCTTGAACATTCCAAACCTCAAATTTTCAGATGCTCAGCTTGAAATTATGAGTACAGAAGAATAGAGGTTGAAAACTTTGAGGATAAAGTGATAAGCTTTGTCATGACTATGGTCAAAATATTTGGTAAAAGCAATTTAAATGGAGGACTAGTTTGTCTTGTTAAATGTAGAAAGTAATTTACGTATTAACTTGAATCCTACCCAGTTTGAGCAACTCATAAATTTGATGTCGACCAGAAACACAGTAAACCTGAGTGATATTTTCTCAAGGCAATGCAAAGACACTGGCTACTGAGCAGTTCCAGTTATGGTTGAAGGTTGAAATGAACACATTCAAGTTTGAATTCAGTTTTCCAATAAAGGTACTTTTATTCACCACAGGTTGTGAATTTTCCATCCCTCTCTGTTTCTGTGTCTCCCCCACACCGCTTCCATCATGCACAATATCTTATATACAGCTTCAATTCGACCTCGAGTTCAGGTTGACTCAAGCACAGAAATGACTGCTGAAACGGTGCTACTGCAGTCTGAAAGTGCTGAGGTCTGTGTCTGAGCATGGCTGCTGGCAGCCCCTGCGGTGTAGCCCCTGTGGTGTAGGCAGTTTGTGATGTAAAAGGATGATCCAGGTCCTTTACATAGACTTCCACATCCTCAAGTGTGCCCATCAATGGCCCCAATGCATTCATCTGTAGATTTCAGCAGCCATGATAGAGATGAATAGTATCACACCTCAGAGCAGAAAAGAAGGGAGACCAAGGATGGTGAGCAATGGAACGTGGAAAGAATTCAGTTCTACACATGTGGGATCACTCTCCCCTCACAGACTCCAAGAACCATTTGGGAACTTGGAGTTCAAAGATGGTGGATTGAGAAACTAAACCCACCCTTTCTGGATCTTAATAAGAAAGACATTTTACATGCATTGTAACAATTTTGTTCAAACACTTATTATGTGGAAATTATTTATGGCCAGTCCAAATCGTTCATGATAGGATTGTAAAATGGTCATGATTTCTAAAATATCAATAGTGCCTGTTATAACACATGACATTGAAATAAGTGTCAAGTACAATAAAGTATGTAAAATATTGTTAATTGGATTGACGCACAAATGCTTAAGTTGCAAATTCATATTAATAGCTACTCTATGTTAATTTATTGTGATATTCTTATAACAATTATTCAGCAAAAAATATACACTACTCATTAACAGTAAAGATTATTAAGATAAATATCGAGACGTAAAACATCAATAATAACAAAACAAGCACAGTGTCAGTGCCTTTGAGTCTCTCATTCTTTATACTATAGTTTCTCTATCCTAGAGATTCATAAATCTTCCACATAATTATTTCCTTGAAGAAAAGTGTAAACCTATCCCACTGTAGAGCTGTGAATGTGGATTTCAAAGCAACCCGTATAAGTTATGACTGTGATTTTGTACATGCTTACATTGATGTGGCTGCATTATGGTTTGCATAAATAATGTCCCCTCAGGCTCTTGTGTCTGAACACTTGGTCACCAGCTGCTGGTGTTGATCTAAGAACTGGTGGAACTTTTGGGAGCATAGCTGTGTTACTTATTTCTCTCGTTGCTATAACAGAATACCTGGTGCAAACAACTTAAATGAAAACAGATTGTGTCTGTCTCTATAATTTGGGGATATACTTCCGGGAAGCATGCTGCTTGGAGCACTGGTGAACTATTTTAGTCCCTACATGTGCCAAATAGGTTCTTATTTCAAACAACTCACAGCCTTCCAAAATAGCACCCTTAGCTAGAGACCATATATTCAAAGCATATATTCATTGTTCACATGTATTCAAGCCATTTATTTATTGTTCATATTTGAGTTCCCTGACCAGTAGAACTTGCTGGGATAGGTGGTAATAGCATCGGGTTGCATCTTGAGCTCTGAGTTCTTTCTCTTGAGAGCAGAGAAAGCCAGATGGCAGGTTCCAGCAGCCACCCTTCCCCCACCACAAGAGCCAGAAGCCAGAAGAAATCCTTGTGTAACATATTGCCTCTGTAATATTTGTCACAAATTTTAGTTAGAGAATTAACTAAAACAGGCTGTTGTAATCTGGATTAGAAGGCAGCACTTAAAAGTAAGAAAAATGATCTGGACTTGGTGGTACATGCTTATAACAGCTCCATAGTAAATCAAGCTAAAGGGTCATGAGTTCAAGGCCAGCTTGAATTAGACAGAGCTACCCTCCCATGAAAATAAAATCAGTAGGTTTAGGAAGATGGAGAAATTGATTGATTGATTGATTGACTGATTGATTGATTGATGATATTTTTGTACTTTTAGTTTCTCTTTAAAAACTAGAAGCCCACATTCTTAGCACGACAGTGATAGGTTAAGGTGAGTAATTAATTGTCTTTTAATAAAGCACCAATGAATTTCCCATTAATATTATTGATATGTAGTACACATATGCAAAATGCAAAGATCGTATTCGGTTTGGTGAATTTTGACAAAGTGAACACAAAGTTATATTTCACTATTACAGAACCAAACCAAACAAAAACAACTAAATCCACCCAAATCCAGAAACAAAAGAAAATCAGCAGTTCCTGAGCCTCCTCCCCTATAATCCTAAAATCTTCATCCTGGTCAGGAACTCCCAAGACTGCTGCTGTGCTGTGAACCTTGTAAGCTCACAAGGAGAGTCACACAGATCCGTAAGTGTGGCAACAAATGAGGGTCACTTAAGACCAGAAACTTAATGGCCTTAGCAGTAGGAACATGGGGGCTTCTGAGTTACTAGAGAAAGCATGCGACCCCCAATGAGAAGGATCTTAGAGCAGCAGATTCAGAGGTGTTTGTGCGCAGCCTCTACGATCAAGTCAATGGCCTCCTTACTGCTGCAGGCTGAGGTGAGAAGAACCCATGTTCACAGGAAGTCAGTGGTTCCCCTTTTAAGAGTATAGGCCCCAGTTCAGCCTTTTTAGCTTACCCAGCCTTCATAGCTCTTTGTACTAAACAGGGAAACTCAACTGCCCTCTGCTATCTTACATATCTTAAGTATCTTATATGGTGTGTGCTTTTCACTTTTGAACTTTACATAAACAATGCACATTTTCTTCGCTTGTGCATAAAATTCTGTGTTGGTGAGCTCCATCGATGTCATATTATCGGGTGCTATCTTAGTCATCCTGCCTGTATTATAGAGTTCCATTCAGACACATGACCATTCACTCTCTTGAGGAGCCTCATTTTTAGTTCTATTCTTTGGCACAGCAGGCAATGCAGCTATGGATATCCTGCTTTGTAGTTTTGGTGAGCCTACAAGTAATTTCTTGTAAGGACAAGCCCAGCGGAGGAATTTCTGGGTCTGGAGGTATGCATATATTCACCTTGATCATGCCAATGTGTGCGAAGAGAAGTTCTAGGATGTACGCAAGGCTCCAGGGTCTCACTGGCCATCGGCTCACCTTGCCTGTTTCTGTCCATTGAAGAGAATGAGGTGCCACACGCGGATTTCCACCTGCCTTCCCCCAGTGAATTCGAAGCTGAGCATTTTCCATTCACCGTCCCCATATTTTCTTTTGTAAAATGCCTGGAAACGTTTTCCGGTTTTCCCCTCTTTTCAGTTGTCTCTACTCACCTGGTTGACTTTTTTTTTATTAGATGTTTGCTTTATTTACATTTCAAATGGTATCCCCTTTCTCTGTTACCCCCTCCAAAAAAATCCCATCCCCTCTCCCCCTGCTCACCCACACACCCACCCCTACCCCCGCGTACAATTTCCTGACTTGCATTCCCCTATTCTGAGAAATCGAGCCTTCACAGGACCAATGGCCTCTCCTCTCATTGATGTCTGAAATGGTCATCTTCTGCTACATATGTAGCTGGAGCCATGGGGCCCTCCATGTGTACTCTTTGGTTGGTGGTTTACTCCCTGGGAGCTCTGGGGGTACTGGTTGGTTCATATTATTGATCCTCCTGCAGAGCTGCAAATCTCTTCAGCTCCTTGGGTCCTTTCTCTAGCTGCACCATTGAGGACCTTAAGCTCATTCCATTGGTTGACTGTGAGCCATGGGTGTTTTGATCCACTTTCCAATAAGTATCAAAATATCCACACTTTGGTCTTCTTCTTGTGTCCTTACTATAAAACTTTGTTTGACATGTTGCTAATAATTTTCTTCTAGGGAATGCCTTGATTTCTCACACAATCACGGAAGTTTTTGCTGAATACAAGTTCTCCATTTTATTGCAACTGGATTGACCTATTTTTTTTTTAAGTCTTTTTCTCTGGGTCTGGGTCAGTAGTTGTTTGTTTGTTTGTTTGTTTGTTTTGTCCTGTTCTGCTTTCTTATTGGCTATTGACTGTTTACCTGTTCTATTTACACCTACAGTCCATCTAAAACCAATCAGTTCATGGAGTTAAAGTGAGATGTCTTTAAAGTTGGGTAACTGGCTCAGACGTTAGGGACATCTGTTCTTGCAGAGGACCTGGGTTTGGTTTGCTATACTCCATGGTGACTCACAACTTTTCTGAACCCCCAGTTCTGGGAAATTCAGGTCTCTCTTCTGACCAAAATGGGCAAAATACATGAACCCAGTACACTCACATACCCTCAGGTAAAATACTCGTACATATACAATAAATATTTTTGAAAATATTTTTAAGTCCTACTCTAGTAAGTGCTGGTGTTAAAGTGATGGTGATCTTCCCTGTGACCTGAGTAAAATCAAGGAGATCCATAAAGCACACCTCTGGGTGTGTCCTAACCAAGGGGACAGTTTATCCTGGATGCTGGTGGCTCCATCTTACAGACTGAGACCCAGATGGAATAAAACTGGAGAAACGAAAGAGCTCACAAGGGTAGCATCCTCTTCTTCATGTCCACCAAGATATGATCTGTTCTGCTCTGTCACACAGGTCTTTCTACAATACTCTGAAACTTCAGCAACAGGTTCTCCCTTTGATAGCAAGTATTTTATCACAGCAATAAGAAAATCAGTGTCAGCTCCTTTATTATAAAGTATGTGGCAGGTTTGGGGGCAGGGACTTTCTTTAATAGTCAGTATTCTGTCTAGGTTGTCTGGCCATGAACCAATACTCCATAGTCTTACAAGTAGATGCATTAAAACATAAGCTCTCCAATCTGACTGTTCTTTGAGACTATAGTTGCTGAGCTTTTCCTTTCATTTTTATATACATTTTAGAAATAGCTTGACATTTTCTTAATGTATCTTCTGGAATCTTGACTGAGGTGGCATTTGAGAGCTAATCTTGAAGGTAACTCTTATCTTTATCTTTCAGATCACTAATATAATTTACACCTCAGTGTGCATGCTCCTTTCTCAGGAATGCATTATGCTTTGACTGAAAACAGTTTTTACATTTTTATTGGACATATTCTTTATTTGTTAGTATTTTATTCTATAATAAACTGAATTATGCTGAGTTCTTGACTTCTACTCATTTGTAATATAATATACAGCAATAAAATTGGATTTTAAAACAATAGCCATACTTTTCTATGTATATTGCCTTATTTCTTACTCTCTCAGCTTTATTCTTTTATTTATGTATATTATTTTAGTGAACTAGCCTTAGCCTCCAGTACTTTGTGAGAAAAAAAAATCAGTACTATTTTTTAATAGTCTCACCTGCCATGTTATTTTGAATATCAGCTCCTCATCAGATTATGAAATTCCTTTTATATTTGAAATTCACTCTTTTTTTAAATAATAGAAGTTTACTTGTTCTGAATTTTTGGAAATGTTATCACATGATATTTTTCTCTCCATCTCTCTCTATATATATATCTAAAAAATATCTAACTCATTTGACACCATAGTAAAAGACTGTATATATATAGTGTATATATATAGTGTATAGTATACATATAATGTATACACTATATATACATTATATATATTTAATATTTATTATTATATTTACAATACAATATATTATATTAATATATATACACTGTGGTATCAAATGAATTAGATATTTTTTAATACTAAACTGTTCATTCTTGAAGTAAAATCTAAAAGTCAACTTAGACATGATATATTACATTCAGTAGATCCCTTTTGCAGGTCTCTGCTATTTTCCTTATTACATTTACATTATTTTGTACCTTTTCCCTTGAAAACGAGTTCCCTTAGGGGAATATGGCTACATCTTATAATGAGAAGTGTTGTCTCTTAGCTGTTCCTGGCACAAGTTTGTGTAAGAACACAGCTGATTCTCACGATAAGGAAGGGAAAGCATGCAGTATTTTTCTTCCCTTTTGCAGAGAACATGGCTTTATGCTTCTATAACAAAGGACAAATAAATAAAACAACAATATATATAACTCAAGTTTTACAATTCATGAGAACCTTTGCCCAGGGAAAATTGTGGTGTGTTGTTGTTGCTGTTGTTGGCTATCTCTGATGGAAAGCACAGTTTAAATGTGAGGCAGCTAGACTGAACAAAGGGATTGGATCTATTGGTGATGAAGTTGAGGTGAGATCCCAGTGGTGTCCCTTCGGATGCTCCTTGGATTCTCCGCTAACAGGCCTTTCCTCTTGGTACAGGGTACAACATCTGTCCCACGAGGGTCTTATGACCTACTTTCTGGAGAAGTAGGTCAGATAGTGTTTTTTTTTCTAGTTTTTATGGCCGGTGTGAAGGGAGAAAGAGAGATAGAAGGGCGGAGAAGGTCAGGAGCATCTTGTTTCCTAAGCTCTCTTGTCTTCTTTAGCTCAAAAAATGTTCCATGTGCCCAGGCACCATACTTTGATGTATTGTGTCCTGAGCCCTGACAACAGAAACCATCCCTGCCTAAGGGATGCTTAAGAGAAGAGGAGAGTAAAAACTTGCCATAAAAGAATCAATGTGCAGATTGAAAAAAAAAGTTTCTGGGTTTTCAAATTTGTCTTGAGACAAGTTTTAGTTTTCTATTCTATAATAATAATAATAATAATAACAATAACAATAATAAGTTTAATCAAGATTGATGTGTATTAAGATTATTCTTTTTATGTTTATACTACTTATTCTGATAATCAATTTTCAATAACTGACAGTGATTTTTATACTTTTTCTCTCATAAGAGATTCATTAATTGATTTAAGGACTTATTTTGTTGGTTCTTGCTAATTTCTTCACATATATTTAATTTTCTAGCTTCTATAATACAAAGGTTTCATTTGCAATTCTACCTGTATTTTCTTAAGGTAGAAGTTTAGATTGCTGATTTAAATACACTTTCTGCCACCAGCTTGACTGACCTTTACTGTGTCCTTCATCCCTGTGGGTATTAGGACTTGCTCATCTTCCATTCACCCATTAAACTACTGAAGACAAGCATTCTGTGTTAATAACTGAATATTAAATGAACAATCAACCATTCAAATCTGATGCTGTCTTGTCTGGAGGGGAAGAGAAAGATAGGCAAGAGACAGAAGGGGAAGGAAGCTTGAAACTCCTTTGAATTGAAGAGTGGTTCATGGGAGCAATGATGTAAGTGAATAGTCCCTGCTGATGACAGAAATCAAAGAAAAAGTTAACGTTAAGTGATTCCTGCTTTTTACTAAGTGGAGAACAGCTGCATGTCCAGGCAAGAAAGGGAAGGACTAGGAGAGTGTCCTTGTGACTTTGATAGCTGATTTCTGAAGCCAGTCTTTCCTCATCTGTAGAACAGCAAGCATGGAATAATTCTTTCTAGATTTTCCCTCTGCCATAATAGAAGTTTCAGAGAAAAAATTATGTTCAATATAATAAACATTAGTGATATTAAAAAGCAGTCTATTGGCAAGGTAATGAATTTAGTAACTACTTCATCATTGTGACAGGGAAGTATGTCAGAGACCAAAACACTCCCCACCCCCACCCCTGCCAACAGTTATTTTATAGTCAAGAAATGAAATCAAGCATAAATTGGTGCCAACCAGGTAATGATCCTCAGTTTGCAGACTCCTGTTTTGTTTTGCTTTGTTTTTTTATAGTTATGGAGTTATTTTGGTTTGAATATAGGATGGGATCAATCAAGAAAAACCATCAAGGATAGCAAAATGAAAAGTAGATTCAATTGGGTTTACTCATCCAAACATTATGTATCATCACTGGTAGGAAAAAACAAGAAACATCACAACTACAGAAGACAAATTTCAATAAGAAGAATTATAACATAAAACACAATTACAGCTCATTAAATAGTTATGATGAAATAAACGTGTTAACCTAGGATGTTCACAATGTTCATCTGATAAGAACAAATACAGACTATAAATAAAAAGTTTATTCTTTTGATAAGAAATTTTCCTCTCCCATACATAGTCTTGGAACACTTGTATTAGAAAACATGACTATAGTTGTTTTTTTCCTCTTAATGTGAACCTACACACACACATACACACACACACACACACACACACATTTTAAAAACTTGACAGGCCAGTTTGATGACATTCAGAACAAGCTCTGCCTTTTCAAGGACCTAGGAGGCATCTCTTTGAAATGTACACATAGAATTCCTATCTCCCAGTGTTTGTAAGAAAATAGGAGGCTGACTTGGCTTCAGGTTGTAAAGCTACATCTGCCATAATGATATAAGATATCTGTCCCTTTATGGATAAAGACAGCCATTTAACTGACACAGTGATTTCAGTTATCATTGTGGAGGTAAAATGAACTATGTGTGACTGCTCTCTTACTTGAGAACTATTTACTATTTGTCTCGAAAACACATGAGATAGTTGTATATAATAGACTATGAAACGAGTAAGGTTTTTTTTTTCTATTTTCAAATTCTTACCAAAATGTGATGTGTATCAGTATTTGCTCATAACCATTGTGCATTCTTTTGTGTTAATTTTGCGGTGAGGAGTTCCAGGCTGGGGTGTGATTTTGTTTTTAACTGTATTTCCTCAGCACTTATCAGGACTGGATTCAGAATAACAATCTGAGACTTCCAAGCATATTTCCCAATAATGATCCTTCTCCACTCCTCTGATGTCTGTCCTAAAACACCAGCTGCAGCACTTGGCCAGAGGTGCATTGCTCTGGGTAGGCAAGGAAAAATAGAGACAGGAGAAACAAGTTAAAGCCTCCAATTGTATTCACCTTCTCTGTGTGTGTTTATTCCCCTGTTAACTACAGAGCTGAGTAGAATCTCTTTTCTCCTGGCATGACTGAGGGCAGATACTAGACTGCATTGTTCATGGATTTTGAAACTGAAGCCATGAACCTGGAAGCAATACTTCAGGCCTCCTGACTCAGAGGGGCCTCTTTCAAGATCCTAGGAAGAGGTTTTATGTGGTCTTGTCATTATAAAATTTGCAAAAGTAACTGTCTTCCTACATTCCTTTTGATAAAGAGGATTAAGGGAACCATGAAAGTTTTAGAATCCTGCTGTGAGAGAAAGCAAGAAACAGCAGGGAACAAGCCAACGTGCAAGAACAGCCCTAAATTTACCATGTGGTCTAAAGACAGAATTTTTAGACATTTTACCCAAGCCAGCCACAAATAAAACAAATAAACAAAACCAAAACCAATCTTTTTTATTTCAAAATTATTTTTAAGCAATCAGAAAATAAAGTGCCCAAATGAATTCTTGACTTCCAGCTAAAATCTTGCTGTAAAAATCTTACTAATACAACATTTTTCTTTCAGATGACTTATACAATCAACATGACAGCTAAAATAAACTATTGGGACCATAACAAATAGTGTAAACAATTTTAAAAACAGAATTTTGATAATAGTGATGTCTAGGGACTAAGGATACAAGTTGTAAGTACACTGTGTGAATATTCGTTTGCTGTAATTTATTTAAAGCATTTCACGAAACGTACAAATTCCTGTTTATGCAACATTTGTTTGTATAAATAGGTTGTGCTACATGATAGAGGAAATGGCAACCTGTTTCTAGCATATCCTTCATTTTGCAAGGCTTAAAATTAAAATCATAGCATCCATTAAGCACAGCAATTGATTGGTCCGTGTGTGAAATACACAGAAAGAGACAATAATTGGGAGTCTGTGCAGACCTCCAAGATGAAAAGCTAAATAAAGGATACCCTCCAGCTTGTGGAGTCCTGAATGAGTCCTGGAAGGAGATCTTGGTGAAGTCATAGGGCTTTCCTATGTGTTTTATTGTTAGCAAAGATAGAAGAGAGACTAAAATACAGATTCACACTGGCAAGGCATGGTATGCTCAGATTTAAATGGAGGGTAAGTTATATGGTTGTCTTTTTAAGAGCCTTGGTCTGCAGTTGGTGTTACTACACTTGGCTAGAACTTTATCCTTTTCCTTTCCTTCATCGTGCTTCTCTCTGATGATTCCTTTGCTCACTGTTTCACGAAAATGTGTGTCACACAACGAGCTGGGGGAAAATATAATGAGGAAGGAGGTTTCTTTCCATTAGTTTTAGACTCCCATGAGAGAGGATCTTCACTCTCCCCATGACTTGGTCTGCATCTCTAATTCCTTCTGACTGAAGATGCTAGCCAAATCCTGAGAGGCAGGGGTCAGTAAAGCTTATTCAGGTTAGCTATTCATTCCTGTTCAGCAAGTGGTGATGAGGAGGCAGAGACTTGGTGATGTGGGTGGAGGAAAGAAACCTTAGTAAGCCCTACCCAACTGCAAAAAGAATCTTCTTAGTTCTTTTAAAGATTTATTTTTATTTTCTTTTAGGTATGTGTGTGTGTGTGTGTGTGTGTGTGTGTGTGTGTGTGTGTGTGTAGGCCAGAAGAGGGTATCAGATCCCCTAGAGCTGGAGTTAGAGTTGGCCATTAGTTGCTTCATTTGGGTGCTGGGAACTGAACCCATGTCCTATGCAAGAGCAGTGAGCACTCTTTAAATAGCTGGGCCATCAGTCTACCCCAGCTCTCAGATTTTCAAAGCAAGTGCCATGCCATCTGTGTTTTTCACAGGGCATGGCATGGCGTGCATCTACTAAACAGACTTGAGTGCTTCAAACATGCCATTGAACAGTATGCCTCTCCCTGTAGAAATCTGACAGTTGCGGTGTACATATTCTTGACGGGCGCAAAGCCTTATGTACAGAGTGTATGGGAAGTTGTCATATGAGAGCTTGTTAAATTTGGGGCGGGGGTGGGGGAAACCTTGTTAATTTTAACACTTCCAAATATAAAAAAAAATAATAAAATAAGCATTAAAGGTAAGAACACGGCAGAAGTTGAATGCACCAAATAAAGTCAATATGTTGGACTGCTTACAACATGAGCAGTAATCACAGGAGTGTACATAATCACCTCTACCCCATAGCTATGGTTTATATGCTATAGGACAGAGCCCTTTGATTTAGCCCAAGGAAACAATGCAGGACCCTTTAGTTAGAATGATGTAGAATATGCATTTTCTTAGGTGAGTTTTAAGTCAAGTCTTTTGCTTTTCTTTATGAATGCTAAAGCTTGGTAGCACAGGAAGATAAAAAAAAGGAACACCTAGAAAACAGAATCATCAACTGTGACATTCACTTCTAGCTTGAAATTATTATGTTCACGAGGCTAATTTAGTTTCATAAACACTCTGAGAGTATAACAATTTGCATATATTTAGAGCATTTGGACCTTTTAAATTTAACATAATAATAATTAAGGAGGCTTCAGGTGGCATTACTGATGATGTAGCTAAAAAATGCCGTATCTGGTTTCAAGTTACTCATATGTGAGCTACCCTGATGACCTTCTTTTTAGGTAGTCTAAACCTTTGCTAAAGAAGTATGCCCAAGTTTATATACAGTGTAAAGTATTCTCAATGAACTTGTTATTTAAGGTCTCCACCACCAACATCTTCAGAAACATAGAGAACCTGAAATCTTGAAATTTTCAGTTTTATTGCTCTGTTTTTTCTTTATGTTGACAGTGTTTAGCTCCCATGTCAGGAACTTAAAAACCATAAATATGGAGCACTGGTTATGGCCCTGGCATTATTACTATAATGACCTCTCTTTCTTTGTTACAGCATTATTTCCATTATTTTCCATTATTTTTCATTTTTTGTTGTGGGGTCTGCCTTAGACTTTACAAAATCCTAAGCAGTAGCCCTAACCCTTGACCTTGTCATGTCTCCAAATATTGACCATGCCCTCTGGGCAGAACTCCTATGATGGACAATAAAACTTTTTAAAAGTAAAGAGCTGCGAGTCCAGTCCAGTTCAGCCTTCCTAGTGTGGACGAGGCCCTGGGTTCTACCCCAGTACCGAAGAAAAGTCAAAAGGACTGACCGGTATCCTTTACCAACACTGCTTTATGGCCATAGCGATTTCTGTAGAACACTTAGGACGTCGTTTCTATTCTTTCTCCATAGCTATAAAAGACAGTTGTGAAACCAAGGAAGAAAGGTGGTAGGTTGTCGGGGCTGGGGATTGGGGGTTGGGAGATGGAACTAAGCTGCATCATCTAATCAGTACTGAGAAAACACAACACAAGAATTGTCAGTGGGCTATTCTGTGGTCCTTCAAAAAAAAATCTCCATCTCTTACACATATGAATGCAAAGATTTGTAGCTTTTCAAGTAAGAAAGAATAGGCTTTGTGTAGTCCAAAGTGATTTTCAATGAGACGGGACATTTACATTTGTCCTTGCTACTTTCCTGGGGTGTGCCGTGGCAGAATCCTCACCCAGGGTGAGCCTCCCACTGCTGCCTCATCACACTGGCCGCCTGTTGTCATTTTTGATGTGGCCTCGCAGAGTCCTGCCCAGAGCTGACTTAGCTGGGCTGCTCCTTACAGAAATGTTAACAAGCACGGGCTCGGAGGAAATGGCGCTCCTGCGGGGATTCTGACCCGAGGCCACAGATTCAGTAGTGGGTTTACAGCTTCATAGCATGGTTTTCATTTAGTCCCCTCAAAGATTTGTATTTCTCAGACTTGCAAACTGCCCACCCGCTCCCATCCCTTGAGGGTCTTCTACCCCCATTCCAACCCCAGAGGAAGTTTCTCTTGTAAAGAACAGAGTCCAGTTAGGGAGCTAATGAGCGGCATACACGGCTTGATACATACTTTCTCCCTCTTCAAAAGGGGCTCGCAGGGGGCTTTGTGTTTGTGCTCTGTCAAAGTCGCCAGAAATCACCACCCTCCCACCCCCCACCCCCATATCGTCAGCTCCTCCAGATTATTTTCTATTTATCAGACTTGGTCATTTGGCATAGCTTTTAAACTGGATGTTGACAATTGAAATTTTGTTGATACACTTTAAAAAATAATTACTTGAAAGTTTTACGTTTTACACAGAAATTCCCATTATGATGACTTGGTATGCTGAATTTTATTCAATTTAATGTTACTTTTTTTTTTATTTTGAAAGCACTTGGTTTGAAATTCTTTGTCATGGAAGTCTGTTATGGACATTACAATATGTTCTCTTGCCCCCAGCAGGGACTAGGGTTAGCTCTTCTTCAACCAACGTGAAAAGCAACATTCATCCACTCATTACCAGCGTCCCTGGAAGACTAAAACTGTACCTGATTTAGAATTCCTGGTGGGATACAGCACTATTTGACACTTGGTTATGTGCTGGAAACAGGGAGAACATTACACATTCCTCCTAGTATGGAGCCAAGCCACAAAATCAGATGGCGCTACCCCTCCTCCAAAGTAGAGCTCTCGGCTACTGATACCTCATTCCCTTCAAAGGTATTAGCAGTATGACATGCAGAGGGATCCATCTGATAGGAAAACAGTGTCTCTATGGCCTGTGAGTAGTTTAAATAATCAGTGAGGGGCTAGAGAGATTTCACAGAGGTTGAGAGCAAGCACGTTGGGTTTTTCTTAGAACTCAGATTCGGCTCTCAGCATCCACACACATACAATGCTCATACATATACATACGTGCAGGCAAACACTTGTTCCATACAGCCTTCTCACTTTTCTCTGGTGATATCCAGACCTCTTTGCAGAGTGTTCACGGAGAAGGTGGGCCCGGAAACAAAGAGAAGCTGTTGATGGCTATTCAGCTGTGACTAGAGAGCAAGAAGCCAGTTACTTAGGATGTTTCAAGAAGAAAATCTTACCAGAGCTTCATCTGACAGGAGATCTCATACACAATTTTTCC
Source organism: Tokudaia tokunoshimensis (assembly GCA_036184795.1). NCBI lineage: Eukaryota > Metazoa > Chordata > Mammalia > Rodentia > Muridae > Tokudaia > Tokudaia tokunoshimensis. The sequence goes on along the minus strand of BTHU01000013.1, from coordinate 56,223,605 downwards.
AAATTAAGTCAGCAAGTTCTTCACATTACTAATGCATGTGGTGCATCTGCTGCTAATATATTTATTACGTGTATTTTGATTTTACTCAATGGAATGCTTGAAAAATGCCACTAATTTCTTGCCGAGGTCAAGCGAGTGAAGCTTGAACATGGCTCCTGTCACGTGATGCTGTGATTTACTTTTGGACAGAATGAAACTTGTAATAATTTTACTTTATTCATTTGAATTTCATCTCTGCACATTTGTTTTGGTGTCTCTTAATTTTAATAGACGAAATGTATTCATAATAATTCTTACTTGTTAATTCTACCATCTGCGTCAGTTTGGGTCAGTTCCAGTTGAGTCATCTATTGATCTTTCTCACTCTGGACCATTATAATTTTTCTCTTCTTCATCTACGTGATTGACTTTTCCTTGATCCTCGATGAAACTGAACTTGTTGGAGACCGGGTGACTTTGTATCCCTGCAAATTCTTGGACTTTACTCTAGAATGTAGTTACTTAGAAACATTTTTATGTTCTTGAGTATGTTTAAAGATTTCTCAGGTCGCTATCAGTGCTTAACCCAGGGCTAGCTACCCCCCACTCCCTAAGGAAGCATTCTGAGTGTGCTCCGAGTTGTATGTGTGTCCATTTGCCAGGTGGGAACTGGCAGTGTTTCCATCTCTTTGGGAATGCCAGAAACTGTTTCCTGTCCCCTTTGAATGGTTCTTTCCCAGGATTTAATGTGAATAGTTTCCTCATGTACCACTAAGTATTATGATGGGCACTTAAAAAGACTTGGGGTTTAGGATTTCCTCCTCCTCCTTCCTCTTCTTTCCCCATCGCTTCTACTTTTTATCATGTTTTCCTTTCTTTCCTCTTCATGTTTATTTCCTCTCCCTTCTCCTGAATCTCCTTCATGCATATATGACATGAATGAAGGCAGAATGACATGTTCTAAATAAGAAGTTGAAAGTATATCTCAAGTTAGAGTCTGTGTTTGTATTATTATTATTATTATTATTATTATTATTATTATTATTATCAGGTTTTTTTCAAAAATGGTTTCTCTGTGTAGTCCTGGCTGTCCTGGAACTCATTTTGTAGACCAGGTTGGCCTCAAACTCAGAGAGTTCCACCTGCCTCTACCTCTAGAGTACTGCGATTAAAGGTTTGAACCAAGATGCCTGCCTCTGTGTTTATTTTTTATTAATAATTTTTAACCATGTAAACACCCTAAATTGTTCTGTAAATTCCTAACAATCAAATTTTTTTTTTGTTAGAGACCATAATCTGTTTTACCACACATACTTCGCTCTATCTGTGACTCAAAGTAGGATGACAAAACTTCTATTATTATCATGGCAGGAAACAAGGTGGCATGTCAGCAGATGTGGAGCTGGAGAAGAAGCTGAGTTCTGCATCTTGATCCTCATGCAGTAGTAGGAGACAGTCACTGGACATAGCATGAATACAGGAGTCATCAAAACTCATCTCTACAGTGACACACATACTCCAACAAGTCCTCACCTTCTCCAACAAGGCCATACCTCTTAATAGTGCCCCTACTATGGGCCAAGCTTTCAAACACAACGATCTATGGGGGCCATACCTAATCAAACAACCACAATGAGTTATTCACTATAAAACACATTTCCTGTTTCTGAATTTTGCCTTACATTATTACTGCTTAGTAACACTAAAAGAGAATTTGAAGAGTAATGGGAATTAAAAAGTTGATGAACATAACTGATAATTTGCATACAGAATTCAACATATTGGTTTAATTTCTGTTTTACAAATGCCTCACTTAAGGCTCTCCATTCTTTTTAAGTGGGCTGCCTCTACTCTGTACAGCATAGTTAATGATTAACTATCATTGGTGTGGACTTTGACAACTTTAGGAAAATAATTTCTCAATGAGGCAAATTAAATAGAGTCAGTAAGAGACTTGAAGAGACTCCCCTGTGTGCATTCTCTGGGATTATGATGAAATACTTGATGTCCTATGCTCTGTCCCCAGATGCTGGGGCCTTGCCAGTGCAGTCTCCCAGAGCTCCTACCACAGAGGACAGAGAAGCTAGCATACCCTTAGAGCTGTCTTTGTTTCCAAACTTCTAAAAACCTTTTCAGTGACTCTACCAGAAACTAACATGCAGTAGGAAATAAGCTAACTTTCACCCATATTTTGCAAGTCAGTAGTATAGAAATGCAATGTTTTTGAACTAGTGTTTTTAGGGATAGCAATTAATATCTAGCATCTCTTGGACAAGACTGAAGAGAATGAGTCAAGTGAGAATGGCTCCCTTAGTTTAGCCCCCTTAGTTCAAATACTATTTTCTATAGGCTCAAAAAAGAAAAAAGAAAGAAGAGAAAAGAATGAAAGGAAGAAAGAGAGAGAGAGAGAGAGAGAGAGAGAGAAAGGAAGGAAGGAAGGAAGGAAGAAGAAAGAAAGAGAAGAGAGGGATGTGGGTAGGTTAATTGTAGATCTTCACCTCTCCTTCCTGTCCCCCAGATCCAACCACCCCAGTCCACCCCAGCTCTGTAGCAAACCACTTGCCTTCCTCTCTCTCTCTGCCCACATCTCTTGCAGACCCAAGAGATCATCTCTAATCATCCTCTGCACTTGTCCCTTTGCACTTTGCCCACCTCTAGCAGGCATTCCCAACTTCTGAAAGACTGCCAGAGAAGCAAGTGGCCAGCAAAGCAAGTAGCAAAGCTCCATGTCTTCAGTCTTCCTCCTTTCCTCTAAATCCCTTGCTCTAGTCTCATCCGCAGCTCTGTAGCAAACTCCCTACTGTGGCCTCTCCTCATTCTCTGATCCCATGCCCAACAGACTATGCAGATCCTGGTGGAACACCCTGCTTTCCCACTTCCTGTGAACCCATTCAGCTACATTCCACTTCTAGTCTCTTCCCAATCCTAATTATCATCTCCCAATACCTAGAACCACATCGTATCAGGTACTCCCAAAGGTCACACCTAGCAGGATTTCAGCATTCACCCCTACTGACTAGTATTCCTGATACTGGAAAGCACTCTGCAAGCTACTGAAGGAGAAATGGAAACACCAACACAACTACAAACCCTTCTATCTACAGCAGTGTCCTGCCTGCAAGATAAGCTAACACAATGGTGGCACAAAACTTATGGAAGTAACCAACCAAGATCTTATTTTACTTAAGGACTACTCCATGAGTTAGAACCCATATCTGATGCTGCAATAGGGACCAAAAGCAGGAGACTAGATAGCCCATCGACCTAGCTGGAAACCAAATACTATCCTTCTGGGAGTTGGGGGGGGGAAGATAGAATAAAACGAGTCCTGATGACATTCTGTTATACTCATAAATCAGTGCTTTGTTCAGCCATGGTCAGAGAAACTTGCTCCTGCAGCAGATAGGAACAAATACAGAAATCCACAGCTAGACGACATGCAGAGACCTTTGAACACTCAGCCATAAATGAGACGTCTCCATCAAATCCCTCCCCTCAGAACTCAGGGTACCTCACAGAAGAGAAGGCAAAAAGAGTGTCGGAGCCAGATGCTAGACACCAAGAAAACAAGGCCTTCTACACACAGAAGGACTGACACACGTATGAACTCAGAGTGAAGCAGCATGCACGGGGCCTGCACATACCTCCACCAGACAGGAGTGTCCTAGGGCTGTCGTGTCCCCATCTATAACCAAGAAGCTATTTCCAATTGATGACCACTTGCAAATGGAAAAAGTAATTTTCTCCACAAGAGTCTCTCTGGGGAAAAATAAAAACTCTTCAGGGTTGGCCAAATGCCTAGCATGAAATGGCCAAAGAAGGCAAGCAGCCGGCATCTCTGGGGGTTTCCTGTATCACAGTGTTGTCATAATGTCGGATCAGTCTTCTTTTGTAATTTTTATTTCTAATGAATTAATTAATGAGTTTGTTTTACCCTACAGATCCTTTATTTCTATATTGTCACTTCCAATTTAATGCATTTATGGAATTCCTGAGTGTTCAAACTAGTGGGTCTCTGCATCTCTATCTGTGTCTGTGCCTTTGGTGAGGGCCTTTGTCGTTGTATTTGTTTGATCCTGTTCTGATGTCTTTATTTTGGTTTTCTTACTGTCTTATGTCTTATTAGTATTCCTTAGGATTCTGTTGGCTTTCTAGTGCAAGACAGAAATGGGGTGTATTCTGTTGTGTGGGCAGGGGTGGGGTGGGGAGGATCTGTGAGTAGAGGGAGGGGAAATAATCAGAATATATTTTATGAAAACAATCTATTTTCAATAAAAGAAAAAAATTACAAGGAATGAGGTTATATCATGGCCTCTGTACTTAGGCTTTCAAAACCTATTTTGTTATTGTTACCTAGACTTCAAGTAGAGATCTGGCAGGGCTAGTTTGGGTTGTGTAACTTCCTTAAATGAGGAAAAGAGGGTTAGGCCATCCTGTGACAAGGGTTGAGTCAAGATTAGGTAGCTTGTGAAGTACAGGGCAAACATATCATCATCTCGGAGATTTAAGGAGCAAAAGTTAGTTTCTTGCTTGCGCCAATTATCCAATATACATTGCCAGGAACTCTTTCACTCTTGACCTGTTGCAGTTCCTCAAAGGTCACCTAATGATCTGCCTTCCAAACTGAGTGGCAGAGAAAAGTGCAACCTGAGGAATGCTGCCAAGCCAGGTTTTTAAAGCTTGCCCTCAGAATCCTGCACGCCTTTATCTCCTGTGGCACTGGATCTGCAACTATGATGTGAAAACTATTCAGGCCTTACTGGAACAAGTAAATTTATGTCTTTAAACCCTCCAGTGATTCTCAGAATTTCTCTTGAGTTACTTGACCAAGAGGGTTAGAAACACAGCTGCTAATATCTACAACTACACAAGTTGTTTGTCTAATTGTCCAACGCCAAAAATGTAGGTTAAGAATGTGTCCAAAGGATGGGAGAATCCACAGTTGACTTACCTATCCTGTAAGACAATGGACTAGAAAAGGGCCTGGAGACATGACTCAGCAGTTAGAAGCACTTGCTGTTCTTCTAGGGGACTCGCTTTAATCCCCAACATTCACAAAATGAGGCTCACAGTTACCTGTAACTCCAGTTCCAGGGAATCCATTGCCTTATTCTGGCCTCGGCAGGCACCTACCCATGAGCACATATACATAGATATAGACCAGATAGACATAGATTAAAAAACATAATTCTCAAAAAAAATCTAACAGAAGACAGCAGACCTTCCCTGTGATGTGGAGAGTATTTGAATTCTTGTTTGCTTCTAGTTCCACCTGATATTTATTCAAATTCTTATACAAACAATAAAGCTTCTTTATTTACTCTTGATATTGATGCTCAATTCTTGACTTCAAAACTACAATGGAATACTACTCTGCAATTAAAAACAATGAATTCACGAAATTCCTAGGCAAATGGTCAGATCTTGAAAATATCATCTTTAGTGAGGTAACCCAATCACAAAAGAACACACATGGTATGCAGTCACTGATAAGGGGATATTGACCCAGAACCTCAGAATACCCTAGACACAATCCGCATATCAATAGATTTCTAAGAAGATGGAAGGAGAGACCCCTGGTCCTAGAAAGACTGGATGTAGGGGAACGCCAGGACAGAGAAACGAGAGGGGGGTGAATGGAGAAAAGAGGGAGGGAAGGGGGCTTATGGGACTTTTGGGGAGGGAGGAAATGGGAAAGGGGAAATGATTTGGAATGTAAATTAAAAAAAATAAAATAAAATAAAATAAAACTACATAAAAAGAATAAACTCTGTTATTCAAATTATTTCAGGAACTGTTATGGCGTACATTTTTTTTTTCCGGCTGCGAATGCTATGTTATCAGCAACTGTGTTTGGGAAAGGGTAAGCTCCTACTTTCCCAGAGTCAGTTTCCCGCATCTGTTTTTATAGTCGAATAATGGTTAGATTACAATGATATAGAGCTACTAGCTACTTTGCATGCATTGGAATTTTTAATTTCTCACTTCAGATGGGAACTTGATATTCATGCTAGTTGATCTCCTGCTTAGCCTGTCCCAGGGTCCTGTGGTGAGTGCTTCATGTGGATTACATGTTCTTCTTTCACAGAAACCTTGGGTATGTAGGTAAGTGATTATTCACAGGTTAAGAAACATGAAGAAATTTTAGGCAACTTTATCTAGAGTAACAAAGTTTGAAATTAATTTTGAAAAAAGAAAAAAAAGCAACTTGCCTGGCACCTTGTTCTATTACATAGTTCTTTGTTTATTAAGAAAATATCCTACATCCCAAATAACTACAAAAATCTAATTTTGTTAGGTAGACATGATATTTCATGCCTGTAATTTTATGTATTTGGGAATCTAAGGCAGGAAGATTACTATGTGTTTTGGGTCCTGGTCTACAGAATGATTTCCAGTCCAGCCTAGTCAACAGTATAAGAGCCCACCTCAACAAACAAATTAAATTTTAATTTATTAGATCATATAACATCAGTTTTTTACTTAAATTGGATTGCTTAACTACATTCATTTGATTTTGCCATACCTGATATTTATTCCCTTTTAAAACTGACATTTATTTCCATTTATTTCCCTTTTAAAATTGACAGTTGGGTGGTCTGAATTCTATAAACAACATTAATGCATCAAAGAAAATCCTATCAACTACACTTTCAAAAATAAGATATTTCTGTATTTTTAAAGTAACTTATGGTTTTGTGTCATCAGATACTTTGTTGGTATTTTGTGATTTTATGGTGTTTTTCTATGTTGACACCTAGAAATAATGCATTTTATTGTTTTCCATGACAAGAATGTGCCTTCTAAATGAGTGATTTAGAATTTGAATTGTCAATGAAACAGGGTTTTAAGGTAGAGACTTTGGGGGTGTTTGGGGAATCAAATTCTGGCAGCTTTCAAGAATATTCAAGCCAATCACTTTCTTCTTCTACCTATTTATTCACAGTGTTAGTACATATCAAGAAATTTCTCACTATATGTAGATGGCTTGAACTCATCATCAAGTCTCATGATCTGTGAAAAAGTAAATCTCTGTTCTCTATAAAATTATCCAATGTCAAGTATTCTGTTACAGTAGCAGAAAATAAACTAAAGCATTGTCCCAAGCAAGTACAGTGTCAGGATTGTCATATTTGAATGGAGACATCCAAATGTTATTAAAGTTATTAAAGTTTAATGGTGCCTTAAGGGTCAAATGTCAGAGGACATAGACAGGAAGTAAAACCATTCTCAGAGTGGAACAAGATAAAGAATACAAAGGGAGAGAGGGGGAGAGAGGAAAAAAAGGGAGGGAGAAGGGGGATGGAGAGGAAGAGGGACACAAAGAACACAGCAGAAGCCTGGGTTTAAGCATCCATCACTGGTAAGAGCATATACACTGGAGAAGCTAGAGACACAGAGGGTGACCAAAAAGGGAAGCTGCTGACTTCTTCATAATTTTCTGTGGGCGGTCAAAGACAAAGAGTTAGGAAACTCTCATTAGACTGCATCACACTACCTGTGACTGACACTTGCTTCCCACTCAAAGTTACATGATACAAGGGAAGTTTATTAGCTACGATTTGGAATTCACCCATTGCCCAATTTCAAAATGATAATTATTCTTTAATGGGAAAAACAGATCATCTAGCTTCCCAAGATATCTTTCCAGTTTGGGTATCTTCTTCTGGTTACTCTGTTAAAATCCTGTGAAGTTTCTCGGTTTCAGTGTCATTATAATGTTTCAAGGAAAAACATAAAATATTATGTTGTCCACTATAACAAGAAAGTCTCCGGGTGTTTATGTCTTTCTCCTGCTCCTTCTTCCCATTCTCCTCCTCTTCCTCCTCCTTCTTGGTGGTATTGCTAAGTAAATGTTGAGTATTATGCATACAAGTAAGTGTTCTATTTTTGTATCTTGTTTTGATTCCAGTGTTAAACGTTCTGTGAGATTATTATTATTTTATTTCAGCACAAAAAGGTTCCCAGTCTTAAACCTTTTCTCCTTTAAATTTCATCCTTGCCACATTTCTGTCTCCATGTCCAATTAATTTCTCCTTGAAGTCTATTTTCTTTATCTTCATTTTCAGCTCAAACTGTCCCTGTCTTTGTTTTGAACATTGCAGTAGTTGATTTCCTCACTCCCATTATTAATTCTATATAATATTGTCATAATATAATCAACTAGATAAAGGAGCTCTTTAGAAAATATTGTAAGAGTAAGTCTGGGAGCTCAGTGCTTAAATTAATGACAGAGCACTAGCTTTAACAACACACACACACACACACACACACACACACACACACACGAGAGAGAGAGAGAGAGAGAGAGAGAGAGAGAGAGAGAGAGAGAGAGAGAGAGAGAGAGAAATAATGAACAAACTATAGCTGTTTGGTTAACATCATATACTCAGAGTGTTCCCTTCATCACTATGTATGTATGTACAATGAATGATAGAGAGGATGATAAAAAGTTGAGTCAGTATTATGAGAATTTCTAAAATTTTTACAGTAGAAATCCTCTGAATTAGCCTTCCCCCTTCCTGAGAATCATCCCAAAGCCATTTCTGATTACCCTGACATTGTGATTACCGTAGGATCTGACAGAATAGAACTAGCCATCTGCAGTCCTTTTATCAGATGGGATATGTGGGCAAGTTTATAAATTAGCATTATATTCCTACTTAAATATCAAAATAGGTTTAAAGGGTGTCAATTAGACCCACAATTTTACCATTTTAAGGCCCTAGTTGAAGGTTATTATTTTACTAATAATTTATGTAAAACTAATAACATTGCTTGTCAGGGAAAAAAGGATGCCTTTCTATAAAATAATATATCTGGTTTGCTAAGCAATTTGTGTAAATATAAAAATACACCAACTGTCTTGTAGAGACAGTACACAATTTTAACGATCACATTTTCTGTATTGCTTTCAATTTATTCTCACTAGGGTATTAACAAAAGTTGTAGTCTACAGCAATTAACTGGATTTTCTCATTCCTAACCCTGCAGGAGGATTTTCTCTTTTTTTTTCTTTCTTTTACTTTCCCCCTGTTTGTCTTTTGTGCCATCATCTGATCTGTAAATTTTGCTCATGGTAAACCAAAATAATACATGCGTAGGTAATTGTCTTTAGAATTAATTCACTAATTGGAAATAATCCCATGTCACTACACTTACTCCAAGGTCACTTGTTCAAAGTGCAATGTCTTAATTAACCTTGACTCTTACTGTAAGATTTTTGCTATTTCTGTCTATGATTGGCACTCTGAGGTCCAGGCAATATCATTTCCCTCGGTTGCATTTGCTAGTTACAAAATGTCGACAAGCCAGCTTTCCTTTTTTTAAAAGTCTGCACAGCAGAAGATATTTTTACAGAGGTTATCACATACTCTTCATGTCATAGAGAATCTTTTGAAACTAGGTAAAAGGCTATGCATCCTACATTATCATGCCTACAGTATGACAAGATCCATATGTCACACTTTACACCCACTCGTAGTAACAGCCACATAAGTAAAACATATTTCATTTTTGTTTAAAAAGTTCTTATTATTATCTCATTTTATACTATCCTCCTTCTAACAGGTATACCCTCTAAACTGCAAAGTACTGTGCAGAAAATAATGTATTTTAAGCCCCACTATTTATTTTGCATCTTTATGTTTTCATGTGTGTAATTATTCCTTTGATACATTTCAATATCTTTGCTTTCTCCTAGAGTTTTATCATTGGGTTGTATGAAATTATCCTTATTTATTGAAGTTCATGTATCAAGGGTAGTGCTTACACCCCAGGCTATATAGTGAGAGTCTGTTTCCTCATTGAAAATAGTAAAGCATAGAGTTATGGTTACTATGAAAACTAGCCCAAATGTAAGCTAACATTAATGTGAATTTTAAAATATTATTAGACTAATGGTTGCTCTTTAGTGAAATTATACCTACAGAAATTAAAATTTTAAAAATTAAATACAAAGAAAAATGACTTTTGAAAATTTTTATGTTGTTGGTGTGTGAAGAAAGTTTAACTAATCAAAAATGCATTTAATCCTCAGAATGAGGCAGGCAGGAAAATAAGTGAAGAAAAAGTGAGTGCACAAGTTCAAATGTGACTAGGGAAACAAAACATGTATATGAGAAGTTCAATGAAATTTCAGCACAGAAAATCATGAAGAAAACTACCACAAGCCATATAATAGTCAAACTTCTCAAAACATATAATAGAGAAAATATTAAAAACATCCAAAGGGGAAAAAATATCTAACAGTACGTGGATGAACAAAATGTAATAATTACAGCAAATTTCTCTTCATAAACAATGCAAGTAAAAAAGTAGCATTTTGAAAGACAAAGAAAAATGTCAGTCAAAAATTATATACCCAGTCAATGTGTTGTTCAAAAATAAGAGTTATGTGCCTTGGAAATACAAAAGCTGAGGATGGAAGAATTTATTGCCTGCATAGCAGCCATACAGATCTGCATACCAGAACCATGTCAAAGAGTGTTTCAGCAGAAATATAATGAGAGAAGGTGAAAATAATGAACCAGAATGAAGAAAAGATGCTATTTAATGATGGGAACTGGATAGGTAAGTGCATGTATATTTTCTGTTAATTGAAATTATTTGTAAGTAAAAGAATGAAAAAATAATATGGAAAATGACATTTAAATCTCACAATATTAATAGTCACATTAAATGCAAATAATACCACCACATGACCTAAAAGAAATGCTGTCACACTGAATATAAAACAAAATCTAAGTACTTATAGCCTATAATTAAACTTTAGAAGGATGTGAATGAGCTCAGAGATGAAAGTTCTGCAGACACAAGACAGATGACTCTAGTTTGATCCCTGGATCCCATAGTATAAGGAAATAATGGAATCCCAGTAGTTGAGCTTTGATTTCCATGTGTTCCACATAACACATACATGTGCCCACATACACATACATACACACACACATCATATATACACACACACACATCATATACACACACACTTCATATAGACAAATAAGAATTTAAATAGGTGAAAACAACTTAAAAGTAATAGACTGAATAAGTAATACAATATTAGTACTGATTAAAAGAAAACTGCAATAGTTATATTAACCTCATCAGAATTTTATTTCAATAAAGGAAATTGTGCTTTGAAGAAAATGAAGATTCTGCAATGACAAAGGGGTTAATTATTTAATGACATAATGTATACATCTGATTAGGATTTCAAATATATGTAGCAAAATCTGATAGAATGGCAATGAGAAATGGAAACACGGGCATGTCCTTGAAGATTACTTCAGCATTACCTTTTCAATAATGGACTGAAAGGCAGCTACAAAATCACTAACTTTTAGAGATTGGTTCTTATGCTTTGATTCAATCTAGAATGTGCATGCCCAAATGCTAAAGGTCCTTGTCCCCAATTGGCTTCTGATCAATTAATGAAGATGCTAATGGCTAATGGTTGGGAAAGAGACATGGTGTGGGACTCTTATTGTTGTGCAGGCTAGGACACAGAGAGGAACGGAGAAGAATTGCCATGACTCAGGGAATAGGCTGGGACTCAAGAGCAGCAGGAGATAAGGCCAAAATCAGCCATGTGAGGTAAATGGCCACTGGTTAGTTCCCCAATTGGGCCAGAGGCAGTAGGAGAAGGTTTAAGAGTGGTCAGCCTTTGAGGTAACCAAGGCATTTCAAAAATAAACCAGTGTGTGTGTGTGTGTGTGTGTGTGTGTGTGTGTGTCTTTCATTTGCAGATCCAAAGATGGCTCCTGGGCAGATGCTCATGTTCAATCCAGGGGCAAAGCGGTGTAGAACAAACTCTCCACTATAACTAAGTACACAGAATATATATACACCATTATCATTAAGCTTGATCTCTTTGGCTGTTAAACTACACTCCTCCAAATAGTACACTACAACCATGTATTCTCAATCACGTATAACATACATCAAGATACATTATAATCTAAGCCATAAAACACTTACGAAGTATGTTTTATATTTACAATAAAATAAATCATCTTGAATCATTTGAAAATAAATCATTATAAATAAATTATAGAAATGTATTTAGAAAATTCCTATGTGTTTGAATAAAAAACTAAGCCCAAAAATCCCATTGGTCAAGAAAAAAATAGATAAAGTATGATATCATTGAATGAGGAAAAAAACCAAGTCTTGGGAAACTCCTTGTCTAGTGACTGTTGAAAGTTATACATTAAATACCTACATCAAAGAAAATAGTATTAAGCTAATAACTTAAAGAAAACTTAAAAAAGAAGCTGATTAAACTAAACAAAAGCAAGTAAATTAATGTCAAATCAGAAATCACTACACAAGGAGAAAAGAGAATAATACAGAAAATCAGTGAAACTAGGAGCTCTTTCAGCAGAGCAATAAAAAAGTGAAAGTCAAGAAAGTGTCCATGAACAAAATGCTACTTTCAGCAAAAATAGAACTAAAGAAGTAACCAAAACAGAAAGTCTATAAATAAAATAATACCACAATGACTGAAACTAAAAGTTATTAGAGGAATTTAATGAGAATCTGCCTCTGATCAGATTTTAAAAAGTACTAAAGAACTTGGAAAGATCAAAACAAAGACAATCAAAACTAAAAGACAAAAAGAAAAATTAAAAAGTGAATTAATCCTTAAGGACCCATGAAACACCACCAGGTAGTTCTATACAAATCCCATGCCAGGACTAGCATGGAAAGAAATAACATGGACAAAGGGCCATTTGTAGAAATAGTGGTCCATATTACTGAATTTAGTCAATATAGTAAACATCCATAAAACACAATGAACTCAAGTAGAGTAAGCTAAAGTTGACACATATGAAATGCACTGTAGTTAATCTCTAAAATTCGATAAAGGGATAATATGAATTCAATGAGACAAAGTAATTGTCATCCACCCGAAACTCTCAAAATTGTCAAAAGATTTCTTACAGAAACTTCAGAAACTAGAAACCACTGGCAATAGGAAAATAATTGTCAGTTAAGTGTTTTATACCCAGCAGAACTGTCATTCAAAAGTGAGCAAGAAAATGTGACATACCCATACAAAGATCTAAAATTCAACCTGCAGGAAATATGCAAGCAAATCCTTTAGTTTAGAATGAAAGGGCACCAGATGGTAACCTAAAGGCTTAAAGCTAACTAAGATTCCTGTAAAAGCAAATGCAAGATAGATCATAAAACGAAATTGTGTGTAAACTCACCTTTTGTTTTCCAGTTGATTTATATGAGCAATGCATTTAAAGGAAAATGATTTTTAGCCTAAGACTTAGTATTATAACTTCAGTTTAATACACAGTTTAATACATAGCTAAAGATACTAATAAATTAAAACTTAAGGGTACATAATCACAATCACCTTGTGACATCAAGAGCTTGAAAGGATAAAGGTGGCACTGTTAAAAGGGAAGTAGGGTAGTATATTATTAAACAAGGTGATGCAACATAAAATTACAGTACTGAAACTTTAAAATGCTAACTGTAATCATGGTAATCAGAAAGACAATAGTCAGAAACCTACAGATGAAATGAAAATTAGGTTTAAAGATTTCATTTTTAAAAAGAGAATTTAGTAATAAAACAAATAAGAGTCAAAACCGTTTTAAAACATACAGAAAACAAAAATCAAAATAACAGAAGACCCCTTTGCCAGTAATTGACTAAACTATAGATTAGTCAAACTATGAAATCAAAGGACATAGATCAGCAGAATGAACTGAAAAATATGATCTACTGTACACTGAATAAAAGAATCTCACTTTAAATTCTAAGCTACAAATAGGTTGAAAGTGAGAGAGTGGAAAAAGATATTTCAGGTAAATAATCACCAAAATAGAACTTGGGGTAATTTTACTAATATTAGACAGATTATATATTTAAAAATCTTACAAGTAGCATAAGGAGGTTACACGTTATTATAAACCAATACAGTAAGAAAGTATAACAGTGTTAAACATTACAAATGTTCCAAAAAAACTAAATATCAGAATGTATTATGCAGAAACTGACGGTTAAAGAATAAAAAAAAATTGTATAAAATAGTTAGAGGTTTCACTATTCAATTCTCATTAATGCTCAGAACATCGAGGCAGAAGTTAAACTAGGAAATATAGATAGGTCAGGAACAATACAAGGAACCTACAAGACTATGTAAACCCAATATCCAACCTAACAATGAACATTCCTTCTAAGGGCATGTGGGATACATTTCAAAGATGACCTGAAAGTAGAAGCAACACTGGATTCTGGGAAGAGCATTGGGAGGAAGAACCCGAGCTGGGAGAGGGGAGAAGGAATAGAGAGTACACAGAAAGTGAATGGATGTGTTTCACAAGTGTATGAAAAGTTACAGTGACTCCCATTCATCTCTACAACTATGGGTTAATGATTTTTTTTTTAAAGCCAAGAATTGGTGGCACATGGCTTTAATCCCAGCAATCCAGTGGCAGAGGCAGGCAGCAAGTTCAAGCATGATCTACAGAGTGAGTTGCAGGAGAGCCCGGACTACACTGAGAAACCCTGTCTTGAAAATCAACAACAAGAACAATGACAAATTTAATAATGATATCATGCAGAGTATCTTCTCCAATCATATGGTGAAGTTGCTAATCACAAAAGGAAAACTAGAAGATTGAAAGTTTTGTTGAAATCAAATAATTTATTAATTTAATTATAATTATGAAATTTAACTATGCCTTTAAGCAATGTGTTAAAACAGAAATAACATGAGAGATTGGAAAATAATTAGAGAAAAATAAAAACAGCATACTATTTGGATGTGGTACTGGTGCATTGTTGAGATTTGTTCTGTTACTATGTATTGTAATGCTAAATTCTATACCTGAAGGTCTAGGCTTAGGAGTAAATTCTTAGGTTTATAGGCTTTTGTTACACAAACCTTGTGACTTGATTTAAAACTTTCAGTTAAATAAAATTGCCTACAGCCACTTACTGGAGGGATTAGAGGTAAGTGGGTTTTGAGTTACCTGGTTGAGGATGGAGAAGCAAGAGAGGAAGGAGAGGAGAGGAAGAAACCACAATGAAAAGAGATGGACCATGAGCTCATGGCCAAGAGAAACAGCAACTATCTGGGGTACACCACTGAGAAGGTAGCCAGGCCAGCAGTTAAAAGAGTAACTTAGGGGTTAAGCCTCTCATTTATTTGTAAGTTAGTCAGGGATATGCTTAAAGCAGTTCTACTACAGTGCATAACTTTAATCCCAGCACTCAGAAGGCAGAGGCAGGCCTCTGTGAATTGAAGGCAAGTGTGGTTTACAGAGCAAGATCAAGGCTAATCAGGTCTACATCATGAGACCATGTCTCAAAAGAGAAAAGAAAAAAGAAAAAACACAGTGACGACGACAACAAACAAACAAACACCAAACCAAGATAACAACAAAATCTTCATAAAAGTGAAATAAAAGCAGACCTGAGTAGAAAGAATATCTTGGGTATTGGATGGATGCAACCTGTCAATTAAAAAACCTGTGGCCTATGGCTTAGGTGGGAAAGAGAGGTGAGACATCTGGCAGGCAAAAAGGATTCTGGGATAGAGCCAGGCCAGAGATTCTTCTGGGAAAATGAAATGAAGCAGATGCATGGAACCTTAGCATAGGTAAGCAGTCACGTGGCAGAATGTGGGTTAAAATAAATGGGTTATCTCAAGATAGGGTTCTAGTCAGAAAGGGGCCTAGCTATATGGCCAAGGTATTTGTAAATATATTTGAGTCTTAGTCTTATTTCTGGGAGCATGGAGCTGGGAGGAAGAACTGGGGCTTAACTTCAACAGAGCCGGGCAAAAAAATTATAGCTTTATATAAATATATTAATATATGCAGAGTTTTCAAAGAACTGCACAAATTCAACACCAATTTTATTTTAATGCTTTTTTTTTTAACATTTTTGCATTCAAAAGCTACTGTTAAGAGAATAAAGTTACACTAGAAGGAAGCATTTCCAAATGAGATTGTGCTTTGGTAAGACAAAAATGCTTCAAGCCCAAGAATAAGAATTTCACTTGTTAAAATGCAAGTTATTTGCAAAGAAACACACTATCACAGGTTCAGCTCAATTTACCACTTTGAAATGCACACTAGAAAAAAGATAGTATTATATTCCTATTAGAATACTCGAAATTAAAAACACTGACCATACCTGTTGCTGTGAGGCTATAGAGTCACTGGAATTCCCATATACTAAGAATGGAAGAGTAAGAAAGCATACCTATAATGCAAAGTTGCCTGAAACTTTTCAAAATATTGATGTGCTCATAAATCAGCTCTCGGCCATTAAAGAAACCTCGAAACAATCCTTCATATCAAAGTCATTTTTAGTTGCACCAAATGAAAGCAACGCAGACATTTATCATCTATCCGGAGAAATGGACACATTTTGGTGACCGCATCATGAAATACTACTTAGTAAAAATAGAAATAAATAACTTGAAAGGCTCTCAAAATAAGCAGTCTGACTAATGAGAACTAACAAATAGGACTTGGAGAGATGTCTCCACTGTTAAAGGCACTTGCTGCTTTTGCAGAAGAGCTGGATTTAAGTCTTAGCCTTTACTTGGGAGCTCTCAATGGTCTTTAACTTCAGTTCCAGGGCATCCCGCATTCTCTTTTAGCCTCTGTGAGCACTATACACACATAAATACATGCAGGTACAACACATAAAGTATGAATGAGTGAGAAATAGGAACATACTTATTATACCATTAATATAAAGCTCAGGAAGATTACTGTCTTCAGTAATGGGAATGAGATCATGGCTGCCACTGGGTGAAATGAGTTGACATCATTCATAGGGGATTAACATCCCCTATGGGAGACACTTTGGTGATGGTGGATAAGTATGTCATATTGGACATGATGATGGTCCCACAGGTATATACATACGCCAAGGTCTATTAAATGATACATTTTAATATACACAATACCTTACATGGCATTTGTACCTCCATAAAAAAAATCTACTCTCAGCTGGGGTTTCTATTCTAGTTTGAAAGAAAAATGTTATTTATAGCCACCATTTTAATAGTGAAAGTTCAGGGGTTCCTAGCAAAGAATTCAAATAGCCATGATTCCCCAAACAACATAGAGACTAAAGATCATGGCATATTTATAGTTGTCTGCTGGTCTTTAAGTTTTGGGAGTATAGTCATCAGCTTCATGTTACTATATTAAATATATGAGGCAAGTAACTTAGAGAGAGAAAAAAGTTGGTGCTGTTCACAAGTTGAAAGTTTAAATCCAAGATCAGGCAGTTCCCTGGTGTATCCTGAGTCCAGTGGTGGATGGAAATGGCAGAAGCAAGTTTAAAGTGAGTGTTCATTACATCCTGGGTCACAATGCTTAGAGGGAGGAAGATGGAAAGACAGGCAGAGATCAATCAGAGCCCCCGGATTCTTGAGAGGGCCTGCACTCAATGACCTATGTGTTTTCAGAAGACCTCAGTTTTTAAGGGTTCACTCTTCTTCTCAACATTGCAGCCTGGGGACCAAGACTCTACATATGAAGTGTTGGGAGCAAAGAGAACTTGCTTAAAACATAATAGGAGGTATGAAACACTGTTATCTTTTCCTAAACAATCTCATGGCATTGTTGAGATGTAATAGATCCTGGATCCATAAAGGTTAGTTGATATATTGTTAAATACATATATAATAGGGTCAAATTCAATTCGATTATCCAATCAAAGAGATATGTAGGTCAGACAACCAAAAACTTTTTTTTTTTGATAATTGATGCTATAGAAGGTGGGCTGATTCAAATGTAGAATTTACAAGCAGAGAAAATGAGGGCGAAACTCATATATGTGCTCATTGAGAAAGGGACAGAAGAGGAACCAGATAAGAAAACTGAGAAGTAATACAGAGGTAGGAAGACTCCAGAAAATGACTGGGTCACAGGATGTAAAAGAAGAAGTATTTTCAAGAAAACAATGTCAAATGTGGTAGTAATGGGAATGAAGACCCAGTGTAGCATTAGACTGAAGCAAATGTGTGTTTTCTTTCAAAAGAACACTTTTCCCATTAGGTGAAGACGCTAAACATACAGGGCTCAGAGTGTGTGGATCAGAAATGCAGGCTATTCAGTTAACATTTCAAGACCTTTAGAGAGTTAATTTTATTAACTCTAGCCAGGGAACAGAGGATTTTTTCATATTGGGAAATACCAGGGCATGTGCTATGGGACAGGTGACAGTGACTATCAGGTGATACTGAGCAAGAAAACAGTATGCAGACTGTTCAAATCCATGTTCTTTACCAGCTTTGGTGACCTGTTGCCTTTTAAAATGCAGGAAGACTACATACATTAACGGGTTCTATGGACCCAAGGGCCCAGTACCAATGTGACGTTAAACAAAGTGTTTTGCCTTGTGGAGCCTTAGTGTCTCTTGTGAAATTCAATTCAAATCCAACAAGATATAAACTAAAAATTCTCATCACATCCCTGATTTGCTTACATGTTGAATGGCTGATACTATTTACCTGCTTAGTTAAGTGAGCCTGAAAAGTTATTGTTTTATTGTTTTAACCAAAGGAAAAAACTCTATTCTCTCATCAGTAGATGAGAAAAAATAATTATGAAAATTTAAAGTTCAAATATCACGTTCCCTCTTTGTATGTGTATGTGTTTATGGTGTTTATGTATGCATTCATGTGTCTATCCATGCATGTGTGTACAGGTGCACATGTGTGTGGAGGCTAGCAGGTGACAGTAGGTATCTTTTTTCTGTCAGTCATTTTTTACTTTATTTTCTGAGTCAGGAAATCTCAGCTTCTCACTGACCCCCAAGCCTGCCGGTTAGGCTGAGATAGCTAGCCAGCTTGCCTTTGGGATTCTCTGACTTCCACTTGCCTAGCACTGAGATTACAGTTGATCTCTCATATCCACCAGCATTTCATAGTTGCTGGGGATCTGAACTTCAGTCCTCAGACTTGCACAGCAAGCATTTTATCCATTGAAGCATCTCTCTAGCCTTTCATAGGGTTTTATCTTAGGAATCCAAGCTCATTGGAAATGATCAACATGTAAACTTATAAATGTCACTCAGCAAAGTCCTTGTGCCTTCTGAGTTGCAGAAGCGAGTGCTGCTTTGGTTTTCTGTGTCACTGTAAAATGACAAGCAGATATTTACTTTAAGAATAAAGTTCTGGGCAGGCAGTGGTAGTGCACCCCTTTAATCCCAACATTTGGGAGGCAGAGGCAAGTGGATCTCTTGCTTCTGGAACTCACGAGGACAGCCTGGTCTACAGAGTGAGTTCCAGGGCAGACAGGAATATATGGGGAAAAAAACCTGTCTCAAAAAAATTAATATGGAGGCTCTGGAAACAGAACCTGAGGTTGACTTCTGGACCCACGGGCTATGACACACAGTCCAATCCTCCTAAGCTACTTTTCTTATTGGTAGCATCGCACCAGCAGACGTTATAGTGCGTGTGTGTTCACATAGTGTACAGAGAACAGTGTCTTGTCACAGTAAGTGATAGGTTATCATTGTTAGAAACATATTTTATTTTTAGTACATTGTTTCACCAATGAGATTTTTTTTCTGTTTGGATAACAATTTAAAATGTCTAACTTCTTAATGTGAAGCACTTTAGTAGTGTATTAGAATGATAGTAAATTATAATTTTCATAGAGGGAAATCTCTGCTTCCACAGTTTTATCTTTAAGCTCATGGGGCTCTGACAGGCAACAGAGTAACTGATGGCACATAGCTGTAATCCTAGACTGCACAGCATTTGCCTATAGTAACTCTCTGTTATTTATAAACAGTCATTACATCCAGCTATATAATCTGCGATATTAAGTGTAGTTCTTCTACATCATGAATATTTACATAAGATACCCATAAGTAAAACAGTCAGATGATATTAAAATTTGCCTATAAAACTGACAAGAAAGATTATTTTAAACATAAACCTCATTTTGACTCCTAATTAATTTCTAATGCTAAGGAAATTTTCTCATGGAAGTAAAATCATTAATTTATCAGGAAATCATTTGTTAAAACATGCCAGTTGTTAGATAGTTTTCCCTCTTTTAGTACCATAATGGTAACAAATACAACCTAAATAATTCACTGTATGATAATCATTTTTTCTTGATTTACTAAATAAAATTGGAGAGAAAAATCAAAGCGCTGTCCTGAGGTACTGGAAGTTAAAAGGAATTTTAATGGGTCACAGAAAAGAAAAACCTTAGTCTGTGAATCTAGGGCTAAGCTAATGGGAGTTCAGTGAGATCTGGAGAGGCTGTCAAGAGTTAGTCCAGGAGACACAGTAAAGAGGATACTCATAAGAAGAATGAGATACACAGCTGCAGAGATCAGAGGAACACAGGGAATTCCATACGTCTAAAGAAATAGTTTTCAAGCAGAAATTAAGCAAAGCACCAAGAACCCATAGGTAAACAAAATTTTACATAGCCTTTTTCTGTCCTCTCATTGAATATAGTTTCCAAAGAGGCCAGTGTCATGAAAAGAGTTTTGTGCACTCTCCCACTTCATGTATTGAAAGAATGCCACTCTGTGATGACATTTAAGAGTTGGAAGTGTCTGGTCTGAGTAAGGGTGAGGCTTATATGAAGGTAGGACATGCATAATGAACTTAGTGGGGTTTTTTTAAGAGGAATAAGATAGCACCATCATGTAAAGGCAAGGCAAGATAGTGGTTTCACCAGACACTGAACCTGCCAGCACTGTGGTCTTGGGTTTACTGCCTCCTAACATTTGAGATATCACTCACTATATGCTGTTTTAGGTGTCCAGCCTGTGGTATTGTGCAATTGTATCCCAAGCTATGTGACCATGTTTGGAAATTTTCCTGATTAAAATGTTCTAACCTTCCATTTGTGTTTTTCCCTCTCACTTCCCACCCAGTTACTCTTCTCCACTCCCATGGAAATCAAGTTTCTAAGTACTTGTCCATGTGGACAGACATTCATGGCATTCATTGACAGAATAGAGTGGAGAAGGCTCTACCAACAATTTGATATGCCAGGTTTGACAGCTTAGAGCTTACCTTGCATGCAATAGAATACTACCAAGGAGTTAAATAGGAAAACAAGTAGATTGACTGTTCACAGTTGAAGGTTGGAGCACATCTATAAGATGGGGACCACAAATGTTTTCTGCAAATGGCCAGGTAGTCAAATGTTCCTCTTTGGGGATCATAGGCTGTCTATTGCAGCTCCTCGGCTCTGCTGCTATATTATAAAGCAGCCATGAACAATGGATAAAGCAATAAGTGTGACTGTATGCCAAGAAACCATTATCTGTTAAACAAACAGTGGTAACAGGCAGAGTTTGACACTCTTATAGAGGATGGCTTAGAGAGCATAAGTCATAGATAGATGCAGATAGTTCAGCTAGGCTCTTAGCATAACCACACATCAAGGAATGAAGATACATGAAGAAAGACATTAGGTGAGGAGATAGAGGGGAGTCGTTTTGAATACATGAAGGGCTGTAGTCACACAGAACTTATAGCCCACTGGATATGTCAAAGGGAAAGAAGTGAAGGTCCTGACTTGAAGGAAAGTGAAAGTACGACTCACTGCTGCATGGTGAGAAGCCTAAACAGAATACATTCAGAGCCAGCCACATAATCTACAGGACCCCACACCATAAAACATGCAAGACTCCTTGTGTATAGTGTTAAGAATCTTGAGAAAATTAAGCAGAGCCCCACACTGGCATCTAGTCTTCCTAAATGTTGCACTTTCTTAAACGTGTTCATAAGATTGTGACTTACACTGTATCTTTCTCTCTAGTTGGCATGCTTTCAGAGGTAGGTTAATTACTCTTATTCAAGAAACATGGTAGTTTTAACATTTAATCATGTTTCTTTATGCTTATGGAACTCCAGAAAGTTCTTTCATATATAGTAACTCACTATGCCCACATCTAAGAATGCATTGAAAATTGTGTCATATGATCTTAACATGTACCTACAGACAGGCAATTTTTGTTAGTATCCAAATCTGCCACTGAGAATCAGCAGCAGCAATTCAATGATTTCAGTCTATAGAAGAATTGGTCTCCTCTCTCAGTTCACATTTAAAACTACAAGGGGAAGGACCATATATATTCATGTTGGTTAGAAATACCTTTTGCCTTCTCTGTACATTAGCGGGCAAGTGCATTTGAGGCCCTTGTTGAAAAATTAATACATATTTCTAGTTGTGGTGATGCAGGGCTATAATCTTAGCACTTTGGAGGATAAGGCAAGAGGATTAAGTGATCAAGTACAGCCTCAGCTACACAGCAACTTTAAAGCTAGCCTGAGCTATATCATAGAAGGATTCCACTGCTAGTGATCCCTTAGAGGTCTATGTATATCCTAGAAGGCTAAACCTACTGGGAATATTGGATGATAGTTTATGATCAATGAAGACTCCTTTAACCAGAAATCTAGCAACATGTGTTGTCTAGCTTGGCTACCAGTAGTTTGTACCCTTCCTCAACTTACCTGACACCGTGTAGTATATCTGGCACATTGGAGATACTGTAGTCCTGAATTTTCACCATCTAAAATTCACCCTCGATAGCTCCTTTGCTTCTCTTAGGAATCTGAAACCATCTTCTAACCTCTACGGGCACCTGCAAATGCATGGTAGACATATACTCACATGGGCACTCACATATACACATCCATTTTAAAATGAATAAATTTTGATAATGGTAATTCTTTAAAATAAAGTAAAAGGAACTAAAAAGAAACTAAACATTCAAAACAAGTAAAAATTCAAATTTTATCTTAGTCTGCTTCAGTGTTAGCGTACATGTGCACTCCATCTTTAGGAAGCTTTAGACTCTGTCTAAATAAATATGTCTTTGTATTCAGAAAAGTAAAAGCTGGTTACCTACAAAATTCTGAAATTCTTCAGAAATGTCACACAGAGTCAACAGATAAAATGGAGTATGCCATGTGTTTTTAAATGTCTGTGCTATTTTTGGACTAAATATGTGTTGCTTATTTGAAATTTGAATCATCTTGAGTGCCTTTGTTTATTTGCTTGCTTGCTTGTTTGTTTAATTTGCTTAGACTGGCACCCTTATGCCTATATTAACGAGGGGTCTGAGTGATATAACTCGTAGACTCCTTGTTAGTCAAGAAATAATCTGGGACCTTCTGCCTGGTGGAGGGACCCCGCGCAGGGAGGGAGCCTGCCAGCTTCCCTTCCGCGACCTCTGTTCCCGCGGACTGCGCTGGAGAGACCGGTACCCAGGCTCTCCCCCCGAAATAACATCACTTGGGACACGGCCTGTTGGGGCTTCCGTCTGTGCCCGAGGGCGGGTTGGCGCTGTGGTCGTCTGGGTGCCAGATCGGCGGGCCATCGTGACCACAGGGTGAGCGGCGCCACGGAGACTGCCCTCCGCCATCTTTGCTCCAGTGACCAGGTAGTTGGGACCGCCAGGCTCAGAGACAGACAGGCATAATATCGCTTCGGGTTCAGGCAGCTTGTGTGTAACCTGCTCCCAGGTGCTGGGCTGATCTGCAGTAACCAGCGCGCCAGTTCCGCGGCGGGACCTTCTGCCTGGTGGAGGGACCCCGCGCAGGGAGGGAGCCTGCCAGCTTCCCTTCCGCGACCTCTGTTCCCGCGGACTGCGCTGGAGAAACCGGTACCCAGGCTCTCCCCCCGATATAACATCACTTGGGACACGGCCTGTTGGGGCTTCCGTCTGTGCCCGAGGGCGGGTTGGCGCTGTGGTCGTCTGGGTGCCAGATCGGCGGGCCATCGTGACCACAGGGTGAGCGGCGCCACGGAGACTGCCCTCCGCCATCTTTGCTCCAGTGACCAGGTAGTTGGGACCGCCAGGCTCAGAGACAGACAGGCATAATATCGCTTCGGGTTCAGGCAGCTTGTGTGTAACCTGCTCCCAGGTGCTGGGCTGATCTGCAGTGACCAGCGCGCCAGATCTGCTGTGGGACTTCTGCCTGGCAGAGGGACGCCCCCTCCCCCCCCCCAGGAGAGATCACACACCCCTGCACAGGGCAGGAGCCTGCCAGCCTCCCTTTGGCGACCTCTGCTCCAGGAATCCACTAGGCTGAGCCTTTAGATGTGCAAGGCCTCCCCAATATAAGATCACTTGGGGCAAAGCACATTAGGGCTCCAAAGTCACTCAGGAGCAGGCAGGCCCCAGAAATCGGTGCCAGGGGAATCCTGGTAATCCAGGGGGGGCAGAAATAGCTTTGCAGGCTCACAGGAGGTCCAACCAACAGCCAGTGGCAGCAGGACCAACTAACACCAGAGGTATCCAGATGGCAAAAGGCAAACGTAGGAATGTTACTAACAGTAATCAAAGTAATGTGGGACCATCCGAACCCAACTCTCCAACAGCAGCAAGTCCTGGATACCCCACCACACCCGAAAGACAAGATCTGGATTTAAAATCACTTCTCATGATGCTATTAGAGGATCACAAGAAGGACACAAATAAATCTCATAAAGAGTTACAGGAGACCATGAATCAACGGTTAGAAGCCCTTACAAAGGAAACACAAAAATCGCTTAGAGAAATGCGGGAGAACATGGATCAAAAGATGGAGGCACACAAGGAGACAACACAAAAATCGCTTAACGAGATGAATCAACGGGTAGATGCACTCACAAAGGAATCACAAAATTTGCATAAAGAAATGCAGAAGAATATGGGTCAACAGACGGATGCCCATAAGGAGGCAACACAAAAATTGCTTAAAGAAATGAATCAACGGTTAGATGCCCTTACAAAGGAAACACGAGAACTGCTTAAAGAAATGCAGGAGACGATGGATCAACAGATGGAATCCCATGAGGAGGAAACACAAAAATCGCTCAGAGAAATGCAGGAGAACGTGGGTCATCAGGAAGAAATCCTGAAAGAGGTAATGCAAAAATACCTTAAAGAAATACAGGAAAATACAAACAAACAAGTGAAGGATCTCAGCAAATCCATCCAGGAACTAAAAAAGGAAGTAGAAACAACTAAGAAATCACAAAGGGAGACAACTTTGGAGATAGAAAACCTTGGGAAGAAATCAGGAGTCATAGATGCAAACATCAACAATAGAATACAAGAGATGGAAGAAAGAATCTCAGGTGCTGAAGATTCCATAGAAAGCATCGACTCAACAGTCAAAGAAAATGCAAAATGCAAAAAACGCGTAACCCAAAACATCCAGGAAATCCAGGACACAATGAGAAGACCAAACCTAAGGATTATAGGTATAGATGAGAGTGAAGATTTGCAACTTAAAGGGCCAGTAAACATCTTCAACAAAATTATGGAGGAAAACTTCCCTAACTTAAAGAGAGAGATGCCGATGAACATACAAGAAGCCTACAGAACTCCAAACAGACTGGACCAGAACAGAAATACCTCCCGTCACATAATAATCAAAACACCGAATGTTCTAAACAAAGAAAGAATACTAAATGCAGTAAGAGAAAAGGGCCAAGTAACATACAAAGGAAGACCTATCCGAATCACATCAGACTTCTCACCAGAGACTATGAAAGCCAGAAGATCCTGGGCAGATCTCATGCAGACACTAAGACAGCACAAATGCCAGCCTAGACTACTATACCCAGCAAAACTCTCAATCACCATAGATGGAGAGACCAAGATATTCCATGATAAAACCAAATTTTCACAATATCTTTCCACAAATCCAGCCCTGCAACGGATAATAGGTGGAAACCTCCAATACAGGGAGAGAAACAACACCCTGGAAAAAATGAGATAATAACCTTCTTGAATCAAACCCAAAAGTAGATAACCACTCAAACATAAAGATAGCGTCAAGAATGGCAGATGGCAATAATCACTATGCCTTAATCTCTCTTAATATCAATGGTCTCAATTTCCCAATTAAAAGACATAGACTAGCAGACTGGATACGTAAACAGGACCCAGCATTTTGCTGCATGCAGGAAACGCACCTCAGTGTCAAAGACAAACACTACCTCAGAGTAAAAGGCTGGAAAACAATTTTACAAGCAAATGGCCCCAAGAAACGAGGTGGAGTAGCCATCCTAATATCGGATAAAATTGATTTTCAACCCAAAGTCATCAAAAAAGACACAGAAGGACACTACATACTGATCAAGGGAAAAATCCACCATCAAGAACTCTCAATCCTGAATATCTATGCTCCAAATGCAAGGGCACCCTCATTCGTAAAAGAAACTTTACTAAAACTCAAAGCACACATCGCACCGCACACAATAATAGTGGGTGACTTCAACACCCCGCTCTCTGAAATGGACCGTTCAGGAAAGCAGAAACTAAACAGGGACACAGTGAATCTAATTGAAGCCTTGGACCAAATGGAACTAACTGATATATATAGAACATTTCATCCTAGAGCTAAAGAATACACCTTCTTCTCAGCTCCTCATGGTACCTTCTCCAAAATTGACCATATAATTGGTCACAAATCAGACCTCAACAGATACAAGAAGATAGAAATAATCCCATGCCTCCTGTCAGATCACTATGGAATAAGGGTGGTCTTCAATGGCAACAAAAACAAAAGAAAACCCACGTACACATGGAGGCTGAACAATGCTCTACTCAATGATAACTTGGTCAAGGTGGAAATAAAGAAAGAAATCAAAGACTTTTTGAAAGTTAATGAAAATGAAGGCACAACATACCCTAACTTATGGGACACAATGAAAGCAGTGCTAAGAGGAAAATTCATAGCCCTGAGTGCCGCCAAAAAGAAACGGGAGACAGCATACACTAACAGCTTAATGGCACACCTGAAAGCCCTGGAACAAAAAGAAGCAAATACACCAAAGAGGAGTAGAAGGCAGGAAATCATCAAACTCAGGGCTGAAATCAATCAAGTAGAAACAAATAAAACCATACAAAGAATCAACAAAACGAGGAGTTGGTTCTTTGAGAAAATCAACAAGATAGATAAGCCCTTAGCCAGACTAACCAAAGGGCACAGAGATAGTATCCAAATTAATAAAATCAGAAACGAAAAGGGAGAGATAACAACAGAAACTGAGGAAATTCAAAAAATCATCAGATCCTACTACAAAAACCTGTATTCAACACAACTAGAAAATCTTGAGGAAATGGACAATTTCCTTGACAGATACCAAGTACCAAAATTAAATCAGGATCAAATAGACCATCTAAACCGTCCTATAACCCCTGAAGAAATAGAAGTTGTCATTGGAAGTCTTCCAACCAAAAAAAGCACAGGTCCAGATGGTTTTAGTGCAGAATTCTATCAGACCTTCAAAGAAGACCTAACACCAATACTCTTCAAACTGTTCCACAAAATAGAAACAGAAGGAACACTACCCAACTCGTTCTATGAAGCCACAATTACACTAATACCAAAAGCACACAAAGATCCGACAAAGAAAGAGAATCTCAGGCCAATCTCTCTTATGAATATCGATGCAAAAATACTCAATAAAATTCTTGCCAACCGAATCCAAGAACACATCAAAACGATCATTCACCACGATCAAGTAGGCTTCATCCCAGGGATGCAGGGATGGTTCAATATAAGGAAATCCATCAATGTAATCCACTACATAAACAATCTCAAAGAAAAAAACCACATGGTCATCTCATTAGATGCTGAGAAAGCATTTGACAAAATTCAGCATCCTTTCATGCTAAAGGTCTTGGAAAGATCAGGAATTCAAGGCCCATATCTAAACATAGTAAAAGCAATTTACAGCAAACCAGTAGCCAGCATCAATCTAAACGGAGAGAAACTTGAAGCAATCCCACTAAAATCAGGGACTAGACAAGGCTGCCCTCTCTCTCCATATCTTTTCAATATAGTACTTGAAGTTCTAGCTAGAGCAATTAGACAACAAAAAGAGGTCAAAGGGATACAAATTGGAAAGGAAGAAGTCAAACTATCACTATTTGCAGACGATATGATAGTATACATAAGCGACCCAAAGAACTCCACCAGAGAACTCCTACAGCTGATAAACGACTTCAGCAAAGTGGCCGGATATAAAATCAACTCAAGCAAGTCAGAAGCCTTCCTATACTCAAAGGATAAGCAGGCTGAGAAAGAAGTAAGAGAAATAATACCCTTTACGATAGCCACAAACCATATTAAGTATCTTGGCGTGACGCTAACCAAACAAGTGAAAGATCTGTATGACAAGAACTTCAAGTCTCTGAAGAAAGAAATTGAAGAAGACCTCGGAAGATGGAAAAATCTGCCATGCTCATGGATTGGCAGGATTAATATAGTAAAAATGAGCATCTTACCAAAAGTAATACACAGATTCAATGCAATCCCCATCAAAATCCCAACTCAATTCTTCATAGAGTTAGAAAGAGCAATTCAAAAATTCATCTGGAATAACAGAAAACCCAGAATAGCTAAAACTATTCTCAAGAGTAAAAGAACCTCTGGGGGAATCAGTATCCCGGACCTCAAGCTGTACTACAGAGCAATAGTGTTAAAAACTGCATGGTATTGGTACAGTAACAGACATGTAGATCAATGGAACAGAATTGAAGACCCAGAAATGAATCCACACTCCTATGGTCACTTGATCTTTGACAAAGGAGCTAAAACCATCCAGTGGAAAAATGGTGCTGGCTCAGCTGGAGGTCAACATGCAGAAGAATGCAAATTGACCCATCCTTATCTCCTTGCACTAAGCTCAATTCTAAGTGGATCAAAGATCTCCACATAAAACCAGACACACTGAAACTAATAGAAGGGAAACTAGGGAAGAACCTTGAACATATGGGCACAGGGGAGAATTTCCTGAACAGAACTCCAATAGCTTATACTCTAAGATCAAGAATAGACAAATGGGACCTCATTAAATTACAAAGTTTTTGCAAGGCAAAAGACACCGTCAAAAAGACAAAGCGGCAACCAACTAACTGGGAAATGATCTTTACCAACCTTACATCCGACAGAGGGCTAATATCCAAGATATACAAAGAACTCAAGAAGTTAAACTCCAGAGAGGCAAGTAACCCTATTAAAAAATGGGGTACAGAGCTCCACAAAGAGTTCTCACCTGAAGAATATCTAATGGCTGAGAAGCACCTAAAGAGATGTTCATCATCCTTAGTCATTAGGGAAATGCAAATCAAAACAACCCTGAGATTCCATCTCACACCAGTCAGGATGGCTAAGATCAAAAACACAGGAGACAGCAGTTGTTGGCGAGGATGTGGAGAAAGAGGAACACTCCTCCACTGCTGGTGGAATTGCAGGCTGGTACAACCACTCTGGAAAGCAGTCTGGCGGCTCCTCAGAAAACTGGGCATGACACTTCCGGAGGATCCGGCTATACCACTCCTGGGCATATACCCAGAGACTTTACCTGCATGCAATAAGGACACATGCTCCACTATATTCATAGCAGCCTTATTTATAATAGCCAGAAGCTGGAAAGAACCCAGATGTCCCTCAACGGAGGAATGGATTCAGAAGATGTGGTATATTTACACAATGGAATACTACTCTGCAATTAAAAACAATGAATTCACGAAATTCCTAGGCAAATGGTCAGAACTTGAAAATATCATCCTTAGTGAGGTAACCCAATCACAAAAGATCACACATGGTATGAAGTCACTGATAAGGGGATATTGACCCAGAATCTCAGAATACCCTAGACACAATCAGCATATCAATAGATTTCTAAAAAGATGGAAGGAGAGACCCCTGGTCCTGGAAAGACTGGATGTAGGGGAACGCCAGGACAGAGTAATGAGAGGGGGTTGAACGGAGAAAAGAGGGAGGGAAGGGGGCTTATGGGACCTTCGGGGAGGGAGGAAACGGGAAAGGGGAAGTGATTTGGAATGTAAATTAAAAAAATAAAATAAAATTAAATTAAAAAAAAATAAAGAAAAAAAAAAAAAAGAAACCCTGTATTATAATAACAAATCTCTATAATAAATCCTTTTTGTACCAAAAAAAAAAAAAAAAAGAAATAATCTGGGCCTGATTTTCATAAATCAAATTAATGAGCAAAGGGGGCTGGGGAGATGCCTCAGAAATTAAGAGCACTGATTGCACTTCCACAAGGCCTAGGTTGCGTCCCAGAACCTATATGGTGACTATGACTATCTATAAATCCAGTTATAGGAGATCTTTTTCTGTCCTCTGAAGGTACTGCATGCACATGATGAACATGCAGCAAAACACTGATACACATAAAATAATAAATGAATGCAAGCAAAACTAACAGTAAGGAACAGCATTGTCAGAAGCATAGCAATTTATGTTGCTAATCAAACAGAAGGATGGGCTGCACATTCCACGATCATCTGTTTCCATGCTTTCCACCAGAGACAGTAGACACAACTGTGCAGCATCTGGACCAGTATTCTACAAGTCAGAGCATCCCCCGCACAAGGTCTCAATGCAACAGAACTGAGAGTGACATCAGGTAATAAATATGTGAAAAAAGGGCGCCAATAGCCAACTATGAATTAATCTGAAACAATGAGTCTGACCCTCTGTCTGTCAGGAGAGGAAGGGTCACTAGGGACCTGTACAGTTTGACAACACCAAGAGTTTGCAGAAAAGTGTGTGCATTTATTCTCTTTTCCTCTAAAGAGGAGGGACTGTGTAAGTACATTTCTTAATGTATTTCACAGAATTACAACAAACTAAAAAGGTTCTTCTTTGCAAAGGAAGAAAATGTGAAAAGACCATTTACCAGACTGGAGAAAATAGTGTCAACTTTGCATCTGAAAAGGAGTTAGTATCCAGAATATGTGAGGAACTCAAAAAACTTACTAGAAGATTATAACCCAATTTAAAATAAACAATTAGTTAATTGATATAATTTCCCAAAAGAAGATTCATCAATACGGTCATAAGATAAATGGAGAAGATGTTCAACATGATTAATGATCTGGAAAAAAGCAGCTCACAGCTAATAATGATACCAGTTCACCCTAGAACAAACTAGAAAAACCTCCACCCAAAAGACAAAAGATGAAAAGTTTTAGCTAAAAAATGGGGGAAAATGATGAGATGAGATGAGTTGAGACGTGAGGGGGAAAATCTAGTTATTATGGAAAACCAAGAATATTTTTCAAAAATTACATAAAAATTAAAATTGGAACTTCATACAATAATCCCAATCAGTCAAATATGGAACCTCTTCACAATGAAAAGAAGTCCAGATAAGTTAATATCCATCACAACTTATGAACACATAAATAAAAAGTGATGCATACATAATAAAATAATATTGAAAAAGAAAAAAAGAAAATCCTGCTATTTTTACAAGATATTATTTTTGTGTTTGTGGTAATTATTATTAAGTGAAATACTCCATGCACAAAAAGATAAACATCTTTTGCCTTCTCTGATGGAATCTAAACAAATTGATCTTACATAATCTGGGAGGAGAGTGGTTATTAGGAAACACTGAAGAGACTCGAGTGGAGAGAAAAGAGGAAGCTTGGTCACTGGCTACTAAGTTACATGTAAGTGGGAACGAGAAGTTCTGGGGTGCAGTATTGCAGTATTGCTATCAATAATGGCTAAAGCTATCAATATGTATTGTTTATTTTAAAAAGCTATGGAAAGGCTTTCACACACACAAAACATGATTTGAGAAGATACCTATACTTAGCCTGACTTAATCAGTTCTTGACTTATGCATGTATTAAAATGTGCATGAGGTCTGGAGCTGATGGCTCAGTGGTTAAGAGCATGTACTGTTCTTGTACAGGACCAGTGCTCAGTTCCTAGCGCCCACATCTAGCTCCTCAAATTCACCTATAGCTCCAGCTCCAGGGGATCTTCTACATCTGGCCTCTGTGGTCATTTGCACTCATGTACACATACCCTCTGCAGAGACTCATATATACATAGGATGTAAAATAATAAACAAATCTTTTAAAAAGTTGTATAACACTCTATTAATATGTACAAGTCTGTGACTTTATGTCGTGGGATTATTTGGGAAAGCTGTAGAACCTTTAGGAGGTAGACACTTGCTGGAGAATTGCAAATCTGAACAGGAGATAGAAACTGATCATTTAGGGCGAGGACCCCAGAGCAGTTCTGATAATGTATTTGCTGGAGGCCAGAAATGTCAGAAGGAAACAGTTCTGTTTCCCATATCATTGATGTCTCCTAAATGAGCCCCTTCTGTGTAAAGGCCATACGTACCCACATGAGCAAGGCATGGATAGGAGGGATCTGAACATCTAGCTGTGCCAAATGGATTGAACAGCTGACCCTCCCCCGTACTCAACCCAATTTCTGGCATAAGCACCTTTAAAATGTCTCAGACTAGCAACTTTATGGGATATATATATATCCATCCCATCTGTCTGTCTGTCTATATATAACATCTGTCTATGTATGTATGTATGTATGTATGTATGTATGTATGTTATCTATCTATCTATCTATCTATCTATCTATCTATCTATCTATCTATCTATCCTCTACATTTTTCTATCTCTGTATCTCTCTTCCCCCACTTAAGCTCTATCTATCTATGAATCTATAATAAACTTCCCTCCAAAACCCATCCTCTGTGGTCTGCTAATTTCTTTGAGTTCACAAGACAAGAAACTGAAAGTCACTGGCTGCTTCAAGGTAGCTTTAGTGACCAGGGAGCTTCAGGATTCCTGAGAAAGACTCTTTCTCAAAGACACCCAACATTTCCTTTTCAGTACGTTACTTGTTGCAGACCTTAAGGTTTTATAGTTAAACCTCACACCCTTTTGTCTCCTGGTTCCTAACTACTAATGCAGTGACCAGGTGGTCTCATTTCACTGGGCCCTCCCTCTCATGATGAGTGGTATCCTCGTGAACCTGTAAGCCAGAATAAACTTCCTGTAAGATATCTTGAATATCAAGATTGTAGTGAATAAATGTTATCAGAAACGTGTGCTTAGCTAGTGGAGAGAACTGGTGCTGCCCTTTACAAAGCACAGCTAAGAATGCATTTCTCCCTTTGGATCGATATACCTGTGTAACTGTGAGGAGTCAGGTAAATATCTTCTGTCTTGCAAGAGCTTCTTGGAGCTTCAGCCTTGACAGTGAACATCTCCACGGCCTTGAACTTGTTGAGGAACTGATAAGTTGTCACCAGCTTTGTGGTTACTAAACCACCACAAGAAATGTGAAAAGGAAAAGGAGAAATGGAGAAAAAAAGGCAAGGTCCCATGAAATTCCTGAAAAACATAGGCATACTGTTTCCACTGATCCTTTTTGATCTAGGGTCATCAAAGTTCACTTTACCTTGAACTGATATCATTCAATTTTGAAGTAAACTGCAGACAGCAGCATTCTAAGTTTAGCATCTCTTGACCATCTCCTCTGCACCTGTCAGGAACACATTCAGAAATCTAGCTCTAATGTTGTCTGTGCAAGTACAGCATCTGCAGGGGGTCTGGAATGCTTTCTGTAATGCCATCACACACCAATCCATTTCTGATCCTTTTCTCTCCATTGGGATCTGATTTCTACAAGGCAATACATGTCCTCTTCCTCTCCATAGCCTTTTGGTGCTTGGAATATTCAGCATTTCTATATTTCAATATATCTGGCATAATGAAGAGAAAGGAACAAAGGATAGACCAAAAATAAAAAAGGAAGAGAACCAAATCAAAATTATAGATGAGTGCATGTGAGTGGCATTTGGGAGGGGGTCAGATATGCTACGCAGACTTTAGGAAGGAACTCTGAACACTTCTCAGTTAGCACCCTTCCATAACCAAGCACTAGACTGAGCCCTGAGCCTTAGGTGGAGTGAAAGCCCCGAGAGCTGTTACAGAATGGAAGTGCAGAAAGCACAGTAAATGAAAGGGTTGTGCTAACTCAGAACTAGGGAGAGTGTGAAAACTGGGCTGTTCCTTGAAGGGGCCCATGAAAGAAGTTAGAATATGAGTCAGAACAAAGGCATAAAACCGGCAAACATAGGAAGCAGCTTGTAGGGAGGAGTCATGAGCTCGGGGATCTGTGACCCTCACTGCGAATCTGAGTTCGGATCTGGTTCTGGTGCTGACTGGATTTCCTATTTTAGTCATGACAATTTCTTCATTTGTGGATGAGGAAAAACACCTCACCTTCCTGGTAGTGTTATTATAGTATTACTTTGATAATCAGATTAATGTGACTGTGACACATTAATGTGTCACTATTAGAGTCCAGCTAGCTGTGGTCCTTAGTCCTTAAACCAACTTCAGCAAATAGAAAAAGGTGATAGGTTAAGGGATGGCTCATAGGTAAATGAATGATTCATAGCACCTAAGTCAATGGCTTTATTCATGCGGTCCCCACACCTAATTCATTCCGCATGTTCTTTTGCTCTTATAAAAACTTTAAAAAGGAAAATGTCAAAGAATATTTTTCATGTCAAGATCAGGAATCGTATTCTGGAACATAATTTAATTTAATTTTAATTTTAAATGCTAAATCAGACTGTATCAAAATTTAAAATGAGAATTACCCCATAAAATGAGCCATCAACCTGGTAATGAATAAGTCTATGAAATAAAACAGACAGTGAGATGAATAAAAAGAGGAGGAGTGGGGGAGAAAGAGGAAGAGGGGAAGGAAGAAGAGGAGGAAGAAGAGGAGGAAGAGGAGAGGGAAGAGAATACCATTAAAGAAAATAGTAGAAAGTTGTACAAATTGAAAAGAAACATGTACCTTGATTCTGATGCCAAAGTAAATATAAACTACAACATGATAACTATATTTCTGAACACAGGGGTCAAACAATGAATCAAACTGGCAATGGCAATGAGAATTCCCAAACACTAGGCAACATCAAATGCAGGTTTTGAGGTCATAGTATGGTATTAGCAAATACTTAAAAAATAAGAAAGCATAAAAATTAATGAAAGATTTCATTAACCTAAGAATCCATTTAAAAGTAAAGAGTGAACACAGAATGAATATAAATATTTAAAAAATGAGCAAGTCTAAATGTTTCTTTAAGAAGAGACTTTCATTTTTTTCTGCTGGCCCTCAGGGCTTCAGTCCTTTTCCTTCACAAGTGTGGGGGGAGGGGGCTCTCCAAAAGGTGGAAGACTCTCAGGACTCAAAGGGAGGTTCACTAGATGAAATGCCCTACAGTGGGGAGAGGGATCTTGTAGAGCCCACTTCCAGCAGAAAGGCAGGGCGTTAAGTGAGGGATGGTGTTGCAATCCCACAGTCAAAACTCTGATGCTTAATTGTTCCTGTCTGAAAGAATTGCAGGGACAAAAATGGAGAAGAACCTGAGGAAAAGGAGGTGCAGCGACAGACCCAAAGTGGGATCCAGCTCAAGGGGAGGCCACAAGGCCTGACACTATGACTGAAGCTATGGAACGATCACAAAATGGGACCTATCATGCCTGCCCTCTGAAAGGTCCAACAAGCAGCTGAAAGAGTCAGATGCAGATATTTATACCCAATTAATGGACAGAAGCTGCTGACCCCTGGGGTTAAATTGGGAAAAGCTGGAAGAAGCTGAGGAGGAGGGTGACCCTGTAGGAGGACCAGCAGTCTCAATTAACCTGGACCCCCAAGATCTCTCAGACACTGGACCACCAACCAGGCAGCAAACACCAGCTGATATGAAGCCTCAACACATAAACAACAAAGGACTGCTGGGTCTGGGTTCAGTAGAGAAGATTCACCTAACCCTCAAGAGACTGGAGGCCTCAAGGAGTTTAGAGGTCTGGTGAGGTGGGGGCGGGGGTGGGGGTGGGGACATCCTTGTAGAGACAGGGGGGTGGGGAGGAGATATGGGATAGAGAAGAATCAGAGAGTGGACCAAGAAGGGAATAAAATCTGGAGTGTAAAAAAATAAGATTAAATAAAAATTATCTTATTTAAAAGAAATTAAGAAGAGACTTTCAAACACGATGAACCCATGACAACTAAAAACCATTTAATGGAAAAGTTAATCAGCTGTAGGTAAATGAATGATGCACAGAGCTTCACCTAAACTGGTTTATATGTGCTCTCTGCCCACCTAATTCATTCCATATTTTAAGATTTTTTTTTTAAATTACTATTAGAGATGCTGGTCCCAGAAAGAGCTTCATAGGCAATACCGAAAACAATTCCTCTCATTGATAATAATAGACAAAAATATTATGTGAGCATTTCAGTAGATATAAATACACATTAGATAAAATTCAACATCTACTCTTTCTAAGCTGGAGTTAAGAGGAAATCCTAATTTAATTTTAAATTTAAATAGATTAAAATTAAGAAGTATACAGCAGCAGGTACATAGTCCACATTGTAGAATGTTCACCCAGTGCACATGAAGCCCTGGCTTAAACCTCCAGAACCATGTATATTAGTTCTTAGGAGATAGAAGCAGGACCATCAGAAATGGGAAGTCCAAAGTGATCTCTGGTTGCACATTATACATGTATGTTGCATATAATTATTATTACATATAAAATAATGTATATTTAAATATCATAGACATGTTATATAGGATGTTACATAGTCCTTTTCAAATTACAGTAGTGTGCTCTGTAGTTTTTGTCAACTTGACAGAAACTTGACAAAAGAATCTCAACTAAGAAAATGCCTCTATCAGATTGGCCTAGAGGTAGGTAAATCTTTGGAGATTTTCTTGATTAATGATTTGCATGGGAGGGTTCAGTCCACTGGGAATCATGCCATATCTAAGCAGGAGGTCCTGGATGGCGTAAGAAACATAGCTAAACAAGTCAGGAGGAACAAACCTACATGGAGCAGTCCCCCATGGCCTCTGCTTCAATTCCTGAAACCAGGTTCCTGCCTTGAGTTCCTGCTCTGACTTCCCTTCATGACAGACCGTAACTGTGAGACGAAATAAGCCTTTTCTTCCTGCAGTTGCTTTTGGCCATGGCATTTATTACAGTATCAGAAAGCAAGCGAACACAGGCTGAAAAGTCAGAATCTCACTTGTGTGAGCACAAGTATGTCGATCTTAAGTGTCTGAACGGGTCTTTTGTAGGGAAGGTGGAGAAAAGGAGAGAGGGAATCCATCCCATGTACAGTTTTCAAACCCAGACACTACTGCAGATGCCAGCAAGTGCTTGCAGACAGGAGCCTGGTATAGCCGGCTCCTGAGAGGCTCTGCCAGTGCCTGACAAATACAGGGGTGGATGCTCACAGCTAACCAATGGACTGAATACAGGGTCCCCAATGGAGGAGCTAGAGAAAGGACCCAGGAAGCTGAAGGGGTTTGCAGCCCCATAGGAGGAACAACAATATGAACTAACCAGTACCCCAGAGCTCCCAGGGACTAAACCACCAGCCAAAGAGTACACACAGATGGACCCATGGCTCCAGCCACATATGTAACAGAGGATGGCCTTGTTGGTCATCAATGAGAGGAGAGGCCATTGGTCCTGGGAAGGCTTGTTGCCCCAGCTAGGGGAATACCAGGACAGGGAAGAGGGAGTGGGTGGGTTGGTGAGCAGGGGGAGCGGGATGGGATAGGGGGTTTTCGGAGGGGAAACAAGGAAAGGGGATAACATTTGAAATGTAAATAAAGAAAATATCTAATTTATAAGAAGAGAGAAAAGGGATGTAATTACACCTCTCTCTACCGTCTTTATCCTTACCTCTTTCATTATGAAAAGTATTTAAAAGACAGAAAATCTAGGTGTCAGCAGTATTAAAGCATGCATGCTGCCTGTGTGAGAGAAAGAGAACGTGGCAGAAAGCCAGGTCACTTGGACAATTTAAAGGAAGAAAAGCAGGCTGGAGCCTGGGAAATGAAACACTTGCAGACTGAAGAAGCCAGGCTGTGGACGCCCCTGTGTTTTATGTCTTCTGCTTCATTGTTTATTGTGCTGCAATAAATGTTCCTGAGTCCGAAGTACAAATTAGATGATTTGCCTTTTACTGACTCAGAAATTATCTCTCTTCACTAGTGAGGGGGAAAGTTATCAAAACAAGGAAAGAAAACATTGTCAGAAGATCGCAACTGCTTTTGAAGCTCTCATGAAATAAAACCTAGCTTTCCTCTCTGTTATGGCCCCAGAAGAAGTCTGTCATATCTCAAATTCAGCAGAGAGCCACACCAGTAATTACAAGGTAGGCCAGTAGAAAAAGCTAAATATCCAATGACAATTTGTAAAGTCGTATTTTGAACCATAACAATACATATAATAAAAAGCATTAATGAAACTCTTATTCTATAGAAACTCAATACTCTGGTTTCAAATCAAAGTATTACTCACAAGCTAATTGTTCTTTAAATAGAACCCACACACTGGACAGCTGTTATCTATCTTCAGTCTCTGGGCTAAACCAACAGATTTACTGTTAGAATCAGCCAACGCCAGAATTTTTTCATATAGATAAAATAGCACATGTATTATGTGTTCACCCATACATGTCATTGTCATGTGGACATAACTAGATAAGCTTGATTAGACCCTGATTTAAAAGATGTCAGCAATATGAGACTCTGAAATTCTGCACTCAATCACAAATGGGCCGTTAAAGACTAGCTTTATACAATAAAATAAATAATAAATGAAATCACCAAATCTGTCCGCTGACTTTTGCCAGGGTGTGGAGGACTGAACTGCACCAGCCAGTTATAGTCAGGACTGTAAACTGCCTGCTCTTGAATTGTTTTTTCCCTCTGGTAAGCAAACAAAGATACATTGAACCTGGGCATGTAACCGCATTAGCTCCTGATTCATTCTGCAGACTTTATGGAGCCAAATTGCATGTTACCAATCAATATGGAGCCACACAGTTGCTTTTAAATGGCTCGCCATGGAGTTGGCTGACAGCCATGCAGCAGGGTGGTATGAGGGAGCTGATATGGAGGAAGCCAGAAAATGCTTTTTCCTTTCTGGAGTCTGTGCATTTGTAGATTTTCCTAGGCAATCAGTATGTTGTTATATTTTTTTAAGAAAGCTATAAAGTTGGAGCCCTTAAGGTCAGGATGCCTAGAGTACCATTTTATTCTCCAGGGCAATCCCAATAAATCCTTTCTTGAGGTCCTCACACTCCCTATGTGTACATCATAAGCTTGAAAGAGCTATGGCCCCTGTTGTGACTCTTTAGATTTTGAACATTTGGTTCATGGACTTGAATATTTTTTTAATTGTATTCTATTAATTTTGAATTCACTACACTTTAGAGGCTTCCCAGTGTGTACGATAAGGATAGCTATGAAGGATAAAGTGATAGGTATCAAAATCCAGTATAAAATAATGAAGATAAACCACCAGAGATGATAATGAAAAAGACCCAGTTTGTCGCCTCTGAGGGAGCCTTCTAAGTTCATCTCATCTTCTACCTGCTCTCCATATCCTCCCAAGGATACTGTCACTATTTTACTATGATAATTTCAATATGAAAATCAACTGTGTTACACAGATACTTTTAGTGATGGGAAAATAGATTTATCTAGAAGGCCATTCCAAGCAGCAGCAGGAAGTATGATGTTTACATATGATAATTGTATTTGGAGATAAGTTCATAAAATAGAAAGCCATGTCCTGAGAACTCTATCTCCTATAAATAATACATTTCCTGTCTGGCTCTTGCTGCATGAAATGGAAACCCCTCCATAGTACAATCTAGTATGCATCGATAGTTCCTACTGCATTTTATCCCTTTGTTATGACCTGGTCTGCTGCAAGGTTGGGCAGGTGTATCTAGGAGTCAAATAACATGAAATTCGGTCTTCCTCCCTTAGCTTTTCTCATTCCAGGCATGCAAGTACTTATTATTTCCCCCTCTGGGGAACATTATATTTTCCAAGCATTTTCCATAAATTTCATAGCCTTACGCAGGAGGTCCATTATTGCTGAGGAGAGGAGAGCGTGGGTCATTGTTACATATCCAGTATCAGTTCCATCAGGAGAAGATTCTTCCCTTCTAAGCTGTAAAACGTCTTTAAAGCATATCAAGACATCATGTATCTCAGAGTGCCTATGGCGCTACAGGGCTGATTAGTACATGTGCAATGGAAATAGACCATGCCTAGTGAAGCTTGAGTTTCTCACTTCACTCACTGATATGCAACACCATCATTGTCATATCCTTCCTTCTGGAAATGGCTGAGTGCCCCAGATGGTCATGCTTCTGTAGAGTGTGTGCAATGGCAGCATCTCATACTCTGCAGGGAGGTGATTTCTATATGAACATACACACACACACACACACATGCACACACACACACATTCATTATAACACACACAACACACACACATTATAACAGAGAGAGAGAGAGAGAGAGAGAGATTATAGTAATGTAAATAAGCCCTCTTTGTCAACTGGAAAAGAAAGAAAACCATACTTTTTTTACATTTATTCTTTAATTAAGAAGATGGTTATTGAAGAATTATGATGTACTAGGCTGTCTTATATTTGAATTTTTTTCACATAAATATTTCAATTGGTTCTAAACAATGCACTGAAGTCAATGAGATGTTTATGCTGAGTCTAGTGAAGACATGTGAGGAAATACAACTGAAGGATCAGCACAAAACACCCCAAGAAAAATTCCAGGGTGAAAGGAACACTGGAAATCCAGAGCTATGAATAATATTGGGATAGAGTAACGGCATTCTGAGGGTCAGCACAGTAATATTCTGTTTTGCTCCAGGAGTGTTCGCCATACAATCGAACAATAGCTAAGCATTTAGAGGGATCACAGAGGATGGTTAGAATGTAGAAGCAAACAAGTGATTTTATGGAAGGATCATGGACTTTACCAGATGACCCCTGGAAACAACTGATGAGTAGATGCTAAATGATGAGGAGGGTTGGATGCAGGGAAAGAGATAGGTGGGAACAGAGGAAAGCATAAAGCATCAACTACAACATCATCCTGGTTTTGTAAACCTAACACTTGGATGAACAGAGCAAAATGCTAATGTGGTTACTGCAGGATGACAGAGTTATGAGCCCATTTTATTTTATTTTCCTGTCTTCTGTATTTCCTAAATTTTCTTCATGGAATATATATTGCTTTAGTAATTGACAGAAAATTAAGAACAGATGTGGTAGTCCAGAAATATGGGAGTAAAACCAAACAGGTAATTAAAGACAATCATTCCCAGACCTTGAGAATGGAGAGTGATATCCGGCACCCTGGAAGCATCAATTGCCTCTAAGCAGGGCTAACTTACCACAAGCACCTCTCCCTCCCATCGTCCTGCCTGCATAGAAACATATCGAAATTTGCTGACACATACACATACACACACACACATATGCGTGCACACACACATACATGTATACATACATGCAAAGAGAGAGAGAGAGAGATCTAAAGCAAAAAGATGTACACACACACACACACACACACACACACACACACACTTCTCCACTTCCTTTTTTATGACAGGAACCACTCAATACAACTAACATCAGCAACCACACCCATGTGTCTCTGAGCTTCTGCTTGGCTCTGGGTAACTTTGCCTGTGCCGGTTTCCATCTTGCCGTGGGTCATGGGCACTAACAAGGGTTGAGATATTGGAGAAGGTAATGGAAGCCAAGAACATACTGAAATTGAGTAATTTCAGTGTCCTTCTGCTTCTATTTTCCTTCTCTACTTTTGCTTAAAATAAAACATTTAGAAAAGAGGAAAGCTACATTCCAACCTGGTCCTATGGTTTAGCAAAATGATAACAGATGATCCCTTTACAAAATTTCAGAATGTGTCCTCAAGTAACTGATCAATGTTACTATTGAGACGTTGTGTGACAAAATTTTCCTGAGATTTCTCTCTCTCTCTCTCTCTCTCTCTCTCTCTCTCTCTCTCTCTCTCTCTCTCTCTCACACACACACACACACACACACACACACACACACACACACACACACACACATACACACACATCTACTCACCCCAGATAAGGACTCCACAACAGAACAAAGTATAGATACCACCAAAGTCCAAGTTGGTGAA
Organism: Tokudaia tokunoshimensis; assembly: GCA_036184795.1. Taxonomy (NCBI): domain Eukaryota; kingdom Metazoa; phylum Chordata; class Mammalia; order Rodentia; family Muridae; genus Tokudaia; species Tokudaia tokunoshimensis. The sequence continues at coordinate 56,181,738 of BTHU01000013.1, read as the reverse complement.
CTAATAAGATTTTTTTGGAGTTATTTACAGGAGCAGAAACGACTCAGACAGCTACACCAACAAAGTGCACTTCAGCACAGGCAACAGTAAGGAAAAGCTGGTCACCTGGAACACAGTCTGCAGTCAGTTCAACATGGTAGAGAGTGTCCTTTCCATGTGACTGATTTGCCTAAACATCTTCCTGAAACTCTGCTGGGTTTGCTTCTTCCAGGCAGCTGGTGTGGCTGTTCTGAGAGTCCTCTCTGCAGCTTGGCTTATCTGAGAGTGATTCTCACCGGTTTGGCTTGGTGAAGAAGGGGCCTAGTGAATCTGGTTAGTTTCAGGGACATCCTGACAATGTTTGGAGTTGTGTACCTTCTTGCCTTAAGAAGGTTCCCTACAGGATGAAATGTTCATTCCAGTCTTAAGGGGAAATAGTTATGCAACACCTGGCAACTAGAAGTTTCCCTTCTAAAGACCACCTTCCAAATTCACTAGCTCTCATTTTACACCCCGCCACAATTCCACTCTATATCCACACAGTGTAGCGCATGAAGTTAGCAAATTTAGAAATCGGTACTTAATTCAAGGGATTAGAATGTATAGATCATTCAATATTTTATGATCTACTTTTTATCCTCATTCTTCTATGGTTCCTAGATCTTGGTCACATTTTGTTGAGGAATATTTATTCTACCGAATCTCAGAGTACTATTTTTTTTCTTTAGTTGCATGTAGGTCCCTGGAAAGGGGAAATGATTTGTTTGAGATATAGATTCTAACAACTTGGGTGGAGAGTGCCTTAACTAGAGGGGATGGGATCTCTAGCCCTACTTTTGGTTATAGTGTGCTAAACTGCCTACTCTAAAGGACATGGCTCCTTATAACATTTCTTCTGGAAAATGCAATTCACAAAAGCTTTAAAAGTGTGCAATGTATAGAAAACTGAGAGGATCACAGGGAAGGGTGCAAGTTTCAGTGTGAGCAATAAAAATCACTTCAGATCAAAGAATACGAAGTCAATCCCTCCAGCAAATCTGTGTGTGTGTGTGTGTGTTATATTCTCATGTGTATTTGCAAGCATATACAACATATGCACACATGCAGAAGCCAGAAGAAGATGTCCAATGTCCTGCTTTGTTACTTTCTACCTTATTCCCTTGAAATCCAAGAAAGAGTTCACCATCTTGGGTAGGCTGGCTAGTCAGAAATACACAACAATCTTCATACCTCTAACTGCCTTCCTCTGACATTGGGGTTTTAGGTGTGCACAAAGCCATAGCAAGCTGTTACATGGGTGCTGGGGGATCTGAACTCAGTACTTTAGCCACTAAGCCATTTTTTAGTAAACTAAATAAAAAACAACACTTTAAAAACATATAATCTTTGGAAAAACTAAACATTGCCTCCTACTAAAAATAAGTTGTTTTGAAGGGTTGAGGACTTAGAATGGACACAGTTTATGGTACAGTAGCTGGCAAGAACCGTGAGCACCTTTCTACTCTCCACTGTGTCTTCCATTTTCACATCTTTTACTTATTTGAGGTTGGGTTCAAATAAGTCCCAAGGCAAATGTTACTGAGGGAGAAATATGGTTCTGCCTCCTCAGGTATCAGATCAGTACTATCTGGGAATAATCACATATCTTAGAATAACCTAAGACCAACTTGATGGCTGACCCAAAAACCAATTGATCCTAAAATCAGCCCAATGTTATTCAGTAGGGAACTTCCTGAACCACATTTCATTCCCAGTTAATAATCCTGGAACTGAACTGGGGGTGGGGAGAGTAGAGATTAACAGAGGAGGCAGAGATAGAGGTATTGACTAGAAACAGAGTTCATAGACAGAGACATGGACAAAGAACTGAGAAAGACAAGAAGCAAAGAAAGAATATATTAAAATTCATTGTTTCCCTCTGTATTATGTATCCAATGAGCTCATTAATCCGCAGAAAAACAAATCCTATAACAAAACAGTATTTCCTTGATTTAATTTAAAGTCCAACAGTTTTTACAAAATTATCAAAATTAAATAAATATTTTATAATTTAGCTAAGTAATCAGAAGTTGAAAAAATTTCCGTTTTAACTATTCTACTATCTGTGATCATTTCTATCTACAGCACTCATTCCCCTCTGTTCTTAACTTAAAGCAGAATTCTTGCCAGAAGAAAGTAATTTCAGGACTACTCCCTGAGACAGACCCATACATAAGACATGAATGAGGGATATTTAAAAAGTAAAGGTACAGTCATTTTGCATTTGAGCTTGGTGTTATTTTTATTTGCTGGTTTAGAAGAGCCCTGGGCTTCTTTGAGGTCTTGGGTTTTGAACGTGGACACATTGATTTTGCAGATTGAGTGATGAGAGGAGACCCATGCTTCAGGTTGTCTTCTAGTCCTCACCCAGACTAAGGCAGAAGAACCTAAAAGTAAGTTACAGCCCTCTGACAACAGAAGCAGAAGACATAAAGGAAGTGGGGACATGAAACAAAACCTTGGTGTATGTGCCACAGAAAGGTTTGGTTTTCTTTGTGTTAAACACTTAGTTTTGGGGGGTTTTTTTGTTTGTTTTTTGTTTTTTCATGAATCCAAGTTCAAAATAAATAGAAGGCTGTAGAAATGACTACTTTATTTTTTTCCGAGTATTTCCCTAGGAATCCATGACAAGAATATCAGGAAGAGAATAGAAGCTGTCTGCAGTCAGGAGGTAGACTAAGTTCTCACCAATCCTTCAGCAGCAATGGCTGAACAGTCACCTGCCTCCCCTGCAATTTGTACTGCAATGTTGACTTGCCTGGAACAGAGGCCCAGGAAAGAGCTGCCCTAAAAAAATTGGAACATGGTATCACAGGCAGGTCATTGTGCCTAAAGACTTAGAATGCTGCAACAATTTTAATGACATGTTCAACATTATACTCTCTCTCTCTCTCTCTCTCTATATATATATATATATATATGTGTGTGTGTGTGTGTGTGTGTGTGTGTGTGTGTGTGTGTGTGTGTGTGTGTGTACACATCTCATAGCATACATGTGAAGGTCACATAACACCCTGTGAGAGTTTGATCTCCTTCCATTATGTGGGTCTCAGATGTGGAGTTCACACTCTCAGGCTTGGTATCGAGTGCACTCACCTACGAACCAACTCACCAGTTTCACTGTTTTATATATATTCATTCTACATCCTGACTGCAGCCTCCCTCTGTTTCTTCCAGCCCCACCCTTACACCCCTCCTCCCCTCATGCTCCCCTCCTTTTGTCACAGAGAAGGGGATGCCCCCCTGGATGCCAACCTGCCCTGGCACATCACGTTGTGGTAGGACTAAGTGCATCCTCTCCTACTGAGGCCAGACAAGGCAGCCCAGCTAAGGGAATCCAAAACCAAACAACAGAGTCAGAGACAGTCGCTGCTCCAATAGGGGCCCCACATAAAAATCAAGCAGCACATCTCTTACATATGTGTATGGGGCCTAGGTCCAGTCCAAGTATGCTTGATGGTTGGTGGTTCAGTATCAGTGTGCTCCCATGAGCCCAGGTTAGTTGATTTTGTAGGTCTTCTTGTGGTGTGCTTGACCCCTCTGGCTCCCTCAATCCACAAGACTTCCTGAGCTCTGCCTTACGTTTGGCTGTGGGTCTCTGCATCTGTTTCCATCAGTTGCTGGATGAAGCCTCTCAGATGACAGTTATTCCAGGATCCTGTTTTCAAGCATAGCAGCATATCATTAATAGTGTCAGGCGTTGACTCTCTCTCTCATGGGTCTCAAGTTGCACCAATCATTGGTTGGCCAGTGGCTCAAACACTGCTCCATCTTGTAGGCACATCTTGTAGACAGGACAAATTTTGGGTCGAAGTTTTTGTGGGTGGGTTGTTGTCTCCCTCTGTCCACTAGAATCACTGCCTGGCTACAGGGGGTGGCCACTTTAGGGTCCATATCCTCTGCTGCCAGGAGTCTCAGCTACGGTCACTCCCATGGATTCCCAGGAGCCTCCCCTGTCCCAGGTCTCCAGCTAGCTCCAGAGATGCTCCCACCCACTGATTTCTGTTCTCCCCCCCCGCCAACTCTCTCCTTGCCTGATCCCTACTCCAATTGCTCTACCCCACACCCTCTCCCACCCAGTTCCCTTCCTCCATCCACCTCCAAAATCCATTTTGTTTCCCCTTCTGAGTAAAATTTAAGCATCTTCCCTTGGACCCTCGTTCTGTAGCTTCTTTGGGTCTGTAACATGGTTATCCTGTACTTTATGGCTAATGTCCACTTATAAGTCAGTACATAGCATGCATGTATTTCTGTGTCTGGGTTATCTCATTCAGGATGGTGTTTTCTAGTTCTATCCATTTGCCTGCAAATTTTATGATGTCCTGGTTTTTAGTAACTGAGTAGTATTTCATCTTGTAAATGAACCACATTTTCTTTATCCATTCTTTAGTTGAGAGACATCTAGGTTGTTTTCACTATTATATTTCTTTTATTGAAAACAGGAATATATTCTTCTTTTAGTTCCTCCCGACCTCCCCTACCATCTGGAGCCATATCATATCTATTTCTTATTAAATGACAAACAGGTACCCAGAGCCAAACATTAGATGGAGCTAGGAAAGTCTTATGAAAGAGTTGGAGGGAAGAAGGATTGAGGAATCCAGAGCAGACAGGAACTTCACAAGAAGACCAACAGAATCAACTAATCTGGATCCTTGGGTGCTCCTAGAAACTGAATGACTAACCAAAGAGCATACAAGGACTGGACCCAGGCACCTTGCATATATGTAGCAGATGTACAGTTTGATCTTCATGCATATCTCCCAACAGCTGGAGTGGATGCTCAACCTGACCCTGTTGCTTGCCTGTGTATCCTGTTCCCCTAACTTGGCCACCTTGGCTGTCCTCCGTGGGACAGAATGTGTCTAGTGCTGCAGAGACTTGAGGTGCCAAGGTGGCTTATAACCCAGGGATGAAAGGGAAGGGTTGGGGGCATTTGAGGTGGTATTGGGAAGATAGTGGATGCTGTGATAGGTATGTAAAGTGAATGAAGGAAAGAAGGAAGGAAGGAAGAAAAGAGGCATCTAAGGAATAATAAAAGTGAAATAAGGTAAAACAAAAACAAACAAGCCAGAATAGGACAAAACAGAAGAAGAGTCAAAGAAAAAGCATAAGAAATTCACATAAAAGTAACACGCAACCCAAGAAGAGAGTGTCAGTAAGATATTGTTGGGATCAGGTTGGACTGTGAGCTTGTCTGTAGGGAACTGTCTGGGTTTAAGTGGAGGCACACTGCCCTGGGTGTTATTGACTGTGTTTTCATATTGCCGTCTAAGCATCTGGGTTTTGGATGTTATTGTTATTCTAGGTGTTGATATCTAGCCTTGTCTTTGGTGAGTAGGTGTCCTACTCTTTGGTTTCTATTGCCCTCTGGTTGTTAGGAAACTGTGGGGGCTGTATGGTGCCTCGTAGGGAATGCTTCTGGGATCCTGCCAAGCGTGGCCACAGAGGAATCTGGGGGGGGGGGGTTACAGGGAAGTGGGATATTATTTGAGATATAAACGAATGGAATGATTAATATTAATAAAAGAAAAAACTCAGTGTAAAGAATTTTCCAAAACCCACTAAGCTAAATGGAGCCTGGTGTAGGGCACTAATCTCATTCATTTAGCTAGTATTAATGTGCTAGGAGTGCAATAGTCCCAGACTCTACCGTAGTTATTCATGAGAACCTGTCAGCCACTCGTGCCAGGGAAGCAGGCAGGTGATCTTCACTTTTCTCTCTCCTCCAAATGCAACCCCCCAGTCTCATCCCAGGCTCTGTAGCAGATCACCGGCTGGAGATTCTCATTCTTCTTTGCCTCACATCTCAGGAAACTACAGAGATCTGGTGGACCACCCTGCTTTCCTCCCATCTGTGGACTCTCTCAGTACCCCCCTCCACTAAGCCTCCCCCCATCCCATGATATCCCACTTCCCGGTTACCCCTCCACCACCACCCCATCCCACATCTGACTCCCCCTCACTTTTGCCTGTATGGGAGTGCCCCCCCACCCACACTCTCCCGCCCCATCGTTCCAGCATTCCCCTACTCTGGGGCATTAAACATTCCAGGGACTAAGAGCCTCCCCTACTGTTGCTGTCTGGCAAGGCCATTCTCTGCTACATATGTATCTGGAGTCAAATAATCTGGACACTCCTTGGTTAGTGGTCTAGTCTCTGGGAGAACTGGGTGGTCAGGCCAGCCTATGTTGTTCTTCCAATGGGGTTGCAATCCCCCTCTGCTCCTCCAGTCCTTCTGCCAACTCCCCCACCAGGTTCTCTGAGTTCAGCCCAATGGTTGGCTCCAAGCTTCCGCCTCTGCATCGGTCAGTTGCTGGCTGGGCCTTCCCAGAACGGTCACACTTGGTTCCTGTCCACAAGCACCTCTTGACCCTGGCAACAGCGTTGGGTTTGGTGTCTGCAGACATGATGGATCCCCCAGGTGGGACTGTTCCCCGGTTGTCCCTTCAGTCTCTGTTCCATTTTTTGTCCCTATTCTTCCTTTGGAGAGGAACATTTCTGGGTTAAAAAAAAACTTTGAGATCGGTGGGTGGCCCCACCCTCCTCCAGGGGCTGTGCCTATCCACTGGAGGTGGTCTCCACAGGTTCTATCTGCCCCTTCTCTGTGCATTACAGCTAAAGTCAATCCCAATGGGTCCTGTGAGCATCACATTTCTCTCGTGTCTGGGAGCCTCCAGTGGCTCTCCCCAGTTCCTCACCCCACCCCTACCTGTCCTTATTTGATTTCCTGACCCTCTGTACCTCTCTCACTTCTCCTCCAGATTCTGATACTGCCCCTTATTTCCTCTTCCTACTTTCTCCCTCCCTTAACCTCCACTCTTTCCAATCTTTTGCAATCATCCTGTCCCCCCTCCATGTAGGGCTGAAGTATCCACACCCTGATCTTCCTTCCTTCTAAGCTCCATATATATCATATGCACTGTGAGCTTTTGAGGTAGAATCACTTGTTAGTGAGCACATACCACGGATGCTCTTTTGTGTCTGGGTTACCTCACTCAGGATGTTTTCTAGTTCCACCCATTTGCCTGTGAATTTTACGAAATCATTGTTTTTAATTGCTGCATAGTATTCCATTGTGTAAATATACCACATGTTCTGTATCCATTCCTCTGTTGTGGGACAATTGGGTTGTTTCCAGTTTCTGGCTATTATAAATAAGGTTGCTATGAACGTAATGGAGTATGTGTCCTTGTTATATGTTGGAGCATCTTTTGGATATATCCCCAGGAGTGGTATAGCTGGATTCTCAGATAATACTATGTCCAATTTTCTGGGGGAACTGCCAGATTGATTTTCAGAATGGTTGTACCAGCTTGCAACCCAACCAACAATGGAGTTGTGTTCCTCATTCTCCACATCCTTGCCAGCATCTTCTGTCTCCCTTCTGTCACCCGCTTTATTTTTTTTTTTTTTTTTTTGCCATGCTGACTGGTATGTGGTAGAATCTTAGGGTCCTTTTGAATTGCATTTCACTGATAAGGATGTTGAGCATTTCTTTAAATGTTTCTCAGTCATTTGAGATTCCTCAGTTCAGAATTCTCTATTTATCTCTGTGCTCCACTTTTTAATAGGGTTATTTGTATCTCTGGAGTCTGCTTTGTTGAGTTCTTTGTATATTTTGGATAATAGCCCTCTATCAGATGTAGGGTTGGCCAATATATTTTCCCAATCTGTAGGTTGCCATTTTGTCCTATTGATAGTGTCCCTTGCTTTACAGAAGTTTTTCAATTTTATGAGGTCCCATTTGTCAATTGTTGCTCTTAAATCATAAGCCATTGGTGTTCTGTTCAGGAAGTTTTCCCCTGTGCCCAAGTATTCGAGGATCTTCCCCACTTTCCCTTCTACTAGATTCAATGTATCTGGTTTTATGTGGAGGTCCTTGATCCACTTGGACTTGAGCTTTGTGCAAGGAGATAGGTATAGATCAATTTGCATTCTTCTACATGCAGACCACCAGTTGAACCAACACCATTTGTTGAAAATGCTGTCTTTTTTCCACTGGATGGATTTAGCTTCTTTGTCAAAGATCAAGTGACTATAGTTGTGTGGGTTCATTTCTGGGTCTTCAATTCTATTCCAATGATCTATTTGCCTTTTTCTGTACTGATACCATGCAGGTTTTCATCACTATTGCTCTATAGTGTAGCCTGAGGTCAGGGATGGTGATTCCCCCAGAAGTTTTTTATTGTTGAGAATAGTTTTCCCTATCCTATGTTTTTTTTTTTATTCCAGATGAATTTGAGAATTGCTCTTTCTAAGTCTATGAAGAAGTTGGAATTTTGATGGGGATTGCATTGAATCTGTAGATTTTGGTACGATGGCCACTTTTACTATATTAATCCTGCCAATCCATGAGCATGGGAGATCTTTCCATCTTCTGAGATCTTCTTCGGTTTCTTTCTTCCAAGACTTGAAGTTCTTGTCATACAGATCTTTCTCTTGCTCGATTAGAGTCACACCAAGGTACTTTAAATTGTTTGTGACTATTGTGAGTGGTGTTGTGAAAGCTTGTAGTCACCCCATAATATAGACACTCCATTCCACATTTTATAATGAAAAGCCTCAAACGTTGTGTAACTTTCCTAAGCGAAAAACAGAATATGACTCTTAAAACCCATAGCTCTGCACAGCTGCCACGTCCTCTTCTCAGCCTTAGAAGCAGGGACTAGTTTTGAAGGAAGCATTTAATTAATGACCCTGGAGATAGCAAAATCCAACTGTGTTATGTATATTCATGCACACATGCACCAAATATTATTAAGCATTTATTTGTATAAGCCAAGAACATTATCAAGTCCTGGGATAATACAGGCAAAGAAGGTAGGAAAGCATTCTGTAAAGAGTTATGATCCCTAGATAAATTGACAATACAATACACAGCTCAGAGCATCGATTTCGAGACCTACACAGAGAACTGTGGACACACATGGGAACATTTACCAATGTTATTATGAGGTAATGTGTTTATGTGATACACATCACTTCTGCCTTATCTGTTATTTACAGTTCTTGTGAACTTTCTATTAACCCTTTCCTGGGTTACAAACTATGTGGTTCTGTTTCAGGTTAAAGGTTTCATATTAAACTCTGCTGTTCTAAACTATCAAATTCTTCAATACTGTGGTCATCTTCATATCCATCACACCCACCTAAAATTGTGAAGCCAATCATAAAACGCCTTTCTAGCAAGCATTGGAAAAATGACAGCTGCCTCATTAAGATAAACTTCCCCATGAGCCTGTTCCTGTTTGTGTCCCCCCCCCACCCCAGCAACATATGGATGCTTATTCATTTCTGTAAACAATTCTTGGATCACACATAAAAATTCTTTTAAAAATTATTTTCAACATATTTACATGTGTGTATGTGTGATGGATGTACCTCTCCCTTTTCCCCCATCCCCGTGTGTGTGTGTGTGTGTGTGTGTCTGTGTGTGTGTGTGTGTCTGTGTGTGTGTGTGTGTGTGTGTGTGTGCACGCGGGCACACATGTGTACCAGAGACTGCAGTGTCCTGCTTTTATTTGGGTCTGAGGAACCTGACTCAGGTTCGCGTGCTGTTTAGACAAGCATGTTGTTCACTGTGCTGTGTCTCTAGCTGACATAAAATTCTTGATGCCTTATGTCAATAATATAAGCACACTAAGTGTAATTTTAAATCCTGTGTCTCTTTTTTTTTTTAATTTAATTTTATTTTATTTTTTTAATTTACATTCCAAATCACTTCCCCTTTCCCGTTTCCTCCCTCCCTGAAAGTCCCATAAGCCCCCTTCCCTCCCTCTTTTCTCCGTTCAACCCCCTCTCATTACTCTGTCCTGGCGTTCCCCTACATCCAGTCTTTCCAGGACCAGGGGTCTCTCCTTCCATCTTTTTAGAAATCTATTGATATGCTGATTGTGTCTAGGGTATTCTGAGATTCTGGGTCAATATCCCCTTATCAGTGACTTCATACCATGTGTGATCTTTTGTGATTGGGTTACCTCACTAAGGATGATATTTTCAAGTTCTGACCATTTGCCTAGGAATTTCGTGAATTCATTGTTTTTAATTGCAGAGTAGTATTCCATTGTGTAAATATACCACATCTTCTGCATCCATTCCTCCGTTGAGGGACATCTGGGTTCTTTCCAGCTTCTGGCTATTATAAATAAGGCTGCTATGAATATAGTGGAGCATGTGTCCTTATTGCATGCAGGTAAAGTCTCTGGGTATATGCCCAGGAGTGGTATAGCCGGATCCTCCTGGGAAATGATCTTTACCAACCTTACATCCGACAGAGGGCTAATATCCAAGATATACAAAGAACTCAAGAAGTTAAACTCCAGAGAGGCAAGTAACCCTATTAAAAAATGGGGTACAGAGCTCCACAAAGAGTTCTCACCTGAAGAATATCTAATGGCTGAGAAGCACCTAAAGAGATGTTCATCATCCTTAGTCATTAGGGAAATGCAAATCAAAACAATCCTGAGATTCCATCTCACACCAGTCAGGATGGCTAAGATCAAAAACACAGGAGACAGCAGTTGTTGGCGAGGATGTGGAGAAAGAGGAACACTCCTCCACTGCTGGTGGAATTGCAGGCTGGTACAACCACTCTGGAAAGCAGTCTGGCGGCTCCTCAGAAAACTGGGCATGACACTTCCGGAGGATCCTGTGTCTCTTTTTAACAACTGCCATCAATTCCATGATAGGTTTTCCACATTTCCTGTCTTTGAGAGTCGATGTGCTATAGACTTTAGGGTTGCTTCTAAGATAATTAAAGAAAGATTAACAGAATAAGTTAATAAAGGAAAACACACACAAACAAGCTTTGAAATCTAATTAATTTAGCTGCTCACATAGGTGTAACTTCTTATTTACAGGAAACAAGAGATAGTTGCCTGTTAGATGGTGCCTGTCTACCCACTGTGTGCTAAGCTGTGCCCTTCCTGTCACAAGTGTTATAAAGGAAGGATGTTTTAAACAAACTCAGAGCTCTAAATGAGTGTGATGCTAACTTGAAAATAATTGAATTACTATTAATCAAAATGACTGGCACTCTACTTCACAGGTGTTTGGTAGCCATGAGAGTTGGCTGGAAATAGTGGAAGAGCCCTAGTTCCCTCTGTATTGACGAACTCCTGTGTAATTGTAGAACATCAAGATATTTTTGCTAAAACAGAAAAAATAATAGAAAACTTTTATGAAGGTGATTTGTGATAATCAGTGCTTCTCTGTGACACTTTGGGTCTTTGTAACATACTTCTGTTTGTCATAGCTGTAGCTTTCACAGGCCGTGATCCATCAGCTATGTGGATCAATTGATCAGTCGATGATAGGTAGATAGAGATAGGAAGTAAGGATAGGTAAATAACAACTAACTTTTCTATATCCATTATACTTTCTTGGAGCTTTTCATAAGTCAGATTTCATCCCCACAATACTATTAGGTTTTAGTGGAAGAATCATGGAAAAATTAAATAACTTTGTCCAGGACACATGTTAAAAAATTAAAAAGTGCAGAGTTTTATTCAATACCAATATAATGATAATGTAAGACACATACCTACCTTTTAGGCACCAAATATTATTAGAGCATATCTATAGGCCAATCGCATTGTCACATTCTGCAAAGAAAGTAGAAGTTTCTGCCCTGAAAGATGCAAGAGGCACCTATTAGTTGACCCAGCTACTAATATGGGCCCAGCTCTGCATTATCTGCCCGCTTCCCACCATGAACATGAGTTTCCTTCTGCCTCTTCTACTATGACCCATTTCCATCTATGTGGTTGGAAAGCTTCTTTTGGTCCTGACTGTCTTTTTATAACGCTGTCTATTAGTCAACTTTTTTATCATTGTGGTAGAATACTTACGACAACAGCGTAAGAAGAGAAAAGAATTATTTGGTCTATGATGGTCCTGCTACCTTTGAGCCTATGCTCAAGCAGCACAGCATGGTGAAGAGTCTGTGCTAGCTCAGGCAAGACAATCAGGGAGCAAAGAGAGAGAGAAACACCAGAGTCCCTGCACCCTTTCAGGCATGTTCCTAATGACCTTTGTCCAAATAGACTCCACTCTTGAAAGTTTGCTAACAGGCTAGAGACCAAGTCTTTTATGTATGGACCTTTGTGGAACAGTTAATATCCAAACAATAGTACCTTAGAGAGAGAAAAAAGACAGAGACAGAAAGACATGGAGTCAGATAGACAGACAGATGGACGGAGACAAAGCAGAAATACAAAGACTTGCTTATTTTTCTGAGAAATCCCATGTCTCGTGTAACTCAGGTTGGACTTAGATTCTATCTGTGATGGAAGACGACCCTCAACTTCTGATCCTCCTGTCTCAACCTATTTTTTGCAGATGTGTACTGCCATACCAGATTTCTCTACAGTGTTGAGGATAAAACTCAGGACTTCATGCATGGTAAGCAAACACTCTTGTCAATTTTTCTACATCCCTACCCAACTCCCTAATATTTTTAAACATTCCTCTGGTATTTTCTCTTCCAACAACTATGGTATGTATGTTTCAGCTAAGAGGAGATGAGAATTCAGAAAACAGATAAAGTACATAGAGACGGGCAAACATCTCACTGTGTCCCACTGTCATGGTTTCCTAAGCATCCTCCAGGGCCAGCAGTAGCTAGACAAACTTGGTATCCTTTTTGTCTCCCACATACCCATAAAAGGAACATAATAAATAGAGCACTTAGGATTACTTTATAAGATGAAGGGGTTCACAAAATAATACTCGGGGGTGTGGAAGGAAAGAGGAACACCACCTTCTGCCTTCCTCCTCAAAAGTTTCTTGCGAGGGAAGTTATGGGAGGTTATGGGCCAATGGTGTGGAAAGCAGTCTCAGTTCTCTTTAATAACAAACTGGGAAACACCCATTCCTCCCCAAACTTGTGATGCTATAAGTCACGCAGGAACAATTATTACCCCTAACTGAGAACATGGTGCTTCAAGAGACTGGCAGTAGGATTCCATATCAGTGCTTCAGACAGAGAGAAGTCTCCATCCCAGTTAGCATGAAGAAAACCCCAGAAGGAAATGCAGAGAAAAAAAAAGACACTACATTTTCAGATTCCATAACAAGTTTGTTTCAGTATTCTTCACAGAAATGGAGACAAATGGCAGGAAGAAGATGATGACAGATGCCCACGGGAAAATAAAGATGTTTCCAACCACAACTACAGTGGAATATCTGGGTGTTCTCTTTTATTACTATTTTTATTTAAAAAAGAATGTTTTTTCAGACCATATATTCTGACCAGGTTTCTCCTCCCACAGCTCTTCCCAGATCCTCCCTACCCTACTACCCACTTCATCCAAATATAACCCTCTTCATTTCTCTCTCTTTAAGAAAAAAAAAAAACACACGAAGAAACCATAATTTAAAAAAAAACACAAGAAACACACAGACACAGAAATGAACACACACACATACACACAACTTTATAAAAACACAAAATTTGAAAATATAATGTACACGCAAAAGACCAGTAAAACAAACAAACAAAAAATACCCAAACAAAGTTGTATGAGACAAAAAGTCTATACAAAAAAATACCATTGAGTTCATTATATCTTAACCATCTACTTTTGGCCATGGTTTTAACTATGGTTAATATACTGAGTGAGACTCGATCAGCGAACACTAGTTTTTCCTTTACACATAGATATCATTTGGCAATCGTTAGGGGTGGAAGCTTATGTTCACTTCCCCCTCTCAACACTGAGACCCTGTTTGCTTTGGCTGCCACAGCTCTGTGTGTTTATATGTGCACCGGTCCTGTTGTGTCTGGAAGAACACCATTTCCTCTGGCCCTTATAATCTTTCTACTTCCTCTTCAACAGACCTTCCTGAGCTCTGAAAAGAGGGCTTTGATAAAGACATCCCACTTAGGACTGACTGTTCTAAACTCTCTTGCATTCTATACATTATCCATTTCCAGGTCTCTCTGTTGTCTCCATCTATGGAAAAATCTTCTCTGATTTTGGCTGAGAAATTCACTGATCCATGGTTATAGCAGAATGTCATTATAGTAATGTTATTGAGATGTTCTTTTAGAAGAACACTAGTATTTGATTTATCTCCCAGGCACTTGGTCTATCTAGTCTCAGGTTTTTGGTCACCCACGCAGTGTTAAGTATGGATTCCAACCAGTGGGATGGGACTTAAATCCAGTCAGAGAGTGGTAGGTTACTCCCACAAAGTCTGTGTCATTATCGAACTAGCAATCATGCCGGCAGATCACCACTGTAGACTGAAGGGTTTGTAGGTAGGTTGGTGAGTATCTCCTCTGGTAACATGCAGTTACTTCTAGTACATGAAACAGAAGTACATGTACTTCTAGCACATGGACACTAGTCAGTAGGGGGAAAGACTCTTAACTAGCCACCAACAAAATTCACCATCTTTAATGAGATATGTAAGTTCTGATTTCAGTAGTAGACCCTTGTCATCAGTTGGTGTAGAGCAACCAATAGCCTTGGCAATAGCCTGAGTTTTATGGGGTTTCCATGGAGCACCCATGACCAAAACCTCAGTTGTGGACCAAATAGCCTACTCTTGGCACTAGAGGTTTTACTTGATGGTGGTAGATGTTTAGTTGGGGCATATTCTTTGCTGTTCTTGGTAACTCCATTTAGATTTATTTCGTATATGTATATATTTTAAGAAGCTTCTACAATAGTAGGTTTCCATATGACCCCCTCAAATGGCACTTGTGTGTATATCATAAAACTAAACTATTCACTTACACTATCCATTCATCTGTTTATGGAAAACGAGGCTTTTTCCAGTTTGTGTCTATTATGAATAGAGGAACATTTAACATGCATGAGACATGAGACAGTGTCTCTGTAGTGAAATGTAGAGTCTTTAGCTATAAGCACAATAGTGGGATGGCTAGTGTTTGAGATAGATCTTTTCCCTAGCTGGGTATTTTTTATACTGATCCTCAAACATGGTATTTTAAAACCTTTTATGAGCATAATAGCATAGAAGAAAGAATAATAAGATTCTAAATAAATAACAAATCCTGATCCCTAGGACCCTTGAAAACCAAAGGACTCTAGTAAATTACCTATTTTCTTAGTCTGCAGTTGTTCACGTATATAATTAATGAATTCATAATTTTTCTTACCACTCCTCAGTATTTTGTGATACATAAACTAGATAATATGCATACCATTGTTTTGCAAAGCATCAGGTGCTTTACTGATATATTGCTACCATGCCAAGTGCAACTTTGAGAATTCTGAGAATACTTGAGGACATTACTTCCATTGCTACTTCTGCCATTCAGTTGTCCACACAACATAACATTTGTGAATACTCAATCCAACCAATTTATATATCAAGAATGGCTGTGAAGAAAACATGGATTTTTCTGGCACATTTTTATAACCTTAATATTGATCTAAAGTATTTCTAATAAAATAATGTATTTACTATCATTTTTTCAGGGTGATATAGAAATCCCAAAGATAAAGGGTGAAGGTTAAACTGAAGTCTACCACATTAATTCAATCACCTTGTTTAATTTAAAAAATAAAGAAGCACATAAAATTACTTAAGTCATTGCTTTAGATCAATAGCAAAACCCAATGAGCTATTACCAGAAGAGATGGATCTCCCAGAATGTACCCATAATTTTCCCATTGCTCTTTTCTTTGGTCTAGGTAACTGATTTTAAACTTTAGTGTTCATATAATTATTAATGACACAAGTGGTTGTTCTTCTCTGACAACTTCATTCATGTACATAATGCATTAGGAACACTCTCTCCCCAAATCTCTCTCTTCTCCCTCCCAGCCCTATCATAACACCATCTCTACCAATCCCTTTCCATGATTCATGATGTTTAGCTTAGTTTTGTGATAGATTTATTTTGGCCTGGGCCATCTGAATCATCACATTTTGAATATACAAATTCCAATCTATAGAACTTTATAAGGTTTCAGAGAGTACTCGTTCTATCTTGATACAAGCAAGCTATAGACTTTCAAACCTACAACATCTCCCTACACTGCAAGTCCATCTCACTCTTCGCTGAGTGCCACATTGCCACCCTTTCATAAGCACAATTCCAACAGTTGGCATAAATAATTACTACTACTTGGAAATTCTCAACATGCCAACTATTATAACAGGCATAACTTATCAACATTAATAACAAAATATGAAAAGCATGCAACACTGAAGATGAAGGGGAGGCTTGTTCAATGTAAGAATCACTAAAAATTAAACCCATTGTGTGTGTGTGCATGTACATGTGAGATGTATGTACACGTGTGAGTATGTGTGTGTATGAGGTGTGTGTGTGCATGTGTATACATGTATGTTTAACTCTAGCATAACAAACTAGTCACTGAGAAGTTATTCAAGAAAAATCTCTTCTATGTTAGACAGATCTAGACCAGGATGATAGCCATGTAGCCTTTCTGGGTTTTGTTTGTTTGCTGCTTAAAGAGTTTGGTCAATGCACTGTATGAGAGCCAGAGTGTGGAGAACTGTACTATAACTGCATTGACTCTTCTTTTTTAAAAAAGAAGAAGAAGAAGAAGAAGAAGAAGAAGAAGAAGAAGAAGAAGAAGAAGAAGAAGAAGAAGAAGAAGAAGAAGAAGAAGAAGAATCTTACAGCATTTAGTGATACTGACACACTCCTAGTGACTGACTCAAGGATGGATCAGTAAGCCCCATGTTTAGTAAAAACAAAGACTGTTTAATATACACATTCTCTCCTGACTCAGTGAGCATTTTTTTTCTGCTTTACAAGATGTAATATTCAACAAATTACATCAGACTGTGTGATGTTGACTCAGGAAAAAAACTGCAATGTTCAGATGTGTGAGAGTTGAAATCACTGCAATAACTTATGCCATGTCAAGATTACGTAACCTTCTGGTATTATCTCTGTCTCTTCCAATGTCTAATAACAACAGTGAAGATTTATTGAGATTAATCAACATTTTTGTACATCAACATTTTTCATACTTGATCCAATTTACTCTTCAAGACAGTCTTAGGAGTGGGACACTGTTCTGTCTACAGCATTTCATAGTGAAGACCATGTAACTTGCCCAAGATCCCAGAACTCATCAGTGACAGGAGGATAAGAGCTAAGTCTTAGTTCTTTGAGCCATATTTCTAGGAATTAGGCTGTCATGGTATCAGCTTTTTTCTAACAATGGTGGATGAAACACAAGTGGATAACAACTCTTCTCTTTGTCTTGTGCAAGGGGGATGTATGTGTGTGGTAAGTAAAGATGCATAAAGGATATCTTTAAATAAGAGCATAGTTCTGAAATCTGTTCTTTCCGTTGGCATACTGTTTGATCATGAAGAACCACTTGCTCTGAGCTCTTCTAATTACTACTGAAAGATTGTTCATTAGCCTGAATTCTCTGCTAGTGAGAATTCTCTGGACCTATAAAT
The DNA here is from genome assembly GCA_036184795.1 of Tokudaia tokunoshimensis. Taxonomy (NCBI): domain Eukaryota; kingdom Metazoa; phylum Chordata; class Mammalia; order Rodentia; family Muridae; genus Tokudaia; species Tokudaia tokunoshimensis. Next base: position 56,164,293 of record BTHU01000013.1, on the reverse strand, counting down.
AGACCTTAGTTATATATTTGAGCTCATGCAAACATTTTTTCATAGTTGAAATTAGGCCCATGAGCAGACCTTGGGTTATCTTATAGTAAACCACAAATTGCTTTTTCAAAGCACCAGTTAACAAGAGATTCCTTTGTCTGGAAAATAAAACTGTTACTGGAGATAGTTTATTTTGTTGTGAAAATATAAACTCTAGAAAAATGATGTATTTGGAGTAGGTGGGGAAACCACGAACATTTGAGTAGTAATATAGCTCAGTGGTAAGGCTAAATGCAAGGTTTTAGATACACAGTCAATAATAGCTTTTACATCTATGCAATATCATCTATCTATTCATCTATCTATCTGTCTGTCTGTCTGTCTGTCTGTCTGTCTGTCTATCCATCCATCTATATTTATCTATTTATCTATCTACCTATAATTCATCTATCTGTCCATCATCTATCAATTATCTATCCTCATACACACCTACTAATCGACCTATCATCCATTCATCTATCATCTATCTCTCTCTCCATCCATCTAGTTATCTTCTCTGTGAGTCATGAAGTACATGAAATCAGAATACTACAGGGCTTAGCTCTCTCTTTCTGTTATGTAGGTCCCAGGGAATGAGATGATATGATAAGACTTGGCTCTCTGTTTGAAATGTTTAAATCCAGGAACTTATTGGAAGAAATTGCACATGATGAACTAGGTGACAGAAGTTTTACTCATGAAAGCTGAAGTCCATGAAAAGCCCATCTGTGGGTCATATAGTATAAGTGAGAAAGGAATTAACCCCTCATTTCCAATAAAAATGTTGGATACCTATACATGTTACATTGCATTCTTTACTGTGAATGGCTTTCTTATTTGTCTCTTCCTGGAAGGTTCCAAGGAAAGAGATGTAGGAACATCCATAGTTTGGTAGAGAAATACAATGAAGATATAAAGAAGAAAATCAGAGCAGAAGACATGAATATGAACCATTATTTCCTCATCTAGTCATGGACATGTGAAAACAGTCACTCATAAGTGTCTTATTTGCATATTTTCATCTACTACTACCCAACTACAGTGAACAAGGGAAGTGAGAGAGGGGAGCTGAGACCAGCAGGAACACAATGCCAACCCTCAGAGTTGTGTTTAAATAAGGAGTTCACAGTGCTGAGATACCTAGATGTTTCAGGTCCTTGGAAAAACAGAAATTAACCCAGTTTTCACAAGTAATCCAATTCAAGGGTCAAACTGATGTAGTAGGAGGAGTGATCATGTGACAAGCTGAAACATGTATATAAGAGGTAATAAGAGGAAGTCTGAGTAGAAATGAAACTTTAATGGAGAGAAACTAGATCTATAGTGAGCACTTGCTAAATTTATAATTACAGCTACTCTGAAAAACTGAGGCCTTTTCCAAAGTGAATGTGAACACAAATAAGAGAAATTTCACAGAAAATCTTTCAAATCAGTGCTAGCATCTTCCAACACTAGGGCGTGGTCTTTGTTCTAAAGACTTCACTATTTTTAGTACCATTCTTTGCATTTTGAATTATCGAGATAAACTGTGAAAGGGTTTTGAAAAATGTAGCAAAGAGCAAGAGCCTAAATATAAGCTATACTGTCTGCAACATGACTTGACTGAGATACACTTTTGTGTATATAATTAAAAAATAGCCCCTCCTGTTGCTTTTGTTTTGTTTTGTTTTTCAATGAAGTTAGTGCTAACACTCAGCAAACCACTTAAGAGGATAAAAAACAAAACAACACTAAAAAAATCAAATCACTACTAAATGATAAATAGTAATACATTTCTAAAATATTTATAACACATAGAAACCAACACAAACATTAATACAAAATTCAAAAATTACTCAATACACTATCAGTTAAAGAAAATATTTTTATTTAGCTTAATTTCTTTGCACAACAGAAGAGGATACAATATCATCAGCATCAATAAAAGAGTGGGTGGAATCAAACAGACAGGAAAATCCACAAGTGTTTAGACTGAGGCCCCTGAGGAGGAACAGTTAAGAATTGGACACTATTTTGGATGCCAACAAGTTCTTGCTCACAGGAGTCTGATATAGATGTCGCCTGAGAGACTCTGCCAGTGCCTGACAAATACAGAAGTGGATGATCACAGTCAACCAGTGAACTGAGCACAGGGTCCCCAATGGAGGAACTAGAGAAAGAACCCAAGGACCTGAAGGGGTTTGTAGCCCCCATAGGAGGAACAACAATAAGAACTAACCAGTACCCCCAGAGCTTCCAGGGACTAAACCACCTACCAAAATATACATATGGAGGGACCAATGAATCCAGATGCATATGTAGCAGAGGATGGCCTTGTTGGACATCAATGAGAGGAGAGACCTTTGATCCTGTGAAGGTTTGATGCCCCAATGTAGAGGAATGCCGGGACAGAGAAGCAGGAATGGGTGGGTGGGTTGGTGAGCATAGGGAGGGAGGAGGGGATAGGGGATTTTTGGAGGGGGAACGAGGAAAGGGGATAACATTTGAAATGTAAATAAAGAAAATATTTAATTAAAAAGTATAAAAAAAATTAAAAAAAATATTTAAAAAAAAAGTATTGGGCTCTTCCGTGAAGCCAAGACATTTTGTGTGATAATGTTACTACCAACCACCAAACTGCTAATGTTTCCAACTGGAATGTTCTTCAAAAGCCCATGTGTTAAAGTTTGGTCTCCATATTGGCATTATTGGGAGGCAGTATAACTTTAAGAGGTGGAATCTATAAAGAGAACTTAGGTCTTCCTGTAAGACCTTAATGGTGACCATGGGCTCTGCTCTCTCTTACTTCCTGCTTCCTGGCCACATGGAAAGCAGTTTTGCTACACCGCGGTTTCCCTTCATATTACGCCATCAAAGGCCCAAGGTAATAAGCCAATCAATCAGAGATGCCTCTAAAAGGTTATTACCTGGTTCAGAGTGACTGAAGCTGATAACACAGCACATAGAACTTTAGCTAATTTATACTTAAATTTACTTAAGTAAACTTATACTTAAAATTACTTAAGTAATTTTATCCAAAGTAAAGTGACAGCTGGTAATATTTGTTTTCTTTTCATATTTTTCACCAGGAAAAGAAAATCATCCTGAGGAAGTGAGCAGGCCATGTATATTAATACAATCATTCTCCACAAGATGGTTCTACCATTCAGGAGCCCCATAGGCTTGGGCCTCTCAGTCAGACTTTCCACAGCGTAGTTTCCACACCATCAGTTACAGTAATGTGTTCTATAAGCTATTATTCTTGGAACAGGAAACCTTTCCCATAGGCTGCTGTGCTTCAACTTGGTCCCTAACTGGTAGGGCTCTTTTGAGAGGTTCAAGAACCTTTAAGAAGTGAGACCATGATAAAGGACTTGGTCCCTGGGGACTCAGCCTTGGGGTTGTAGCCCAGCCTTCCTGACTGACATAGCTTGTTCTACTTCTCTTTTGCCACCACAGAGGAATATCACTTAGCACCCATCACCTCAGCCAACGCACCTTCCCTGCTGTGATGGACAGTGGCCCCTGAACTGTGAGACAAAATACCCTCTTCTTCCTTAACTTGTCATGTAAACCCTCCAGAGCCTTTTTACTTTATGACATATACCAACTCAACAGCTATACCGTCAAGTAAGATGTGTGAATGGAACTGTGAGATTCGAATAAGTTAAGCATGAACACATTATAAACAACAAAGTAATCGATTCAGCATTTGGCACAGGATTGGTATTTTATTAGTAAGTAGAAAAAGAAATCCTTATCTATTGATTGCTTATAAATTCAAGATATTCAAATGTCATATTCAAACTTCAAGTCCTTACCAGTTAACACTTTCATGGTATTATTATCACTCCAAGAATAAGTGAAGCCTGGTGATGCACAACCATGCTTCCCCAAATTAGAAGGCTTTAAGAGAAAGATCAGGAGTTCACGTCTGGCTATATAGCAAGTTTGACAAGCCTGAGCTACATGAAATCTAGTCTTTTAAAAAGGTGAGGAGGAGAAATCTTCTATTTAAAAAGGAGACAATGACTCCCCTTTTGCATATTTCTGTACAAGGGATCATTCACTGGTTATAATTCTGGGCCACAAGAGTGTTCGACTAAATAAATAACATTTCTCCTAAAATTAGAATTGATCATGAGACTTTCAAGGAGGGGGGCATACTTATTAACTACTGTCAATGGTGTGTTCTCTGCAAATCCTGGGTATTTTGAGAGGACCCAACAGTTAATTGTAAAATTCCTCCCCTCTATTTTAAAAGGTAAGTTTCAAAAAAATTGCTATTACTATTACCAGAGCACAAGTATAGAATACTGATTGAAGTTTGGAAATTTTGTCAGACCAATATTTAATTGTGTCAAAGTTGAGTTTTTATAGTTCAAATGTGCTTATGGCATAATTAGTCCCTTAGTGAGTAACTCAAGTATATCACCTTGTGGTAGTGATGGGGAGGGATCTTAATGTGATCACATGAGGGTGCAGTGAACCACAGAAATAGACCATCCCATGAGTGGAAAGAAGGTTCATTTGGGAAAGTTTAAAGTTGCCACTTGGGGCAGATAGAATAGCCAAAGGCATTTCAGAGAGACCAAAGCTACCTCTCAGGAGGCAGAAAGGATAGCAAAAAAAGACAGGGATAGACTTGCTAGTCATAAAACAAACAGACTGTGAAGGGAAGGAAGCTTATAAATTGGAACAGCCTTGATGGTTTCGAGGGAGGGAAGGGAGAGATTTTGCAGGCCAGAAGAGCCTAAGGACTTTGATATGTGTTACTGGAATATGTTAATAAGGACCTAGACACCCCATTTGCTGGATGTAGGGGGAAACAAACAAACAAACAAACAAAATAACCAGTGACCCTTCCTGGCAGATAGAAACCCTTTGCACAGGTTTCTGAGGAATGGTTAAGTGTAAGTTTTTATAATAATCCTGCTGCCTGTCAGACTCCAGCTTCCTCTCAGACTGCCATTTTGTCTTCTAGAACAATGTCAGTAGACATTTTGAGATTTAGGACCTAATACTTAAGTGTCTTTTGTATATCCATCATAAACTTTCTTGTATATGAAAGTATAATATTGTTAGATTTATGTGTCAGAGTCGATAAAGTCACACCATGAGACAGGATTTGCATGTTTATTCATGGAGGGGGGAGGAGATACAGAACCTAATTCTGATGGAGGTGGAGGGAAAAAGGGTGGAAGGATGAGGAATGGGGCCTTTTATCAGGGGATGTAGTGCATGCACAAGAGGGCATGGGACATTAGGCAAAAGCGGGACCGTTGCCTCTTAGCAGCTAGTGATGACATGTCCCGCTATTGCTGGTCCCCTGGGGCTGGCTGTGGAGGTGCCTGATCGTTAACAAAGATCCCTTCAGATGATGAAAATACATGACAACTTATATTTTATGCATTTTACTTCAATGAATAAAACAAAGTTTACAAGAAACCAGCGAAGAGTTTATTGTGAAGAGGAAGCCTCGGGGACACATAGACTTTTCTATATGACGTGAAGAATCATTTTCATTAGGTCGTTTTATTTAACATCAATCCCTGTAAGTTTCTTTTACTCGGTCTGACTGAGCTATGCAATAAAGCTGCTTTCATAAGAGCTTCCTCATAACAATCTCCACTTAACAGTTCACAGAATAACTGACAATTCCAGCACTACAGCTAATGGAAGGTGCCACTGTCCAAGGTAGGCTGAACTTCAGAAGGAGTATGTGTGATCAAGAGCCAGGACATTGACAGATCTGTTATCCCAGTTGTACTAATTATTATATTAAGCAATAAAATTAAGCACTGTCAAAGTTGATCGAAGGGACTAGAAGTATGTCTGGGTTGGCTGAGGGCTTGCCTAGATCACTCAAAGCTCTGCCCTCACTTCCCAACAGGCATTCACAATTGTTGCTAGACATGTTCACAACCCCAGTACTCAGGAGGATCAAAACCTCAAAGTTAAACCCACATAGAATGACTTTCAGACCAGTATTGGCTACATGAGATTTTGTTAAGAAGGAAGGAAGGAAGGAAGGAAGGAAGGAAGGAAGGGAGGGAGAGAGAAAAGAGAAGAAGGAGGAAAGAAGAGACAAAGTCAGGTGATTAGTAGTGTGTCTAAAGAAAAAGATGATTATGTGAAAAAAAGCTTCCAGACTTGTAAAGATTTGTACACACATATACACACACATACATGCACATACTCGTGTGCACACACACACATGCACACATTCACACACATGCACACATGCAAGCACACAGGAACACACACACACACACAGACACTACAATGTCACTGGTATAGATGAGACACTTGAAAAGATTAGGAAAAAAATAATCTTTAAAACCTTAAAGGGCTTGACCCTCTGTTTTAAATTTGTGTTTAAATCCAGGCACCTATTGGAAGAAAAGCCCATCTGTAGGTCATACACTCTACATGAAAAAGGAATTAACCCCTCCTTTCCAATATAAATAAGTGTTGGATGCATATAAACATTACGTTGCATTCTTTACTGTGGGTGGCTTTCTTATTTGTCTCTTACTGGACAGAATCAGGTGAAATATGTGGACATCATTGTACATTGTGCAGAGATGGACATAGACATGAAGTAACAGAAAAGCCTTGCCTAAACTAACCTCACATGCATGGCAATAATTCCTCCTATTGTTCATTTAGACACTGTAGTAGGACCATCATGAACTGTAACAAAGCGTTAGAAGAGAATGACACACTGTGCCCCAATGGTCTTCCTTTTCTATTACCTGAGTCCTAGAACAGGGGAAGAATAGATCTTCTCCCACAAAGCCAGAAAGTCTCCTTCCTCGAAGAAGAAAAATCAATCTTCCTCAAGCAGATATTTCAATCACAGAGACAGATAAAGGCCTGAGATAAGTATTGCTGAGACAAGGTGCAGGGAGAAACGTCGTAACCTGAAAGGTAATTCAGCAACAAGTCGGTATTGGGATGTGGGGGTGTATGACAGCAACTAGTGTACCTAAAGATGTCATACCCATTTCTTTAAGTAAACTCAGTAGCCCTGTATAGTTGCCTTGTTAATATAGAGCTCAAGACAGTGATAGTGAATTATCAATGTCTTGGAGTGACTAACTTGTTTTCCTGGATTCCTCCTTGAGCTCACCTTGGCACCCAACTCTCTGATCCAATCAGGCAAGTTTGGAACAAACACTTATGTGTTCACTGTTGACAAAACAAGTCAGAGTTCTGTGGAGATCCATTAGAGGATAAAATGGCCCATGTGTCCCAGCTTCTACCGAAGTCACCTTCCTTGGAACAAGACACCATGACCAGCCAGTCTCAGGGGATCCAACAGCTCCTGCAGGCAGAGAAAAGGGCCAAGGACAAGCTAGATGAAGCCAAGAAAAGTAAGTGTCGCACAAGGGGCTGACCAAAAAATGCAAAGGGACAAGGGAGAGGACCATGGGCATCCTTGTCAGGCAGATCTGAGTGTGAACAGTGATGTTACCACTCTCCCAGGGAAAGCTTAAGTCGTTAGCAGGACTTCCACACGACCACAGCAGGAATGGGTTTTTGTTCATTGGGACAGACGCTTTTGAGAGGCCATGTGCTAAATGAATAGCTCCAAGGCATTAAGGTTATGAATACAGACTTAAGCCTACCTCTCCATCTTCTTACACACACCCACACCTCATTTGGCATAATACTGTGAGATGGAGAAGAGACAGGCAACTTTCTGATCAGGCCCATCACTAGACAGTGTCCGTATTTCCCTTCCTTGTGGTGAATTGGTTTCTGAACACGCAGTCACGTGAGCACCAACGGCAGAGGAGAAGACTCTGATGGCAAAAGCACAGAAGGAGGAAGACAAGTTAAGCCAAATCGCTCCATGCTTTTTGAGTACAGTTCCATTAAATTGGGATAACATTTAACAGCTTGTTTTTCCTCTCTGGATAGCTTTTACATCTCATCACTTTAAATGTTTTTGTTTTAGTCTCATTTGCTGCCTTCTGATTTAGACATATATCTATATGTTTGCATGTGAGTGTCTTTGATAAACTTCAACTTTCTTCCTGCTCTCATTGACATGCACGGTATGAGTAAGGCATCAATGTTATCTCTAATTCATGAATTTGAAAAAAAATAGGTTTTATGATTTGCCCAAGGTAATATTTTAAATGCCGAAAATATGGCATCAGCTGCCATGCTAAGTATTTTGTTTACTTTTCACAATGATCTTTGTGGAAAGAGAGGATGTGATGCTAACTAAGCAGCATTTTACAGTATGCTTACGGTCACACAGAGAAGACTTGGAATAGGTAGGAACTGGACCAGGTCTCAGTCTGCAGCCAGCTCCTAAACATGTAGTATAGAAGGCTCATGTGGTTTTTATACAAGATTGACATCTTGAATTTTGGTTCCCCAAGCCAAGATCTATGTTTTTCCAGAATTCTCTCTCCTATCATTCATTAATTTGTAACAATTTGAAGTGCCATTCATCTTCATCATTTTTTACGCTTTGTCTGCAGATAGATTGCAAATTGGATAGAAAGGGAGCTGCAATGTCTCTAAAATGTTGCTTCTGTGACTTTTGAGATGTCAGACAGGAACCAGGTAGGCAGTGTTCATTCTCTGCTGTTTACAGTGACAGTAAAACCATTCCCCTTTCTTATGGCGAATTGGTTTCTGAACATTCAGTCATGTGAACACCAACAATAGAAGAGAAGTCTCTAGTGCACTGATAGCAAAGGCAGGGAAGGAGGAAGACACTTGACACCATTACTGACACCCTACATCCTTTTCCAATGACAAAATCGTGCATGCAATCACAAGAGAGCATGGATGCAATCGTGTTATAGAGAGCCAAACAGTACAGAATCTGCCCATTTAAACAGTCTAGAAAATTCTCAAACCTTGTATTCAAATATCCCTACTCACATTTAAAATGTCTGGAATATTACACTATTATACTATACAATAGACATGTTATCTTTGCTCCAAGGATTGTACTGGGCACATATCAGATCGATATTATTCTGTGATTCCAATAAATCTTGCCAACTCCACTCAAAGTGCTGAAAGAAAAAATATCACTAATTATGCAGTTTTTCCTCAGTGACTCTCACTGAGGACGTTGTACCTTTGAGTTCTTGGTGAGTATAAAAGCCAAGCTTCCTTCTCCTCCTTCAGTGACTATGCTGGTCTTGGGCAATCATTCCTCAGAAATCATATTGAAACTGCATATTTTATTATCTGTCCTCCAAAAAGCCATTTTATTAATTGACACGTGTGTCTGTGTGTGTGTGTGTGTGTGTGTGTGTGTGTGTGTGTATACACAAATTTATTTTATACAACATGTCTTGGCTCATGAATATCCAAGTCAGTAGTCAGCTAATAGTTAATAGTAACTAACTAATCAGTCTCTAATAGTAAATAACATGGGTTTCAAAACAATTTGAAAAACATTTTGACTCTCAGCGCTGCTGAGCTAAGACTTCCAGAGCACGTCAGGATGTCCTCTTCATGCTATGAGGAGACTTTGGCACAGGTTGCCCAAACACACCTGTTTTGCCCCTCCTTGTCAGTAGGTGGCAGTTTGATTACAGCAGCACCAGCCTTACTCAGTTCTTAAGTGATCTGCATCCCAGAGAAAAACCACTGTACACGCTTGGTGTGTGGCCCCTCTTCTCATGCTCCCGTAGTTTTTATTTCATTCATTCAGTTGGGTGAGTGTGCATGTGGTGTTGTTCATGTAGCCTCATGAGTAGACCTCAGGTCTTCTTTAGTGAAGTACTAGGTGCACTAAAGACTGAATGAATGCCAGTTCAAAAGAGACGAAGGAATAACAGAGGCACATATAGTCGTCATTTAATAAACATATATACATAATTTTTTCCCAGAAGAAAAATGTTCATTTGAAAATGTGATCTATAGGCAGAACAAAAATTTAGAGTAAAGGTTATAATAGATCACCATCTCATTCTTAAACTTATTTGAAAGTCAGAAACTCAGAAAGTTGCTTCGGTACGGTCAATGAGTATGCGTTTCTAAGAGAAAGAAACAGACGGGAGGGAGGGAAAAAAAGGGGAGACAGAAAAAAATAATTATTCACTGTTTTAGGAAAGTCTAAGAGCAAAGAGGTTATGACATATATATGTTGTACTGGAAAAAATTAATCTAGCCCATTAGACAGGCCTGACTTAGATCCCAGCAATGCTGTTACATAAGAGTTTATAAATGCCTGGAGGGGTGTGGTTAAAGGACTGTAGACATGGTGCACCAGGAATTCTCCCAAAGTTGGTGAGGCCTGTTCCAACCAGCTCTCAAGACCTTCGCTGGAGACTGGCCAAGATGCTTTGAGGAGAGCAGGTAGGGCTGTGGAACAGGTGGAAAAGTCCAAGGAGGAGGGAGCAGAGAAGAAAATCCATCCAGTAGAGTGAAACATCTGTATTTCTTGATGTAAAATTTTGTGTCTCTGAGTCCATACAAATACATGTTTTATAGCTATAGTTGTCTCTATAATATATACATGATATTTGAAGGACAATAAAAATGAATAATATATATGGATATATATATGACTACAAATTAGAATATACAACTGAATATTATATTTATTTCATTTTAATACTTATTCTAGATGTACAGTGCTATAAGTAGAAACAATAGGGAAATGGTGTAAAATGGAGGAAAGGGTCTGATCACTTCTATTTAGCCCTACTGCAAGGTCTGGGACTACATCTTCTATGCAGGAAACCTTGACTGAAGATGGTTAAGCCTACCAAGGAAGGCTTTGATGACTATTCTTACCTGCTAAGCAACCATGGTGCTTGTAAAGGGACAAACAGGTGTACTGCTACACTTAGAGTCAACATTCACTCTGTAAGTGTTCATTAATCAAAACAGAAGCCATATGTTGCTTCATAACAACCTACTTTTTTACAAGGGAATATCATAGACTTGCCCTGGGGGTCCAGATCTGGACATTGAGCAGAAGCATCGATCAGAATTGAATCATAAATCCAAAATACCAGCATCAACAGGAGGGCAGGAGTCCTGTCCATCCCTGAAATAAATGGTTATTTTATGGCATTTACACTCTTGCAAATGAGAATGCTCCAGGGCTCTATGTGAAGGTCGCTCTTTTGAAAAGTTCCCGTGCATGGTGTTCCACATCATACAAAAAGCCTGCATTTATAAACTGCTTTATAACACGTGCCATGACCTGTTACAAACACTTCAGTCACCTGCTTTTCAAGCTACAGAGAATGCCATATGTGTTCACCTAAAAGCTATGAACTGCATCATATGATGTATATCAAAAGCTATGGTAAACACTTAAACACTTACATCTGGGTATGAGGAAAACTGAGCAACCAAGGACATTCCCCAGAGCTACAGACAATTAGAATGTGCGAAGGACGCACCTTCCTGCTTTCTACCGTGTTCAGCAATCCCTGTGTAGAGTCTGCTACAAACCCAACCTCTGCTTGCTTCTTAATGACTGCATGGCCGCAACAGGTCATTGTCCTCACCTGACTGTGGTCACTTCCTCCATCTCAGAATACCTCTCGGAACAGTACCTCCTCAAGATGTGGTCTTGAGTACCTGAGCTAACACTTGCAAAAGATTCTAAACTTCCCTCTCCACATAACAAGGACCCAGGAAATCTCATCTATTAATAGCATAGATAAACAGAATTGCCTTTCAAAGAACCTCAAGATGCTGATCTTCATGATCTTCTGTCATCTGAGTCTCCTAGTGAATCATTTTGATGCAAAATATACTCACTTTCTACTGAGGTCTTAGTCTTGCTTTTGTGGGTATATCACTTGTCGGTTTTTGTAAGGCAGAAAATCTCTCATTTGTTTCCAAATCTGAAGATAATCGGGCTTTTGAACAAGCTCCTTTATTTAATAAAACCTCCACTCTGAAACTAGATGTTTTGGTTCATGAATACATGGCTTTTAATAAACCAATAAAATAAAATCCGTATATAAAATTTCATAGCCCTGTCTTATATACTTTGCAGGCCTGTAAATCCTTCCTTTTTCTTTATAATCCACCCACTAACAGAGTATTTCTTGAGTAGATTCTGTTCTCACATCTTTGAGTAAGTCGTAGAAAACACCAGAACACTTTTGTCTATTAACAGCCTTTAGATAGATTTAATCCAAGATCTATGCAGTTTTGTTATAATTTTTAAGGGGAAAATATAACAAAAAAAGAAAAGTACATCACAGAAAAAATACATGAAGGGAAAGACTCAGATGAAGACTGGGTAACAGTCACAGTCACCAGAGATGATTTTGCTGATTATTTTGTTATGTCTTTCTTCCTGACAACTTGTTTATTTTTTCCAGTGATTTTAATGATTGATGAAAACAATAGCATTCTTTAAATCAAGAAGGATTTGTTATTAAATTAACAAGTTCCCCCCAAACCAAGAACGTTTCCTTCCAGCTATTTTCTAGGATTGCTATTGAAGCACGCCGTACTTCCTACCTCAGAACCTGCAGAGCTGGGTGTCCCTTCTCTCTGGATGAAGTTTGCCCTTCAGGTAGCTGTGGGGCCATTTGACTTACTCCTATGCTCACTTGTCATTTCATCCAAGAGAGCTCATCTGTCTCAACCACAACCTCTCACAACTTCTCTCTACCCTTAGATGCCTTTATTCTTCATAATGCTCAATATCCCTGCCATGTTATGCACATATAGTCTATGATTTGTCTCCTAGATTACATTCAGGATGCAGACTGACAATAAGGTTTGTGACCTTACACTGCTCTACCCAAGAATCTACACTAGTGCAAAGATACACACTAGACATTCAGTAATCCTAACTCGCCTCACTTCAGTTCTCTGCGGTTTGTCATATCCTCCTGTCTCTTTCGCTTTTCCATGCTTCTCTATCATATACCTGTTCTTGAAGATTGGTTGTTGCTATTTCACTACCTTAAAACAGTAGCCCTCTCTTCATTCTGTATGTTCTCCTTTGATTCCTGCCCAGACACCATCGTCCCAGTTAGTATATACAAAGACCTTGATGACTTGCATGTTAATCTTCCCTCCCCATCCATCCTCCTGAATTGCAGACATAGCTGTTCAACTGTATTCTGACTATCAATCCTTGGATACCCCCAGAGGAGCCTCCAGGAGGCTAGGCTCTCTAGTGACATTCCCGAACCTGTCTTCATATCAATGTCCCCTATCTAAAGGTATTCAGAATCATTAAACCCTGAGTCTTCACCCTGTGCTTTCTGAATATCTTTCACTAATCTTCAAGATGGCTTGGTGTAGTAGATGATTAGTTAGATCTGGATGTGAACAAAGACTCAGAAATTCTAAATGACTTGCTCATAGTTTCGAAGTTCTCAATGTCTGTGATATTTCAATTACTGTGTAATTCTGATTCCCTCCTGAGATCATTAAAAAAAAAGGTTTTCCATGAAATGTTTTTTAATAGCAACCACAGCAAGAAGGAGGTGTCTGTGTCTGCAGTACTTAGGACACAGTCTTTGGCCTGCCCTGGACATGCAGCTAAGCAGCATACCTTTGAGCTTTTCCCTCCATCTCCTACACAGAACACTTTCAATTTGCCCTGATTCTTTTTTTTTTTCAATTCTTTCCCACACATTCGAACATTACTTGAAATGTCCATGTCCCCTTTCCTCCCCAGGAAACACATTACAGGGTTTCTCTGAATTAAATCACTGGTTAAATGTAGAGCAGATCTGTCTGTACAATGGGTCAAACATGAAAAACTGACTGACTTTATTCAGATGGAATTATTTATGGTGTCTCCCAAACTAGCTTGTCCTTTTCTAGTTCTCGGATGGCTCTGTCCCTCACTCCAGCTATCCAGACTCCCTCCGTAGTTTTTATGAAGCTTCCCAGCCAGTCTTCGTGGAACTCCTGATGGTGTTATCTGTTTAGATCCCTGGCTTACAATGCTAGCATAAAGTCGTGGGATGGTGGCATGGGTTGAGGAAAAGTCTCTACGTTCCACAAGCTTAAGACGTTTCTCTGTATACATATGATTTTTCAGTAATTGCAGAGCAAATAGAAACAAGATTTATGCATCATTATTTTCCCAGTAAGATCTTATACATTCTCTGAAATTTTGTTTGATGATGCTCTTCTTGGAAGCTGGGGCAGGATGTACATATTTCCATGCTATGCTGAATTAATAGCACCCTTTCCATGACCAGGACTCTATGTGCTATGCACGTCTGCATTCTCTGTGTCTGACTTATATAGGAGGTGGTCAAGAATCACCAGACAAAGAACTGGAGACTAAAGGCAACCCTTCCCTCTGGGTCCACTCTGCCTGCCCTTTTAACACTTATTTAAAAACATGATGCATATGATGAATACATTTTTCTGAACTCCAAATCAGAATTCTAGACCTGATAAGTCTGTGTATCCTTGTAAGTGCTGTGGGCCTATAAATTCAACTGTTATATTAAAAAAAAAAATCCAGGTTGTCCCATGTGCTCGTCTCTATGCTGATAAAGAGTATATTAGGAATAAAAATATGAACTTCTTTTA